>JBBBDQ010001365.1:717500-955000 GCA_037127315.1 Ascarosepion bandense
ACTAAGTTAAAGGGAGATTTTTTTTTTTTTTTAATCATATCACCCTGAGCAGGGCGGTAACGCCACTGATGCGCATGGGGCTACGTAAGAGTTAAAAGATTGGAAAAGAGAAAGCTGGAAACCACATCCTAAACAGGGAACAAGAGATGAGCCTCTTCACTTGTTCAATAGACATGGGTGGAGTGTGAACCGAGCGATAGTTTAGTCTATCTAATCTACTCTAATTAGATGGCATGATATAAAGGGTTTGGTTTGAAATTCCTAGCACTGAAGAAAGCCTGAGCATACAACGGCTGAAACCTTGTAAAGCAGTCTGTACATTGGGAAATATATTGAAATTAACTGCTTTCATACAGAATATTGCTGCTGGTTAAATGTTTTTGAGAGTCGGCTTTTACAAAAGGTTTTCTGTTATTGTTCTTTTGCTGTCACATTTTTTCTGTTTTTTATTATAAATTAAATAGGAACAATTTCATTAATTCCTATTCAATATTTATTATTTCAGAATAGAAAGAAACTAAAAAATTTTGTTCAGGTTGTTTTCAGTGTGTGTGTGTGTGTGTTAATTGTTCGGCCTTTTGTTATTTTAAAGACTCCGGTGTATCTTTGAGATACAAAAAAAAATACTGACTTATAGAGAGAGACAACAAATAAATCCCCCTATGGAAAACAAGTCCACAACAAACAAAGGATTTGATTAAGGTTTTTCAAGATCACGAACTGAAAAATCACTAACATTAATATGAAAGGTATCAACTTCCTTGACAGAACCTTTAACTTTAATAACGACCTGTACAAATCATACACTAAAAATTCTTACAATCACAAATACATTCTTTGTGGACATATTTGTGGTTGTAAATATAATAGACAATATTCCTAAATCTATCCAGTTTCGATTATCGTCTAATCCTAATAATAAGGAAGTTTTTCATAACAGGAAAATTAAATATATTAAGGCCTTTAACTAAAATCAAACAGTGTAAATTTAGAATACTGGGATGAAATCAAAGATGGGAAGGGTCGACTGAAATCATGCAAATGTAACATATGGTTTAACCCATCATTTAGTCTTAACATCAAAAACATTGGGAAAATTTAATCCACAAAATTTTCATCCATTCTCCTAAACTAAAAAAGATTTTCAACACAAACAATGTTAAGGTTAGTTATTGTTGTGTCAAGAACATTCATAAAATATATCTTACTACATAATAGTATAATATTAAATAAACATGTCTGACCTGTAAAATAATAGTAACTCTATTTATCAATAACAGTAACCGGACCAAAAATAAATGTAACAGCCGAAAACAAACAATTTGCACACTTAACGATCAATGTATGACGATGTATAATTTACAAAGCTAGCATTCATTTGGAAGGTGATGTTAAACCAGATTTTGGTTCAACTGCAAACAAATGGGGGGGGGGGATTTGATTCTTTAACCATAAATTGACTTTGTAAATACAAGAAACACGCTGCCCTCTCCAAATAGTTTTGGTAATTAAAAAAACAACAAAAAGTAAATTATTATCTGGGACAACATTGCAAAGACCAAATTTTAAAGTGAAATAGGAAATAGATGTAACTTACGTGTTTTAAAAAACAAAAACCGAATAACCCTAATTAGAAGTGAATTAATGGCCACATGCAAACAAATATCTGGTTAAACCTTTAGACCCTGGCTAACCTGACCCCACTTTTCACTTTTTAGTGTTCTATTTTATTATTATTTTATATAAATGCATACATGTGTGTGTGTGTGTGTGTGTGTGTATGTATGTATATGTATATGTATATGTATGTGTGTGTGTGTGTGTGTATATATACATACACACTTTTTTTTTTTCCCCCCTCAATGCTTTTGTCAACAGAATATAAAATTTAATAAACGAAAGTTACTCCCCTTAGAACATTCGTTAAATATGGTCCCCAAAATATTTAATATTTACTTTTTTTCTCTTTCATTTTTAGGTTTTGGTATAAGCCAAATTAAAATTATACGTTTAATAAATGAAAAAAAAAATCTTAAAAATGGTCAGTTCATATCATAATATGCAACTGATGATTGCGTAGTGCATGAAACTTCAAGTTGAATTTCAGACCTAGAATATATATATATATATATATATATATATAAGAAAATGAAAGAATTGTTCAAGCATTTACTTTTGTAAGGAGTGCTCGATACAAAGTAGAGCTTAATATAGTATTTTTTTTTTTTTATTACAATGGTTTATAAAAAGCATTATATCATTACACAAAAATTTTCATTTTTCAGAATACTACTGTTCTTTTTCAGGTGATATTTTAAAATAAATTGGGAAAATGATTTATTTAGAAAATATAAAATGAATTCATGATTATTTAAAAAATGAAGGGGTAGGTAGAGAATAGGCTTGTAGGTGTGTCAATATTGTTCAATCAAAGATGAGAATTAGGTAGCTACGGAGTTGAAGATTTGGGTCACGAAAGAAAGCAGGATGGCCTGGTGTCGAGACATGTCACTTTTTAATTTTGTCTCGATAAGATACACAGTCGGACCATATATTATTTAAATGGGTAGACAATAAGTTTTAACAGCGGGTTGGATTCAAATTTTAAAAATTTGAATTTGTACTACCTCATGAGTAAAAGGGGCTGGAATGTTTAGGTTAGAAGAAGAATTATAAATAATTATGATCTACTAAGTTAAATTGTAGTTAAGAAAACCAAATAAGTATTGTGTGGGTCATTTATTTTCATAAAATAATTTTTAATTTTCAAATTATATCGGAGCATAAGTTATAAACATTGTAATTAATTAAACATAGAACAACTTACAGATTCTTGTTTTTACCAGAGTTTTCCATTTTACTTGTGGGGGGGGGGTTGTATCCTTTAATTTCCAAAAATATGCAGAAAGGGATGTTTGGTTTCAGTACGTGCTGTTTTTGAAGGAAATTAAATGCAAATACCAACGATATTTAAAGTAGATCCAAAGTCAACTTTTTTAATAGTTGGGGGTTTTCAAAAATAGGAAAGTTGGACCTCCTAACAAAACCAACGAATCCAAAAAATATATTGTTCTACCCACTAACTCTATCACAATTAGAATGGGAAAGAATATCTAAACTCAATAGAAAATTTGTCACAACCCCACCTACAAAAATAAAATGAGCCGAAACATGAAAGAGAAATTTATTCTACCATCACAATTACCAGATTTACATTGAAAAGAAGTTTAAATAAAAGATTATATAAACCCAAAACGGGATAACAAAACACTCAGATGAAAAATGTTCAGAAAGGCCCTTTAATTGTAAGCTTATCAACATTAAGTTTGCGTCCAGGTTCTTATGTTTCACCATTCTTGGCAAAGGTTCTGTTATCACAATGTGGCATATTTGATAAAGATGATCTAAAGAAAATTGGCTAAAATATAAACACACACAATTAAATTCCTGGCATCCCTCGTTCATGTGTAGTCACATCAACGTAAACAAACCTAGTCTGGTGAATCCCTAAAGGAGGAAACAATTTTCCACCATGTCACGCATCTTTCATCTAAGATTTTTTATAGCATTATTCCATTTTTAAAAATGATGAAAACAAGAAAAAGTCAGTTGCAATTATCTCCTGACGAGGGGATGGAATGATTACTAGACAGGCCATCAACAAAACTTTGCAGTTGAGATGCTGAATATATTAGGTTGCTACAAAAGTGATGGTGAATTTCAGAAACAATTTTTTTCCTGGAAAAATTAACCCTTTGTTGCATATTGGTTACAATTGTAACCAATGTGCAACAAAGGGTTAACTGTAGAAATATGGCAAACTCTCGTATCCAAAGTTTGCAAGTTTTTGCAACATGGGCCAGAATTGGACCACATTGATTCACCAATGCAGGTCTCATTTTTTTTGCAGGCCTGCATGCATTTCAGCAAGTTGATTGCAGTCAAGCTCTGCATTAATTCTCTGATTGGCTTCCAGAAAGATGCAGTGGACAATCATCATAGGCAGACCACGAGACAATCATCATAGTCTTTTGCTGATGCAACAAGCCATTACCTGATCGTTTATAGTTAAAAAAAGATCCACTTTTCATCACAAGTGACTATTTGGTCAAGAAAGGGATCATTGGAATATGCAAAAAGAGCATTAAGCACACTTCAAAATGCCTAAGTTATTTACTTTCATTGGGATCAGGAGGAATCCATTTATTGAGATTTTTCACCTCGCCAATACTCTGCAAATGGCGTGAGACTGTTGCAGTGTTGACACCATGTGACAGACCCATCTCCCAATGCTCTGTTGATATTGGCAGAAATTTGGAAGACTGTACCCAAATTTGAAAAGTAAACAAAGATCATGTTTATATATATATATATATATATATAATCAGTAAAATCCAGGATAAGATTGGTAAATAATCAGAGAGGATCCTAGTAACATTGTTCAAATATTAAAACTGCTCCAACAGCGAGCTCAACGTAAATTTAAAGTGAAGGTTAGTAAAGGAAAGGGGTGAGGAATGTTGGTTACGATGCGGTCAAACAGAGGAAAATCGTAGTAATAATTTTATTTTGGTAGTGGAATGCAGGTGGTTTGAGCATTGGGTCAGGGGTTGTAGGTAGGAAAAGATTTCGGATTCACCAAATTTAAATTCTAATCTATGTTAGCGGCAAAACACATTATGAATAAATGGAAGATAACTAGTGAAATTTAAATTTATTACAGTGATGACACATGCTAATAAGTTTGCTACGTTTATTAAAAAGTACATTCTGATATTGAAATTTTAAAATCTTAATTTTTTTTTCCAGCTAAACATAGATTACATTGATCACCGAGATTATGTGCCGTACCTATCAATTTCCAATTGATCTGTGGGTTTAGGCCTTCTTTCTTCAATTCCCAGTATTTTCAGGAGAGGGCTGTCTGGTACCTTAAAATAGGGTTAGTAAAGGTGTGCCTATGCGTATAAAATCTTTGTTTCCTAATCCCTGCTGAAATTCCGATGTACATGTCATTTTTCCTTGTTCTCTTTAGGGGGCAGATGTTAACTTGGTAGATCACATTTACCTTCAACTGGACAGTTTTCTTTGGATCTGCAATTGCAGGGGGGTATAATTTTGTGTTCCGTATTAGATTTCCTGAAATCCTTCAAAACTTGGTTATTATGAGAGCTAATAATGTTGTACATATCACGAGTACTGGAATAGCTAATCTTAATTGAATTTTTATTAAATATTTTACTTGGAGGTTACCGTTAAGAAAATGCTTACTTATTAATTTAAGAAAGAACTTATTAGCATGTGTCGTCACTGTAATAAATTTAAATTTCACTAGTTATCTTCTTCCATTTATTCATATGTTTTGCCTCTAACATAGATTAGAATTTAAATTTGGTGAATCCGAAGCCTTTTCTTACCTACAACCCCTGACCTAATGGTCAAATCACGTGTGTTCCACTACCAAAAGAAAACTACTACTATAATTCTCCTCTGTTTGACCCTATTGTAACCAACATTTCTCACCCCTTTCCTTTACTAACCCTTGTTTCCGGAACACAAGAATTTTTCTCTATTTTTTGGTTGACTGGGATGACAAAGCATGTCCTGAACTGACATGTTGAAATAGCTATTCCCCCTAAATGTGATCTGAGTTTATATACACACACACACATTAAGAATTAATGGATTTTTATATTTATCAATCTGACAGATTTTATCACTTTAGATGTTATTTTAGTGGCTATCCGTATCTGAGTAGGCACTTCATTTATTTATTAAATGAATATTTGAAAATCTTATTAAGAAATATGCGCTCTCTCTGCATAATTCGAGTCTCTTTTTGTAGGAGAAACCGTTGTTAAATCTGTCTTGCTTTTATCCAGAGTGCGTCTAACCCATTTACTCAAATATGGGTGTACACGAAAATAACAGTTAAGTGATTCCAAGAATTTAGATTCCCAATTATTACCATTCAATAGCCCCCAGAATAATGCAATAGACAGTCAGTTAAGTGCCATAGATGAGACAAGCTTTGGGTGATCATGTCTTGAAAGAGACAGGACTGACTGGGCAGAAGATAATCCCGTAGTAGGTTGCCATTGCTTTCTGCAGTAGACTGGTTGACAGCCAAGGCTATAGAACCTAATCTGTCCTATTATTTGACTCATAGCTAGAGGGGGAAGAGATGTATTATATTATTAAGTAGTAATAAGTGGGGGATCAGTTTATTACAAAATAATTGCAAAAGTCGTAAAACCAGGCATTAAATTTCACCTTTTCTTAGAATTGCATTTTGTCATAATGTCACCAGACAATTTATGTTAAACCAGTTTCAAATTGTTTTCCGAATAGAAATGAAAAGAAGAATGGGTGATCGACTGGACGGAACTCACCTCCCAATGACTGAATGTCAGCTGTGGACTGGCAAGGCCACTTGTTTTCTTTCTCATGTCTTCAGCAAAACCAAAACTGTCAATAATTGGAAGAACTGCTTGAATGATGAATACCTGAGTGCCTTCACGCATGTCTTCATATAATACACGTCCATTACGCTTACCAAGCACAGCATAGAGTTTACCTAGAAAAAGATAACCACGAAAATTAAGAATTAATCTCAAGAACTGGAAAAAAAAAACCCCAAAAAACAGTAAATATAGTTTATCTAGAGAATTAATGCATTTATTTTTAATCCAACATTTTTGAGTTTTGTTTAATGGCATGTCAACCTCTGTGGGTTATTTAATGCCAAAAAGGTAGTGTTTTAAGGTATTTTTTTATTGTTTGGTTATTGAGAGAAGGTTGATTTAGTCAGATTTTAAAGAAAAAGTTTTTGTTTTGATTCTTTTTTTATTTTAGAAAACTGAAAATGTCTTCTAGTTTTGTATTCCAAAATGTTTTGCTGAGAATGATTATTTTTCTTTCAAAAATATATTAATTAGGGTAATAATTTTTTTCTTAAAAATGTATTGTTGATAATATTTTTTCTTCTTGATAGTGTACTCTGAGGTTGTCAAAAGATATGTGCAAAGTGTTTTGGTAGCATTTTGAGAGTCGGTTTACCAAGGAACCTGGCCTGTGTAGTGAAGAGTTTCACAGCTATTTGGCTGACTTTCCTTGGCTTCGCAGACTGAAGTGGCTAAAAAGGCAAAGTTCTCTTGAAATTGAAGAGTGTTGGCAGCAGCAATTCCCTGGGACTTGATGGTTTAACCTATTCATTGTATTTGAGGCTATTTCACATCTTTGTGCTGATTTTGATGGTGATGGTTAACAACTGGTTTCAGCAGGTGTCCATTCCAGACCAAATCTCCAGGGGTGTGAACATGCTGTTGAAACAGAGCATGGGTGTTAGGTGGGATTTAGAGGATTACAGATCCATAACTCTGCTAAACACAGAGTTAAAGATTTTATTTTGGCCAAGATCCTGACAAAGTGTTTGAAGTCAATTTCTGAGATTCTGTTGGGACCATTTAAAGCAACTTGCACCCAAGTTGAACAAGAGTGTAGAAAACAACAAGTACGCATTTGACATAGGCCACTGGATTCAAATCCAACTTCTGCAGGTGGATTATCCTCCTATATCACCCCTCCCTCCAATCAGTACTGTGTTATGGGTGAACAGAAAGTGGCTGGGAGCTTTTGAGCTGTCTCAGTTGAATTCTCAGGGTTGCCCACACTTTATGCTTTGGTGTAGGAGCCTCTCCTTCACCAGCTAAGGAATAGGGTGTGGAGTTCTGCCCTATGTGGAATGACATTCATTTTTTTTGTTGTGCCGCAGTGACGGTGAGGTGGTGCAGAAGGTACGTGAAAGGTTAGAAAAGGTCACGAGGATTAAAATTAACCACAACAAATCTTCCGGTTTGTGGTTAGGTGCCTGGGAGAGGGATCACTCTTCTAGGGCCGTTTAGTTGAACTGAAAGGCCAGTCCACATTCTTGGAATGTGGTTCGAGCCTGAGATCCAGTTGGAGAAGAACTGGTTGGAGATACACGCAAAAGTCAGAGCAGTGTTCTGGACTTGGTTTTGATGGCAGTTGTCCGTGAAGAATAGGGCCGAGCTGTGTGCCACTTATGATTTTCCCCCTCAACATTTACTGGGTGTCTGCTCCCTCTTGTGGGGTAGCGGCAAGCATCCGGTCGACAGAGATGTCTGTGTTCAACATATATGTCATGGGGTGCTGGGAATGGCAGACTTGGCAAGTTGATAACATTTGAGGCTGATTTTCCTAGGCTGCATGTTGACAGAAGACCCGATTTTGGAAGGAAGTGTTAGGGACACCATCCCGAGCTTTACCATTACTCCTCCTGTTTTTAGGGCTGAGCACCAATGTAAGCTCCAGAATCAATTGAGATTCCTGCAAGAGTGTTGAGTAGCCTTGCAGGTCATTTCAAAGTCCAGTGACCTTTCTTGACTATTGTATTGTGAATTAGTGGAGGGAGGTCTAAAAGGATTCTCTCTGTGGATTGCTAGGCATGTCAGTGACCTAACCGTGCTCTTGTTGGTCTTGGGTGCCTTATACCATTGTCATTTGGTGCCCTATCTGTGACCATGTCAGGGAGTTGACCCCCCCCCCCCCATATTCTGGGGTGAAACACATGAGGTTTCAGCTGTAGCATGAATTGTGATCTGGACATCAAGGATAGACGGAATCTTGCAGTATGGATCTGATTGGATTATTTGGGTATCAGCTCAAGATGAAGATCAGATCTAAAAAGAAGTGTTTGATATTGACAGATTTCAGTAAAAGGTGGGTGAATGTAGTGAGCTCGGTCCATGTGAATTAGGCCAGCATTGATTTCTTTTTTAAGTTTCCTTTGTCACAATAGGGCAGTTTCCTGTGAAATTCCCCCGATTAAGATACTCTCGTTTTTTACGTAGATAATGCAAGTAAGTGTTGTTTCTAGCCTGTTCCCAGTGTCATCTTTTGTTAGGACCCTTGTTGAGATTCCCAACTTTCTAGTTTGTTTTCTGCCTTACTTTCTTTTTTTTTATCTTGACTGGGTCAGTCTTTGATTTTCCAATTCTATTTTCTATTTTATCCTTTCCTACCCCATTAGTGAGTGTGTTTCTTGATTCTACCAATTCACAGAAGACAGCAGCCATTCTTAGTTTTCATTATTGGACAGGCCTTACTAACATTTATTATTTTTGCCTTGTTTGGGGGTTCATTCTTTCCCCACTCAGTTTCATATTATTAAAAAAAAAAATCATCATCTCACCCCAAGCAAGGCATTCCACTGCCACTATTGCGCATGGGGCTACATAGGGGAAGGTAAAGAGAAGGAGTGGTTAGACAGAGGGAATGTCAGGAGGAAGATGACAGATGAGTAAGGATACCGAGGATGAGGGTTGGGCAGATGGGAAGAGTGTTTGATAGAATGGGAGCAGGTTAGTGTTTTAGTAGGTGTCTATTGACCTTACATTTAAACTCCTGGAGATTGCAGCCGTCGGGGAAGCAATCATGTGGAAGGGAATTCCACAGTTGGGAAGTGCGAGAAAAGAAACTGTTGGAGTAGAAGTTGCGGTTGCATTTTATCGGTTTCACTGTAAAAGGGTGGGATCTAGTTGCTAATCTAGTATCTCGTTCAAATTCGTATTTAGGGGGCACCGGTGATCTAAATTCATCGGAGCAGAAGCCGTGAAAGTATTTATAGAAGAGACACAGGGAAGCTACGTTGTGCCGGTGGGAGAGAGACTGCAGGCGGTCTGCCAAGTCGGTATCTATCACATTACAGACCCTCCTCTGAACCTTGTCAAGAAGCCCGAGGAGAATAGCAGGGGCACCCGACCAGATATGGCGGCAGTATTCAATGCATGGGCGGATGGTAGATTTATATATGTGCAGGATAGATTTAGACGGAAAAAACTACACAGAGAACTGACTTTCATAGTAGCGGATTTAGCAATAGATTCGATATAGTCATTCCATTTGAGGTCCGCTGAAAGTGTGAGACCAAGGAGGCGTAGTGTTTTACTCTCTGGGAGGCAAGCCTGGTCCATGCTAATAGGAGGTAGGTGAGATTGTCGATGAGGGTTAATTGAGAGTAGCTTCGTTTTAGAAGCATTAAAATTTACTAGCCATTTCTTACCCCAGTCCAATATGGATCGGAGGTCTTTTTCAATCTCGGCTGCGAGGTTAGCTTTGACGCCTAGACCAGATTTTTGTAGGAGGCGAGAGTAAACTGTGGTGTCATCGGCATACAAACCTATTTGGGCTCTTATGGAATCAGGGAGATCATTAATGTATATCAGGAAGAGTGTAGGACCTAAGATGGAGCCTTGAGGGACACCTGCGTTTGTATGGTAGTTCTGGGAGGCATGTCCGTTTAATACCACCTTCATTGTGCAGTTAGAGAGGAATGACTGGATTAGTTCAAACAAATGTCCAGTTATACCATAGCTCCGCAGTTTACATAGAAGGCCAGCATGCCAAACTGTCGAACGCCTTAGATATATCTAATGCAATGGTTCGGGTTTCGCCATTCCTGTCGAGTGCCTGGTATATGTACTCGGTGTCAGCAGTAGACCTGGTGAAGCGGAAACCATATTACTTGTCCGAGAGGAGCCTGTGTGCTGTGAGATGCTGAATCACCTCGGCGTTGATAATGGCTTTGAACGCTGTATAAATTGTATATAAAACAAAATTTTTGTTCTGGTTTTTGCCCTTTCTTTTACTACCCCAGTGAATATGTGGAATATTTGTATAAGTAGGTGATAAATGAACAAATTGTAATGAGTAATAGGCTCATGAATCTGATTAGCTAAGTCTAGGATAGAAAGTGTTGACCAGCCTCATCCCACTTACCTTTCAGCCTTGTAACACTATTATTGTATTATTTACAATAATAAATATTTAATTCCAAAATGACTGGAAACAACACCCATTGTTTAAAGTAAAAATAAAAATGGGGCGTCTTTTTTAAATAAGAGTATCCATTAATGATAATGCATGCATAATTTTGTGGATTTTGTAATTTGTGAGAAAATGAAGCAAACATTGTAAAATTAACAATAAAGAATAATTTTAAGCTAAAAAAGTGAATGTTTTATTTTTATGTTAAATAACTATTTATTTTTCAATTATATATATATATATATAAACATTGTCAAAGTTGACTTGACTAAGCTAAGATTTTTTTGTTGCTACTGCCAAGGTGGGATTAATTTAGTTATGGAAAAATGATCTCTTCAAGTGTTTTTTCACTAATTCTTTTTTTTTTTATTAATATTTATGACAAACTAGTGATGGAGAACAACACTCCTACCCAGCTTGATATCTTATAATGGAACAGAATAAAGAGAGAAGTGAATTTCTCAAGAGCACTGAAATGTGGTGAACCTCACTTTACCAATATTTGTTTTCTACCCTGGGTTTCACCATCTTGCATTTCTACTAAAGCAGTTTCAAAATCAATCAATATTTGTTTGGATTCATCAATGAGAGATAAAATACATAATTAGTGTATTTCCCTCCTTATAAGACGCTAAGTGTTTCTGTTTACTTAACATTTTTATATATATTTTTAAAAAATTCATTTTTTTTGTAATTTTAAAACACATAATGTAGATAATGTTTACATATATATATATGTCCCAAAGGTTTTCATAACCTGGGGATGACAGTGGGGACAAGCTTCCCACTGTCTAGAAAGCAGTCCATCAAAGGGAAGGAAAATCTTGATTTTAAACCTCCAATGCCTTGTGAAAACAGGAAAAAGGCTATGAAAGTAAATCTAGACGAAAAAAAAAAACCCTGCAGTAGAGCCCTGGAGGCTGTCAACACTGATAACTTTCCAGCAACTCCTGCTGTTTTTCTTTTTTTTAACAGTGAGGATTAAATTCTTAGAATTTCTTACTCTTAAGCATGAAACATACAACTGGCTATATGTAAATATTTCTTCCTGAAGCTAAATTTCAACTTTTTGAAGCATTTGGCCTTGTGATCTGTTTATAATTCTTACAGACACAGAGTGAACTGGAGACTGGATTCTTGTATATATTAAAACTTAAAGATATGCAAAAATCAATATTCCATTTTTATTAAATAAGTCAGTCAGTTAAGTGCCATACGTGATACACGCTTTAAGTGATCACGTCTCGAAAGAGACATGACTGACTGGGCAGAAGATTATCCCGCAGTAGGTTGCCATTAGTTTCTATAGTAGACTGGTTGCCAGCCATAGCTATAGAACCCAGTCTGTCCAGTTATTTAACCCATAACTGGAGGGAAGAGATGGATTAATACTTTCCCAAAGTGTACAATTTGTCGTTCTGAGTTGATATCCACTGCACCACAACGCACATTAAATAAGTATTTGTTATTTTAATCCTTAAATTGTTTATAAAATAGAGGGAATATTTTGTGTTAAATAATAAAACTTACTTTTTCCAAAAAAATAAAAGAAAATTTATTGTACTAAGCTATGCACCCAAGTAAAACCAACTGTACTTTGTACCCCACTTATCTGCTTGCACTTCATAAACTTTGGTTTTGATCAGTCAAGGGTCAATGAATGGCTATTTTAGGGTGTGACTGATGGAAGTTACACAATTTTATATATTGATAGAAGCATTAATATATCCCATTGTATCCAGAAGGATTCTGATACAAAATTAGATATAAACAAACATTATTTTAGCAAATATAAAAACATTTTCTTGAATTAAGTCAATTATTCAAATGGGTGAGTCAAGTGGACAAAAGATAAGACAAATTTTAAAAGTATACAGCTTACCCAATACATCAGCAGTGGCTTGAATATTACACTTGTACATGGCCGCCATTAACCGCTGAGGCTGAGTCTGGAACACTTTCCGACATCCTTCCTTCATTGTGGACATAAGTTGTCCTGAAAATGGTCCATAAGCCAGTTCTTTAGCAAAACCCCCCTCTTTTTCTTCCGTACTATTTCTCTCTGGGGTCATCGTATCCTCATTGGCACAAGTCAGCGAGTGAGAAATGTTTCCATTGACCACATCAGTTTCATAGTCCCATTGTTCAACACAGAAGCACACACCATGCATAGGTTCTTCACAGAGCGGACCTGCTAGAGTTGCCATTTGGAAACCACTGATAATGCTATTGTCAAAACTGCGCAGAGCACCAACTTTGCCTTCTATGTAATTCCAGATTGATGGACGCCTGTAGGCAGGGATATGGTTAATGAGCATGTTGCAGCCAACATGACGGGGACCAAATGACCAAATTTGATCCACAAACCCATCCCATTCTTTACCAGCTTTGCTGAAGGCATCTTCAAGTTTCCTGCGTAAATTTGTGACATTGCCAGCTAGAGTTTCATCGATGCCATTCACTTCCTGTGCATTATTCTTGCCAGAGATTTCTTTCTTGATGTAGGCCTGAAGACTCTTCAAAATATCTGTACTGTCTTCCAACAACTTAATGACAGACTCTGGAAGTGGCTTGGCTCGAATACGAATCACACATTTTCGGTTAGGTGTACGCAATTCGACGAGTCCATGTTCAATCACTTCCTCGTCTTCTTCCATCTCACGCATCCTGGAAGTTTTTATGACGTTGCTTTCTAAAATGGCTTCATTCACCATGTCAGTCTTTGGGGGTTCGACAATCGTTTCCCGGAATGGTACAATTGGTGAAGAAGCATTGATGGCACACTTAGCATATCTGGAGGGGAAAAAAAAAACAAAAAAAAAATTCTTTACAATATTTCTAACCAAAGAAAATTATTTTATTTATTTTCTTATTGTGATGCTACAGGGGATAAATGCATTTTGTTTTATTTTATTTTTGCAATGCCACGGTGGGGTGGGGGTGAAATTAAAACAAACATCTTAAAAGATAAAAATTAAGAATAAAAATGAAAGAAATTTTTTTTTTGTTAAAATACGCACCTAACATAAAAACAAAAAAAAATGTCTTGTAATATTTTCTGGGTAGACTTTTTGAAGGTTGTTGTTAGTTCATTTCAAAACTGGAAAAAACGTAAATTGGGCTTAAGTCAATTTACGTATTTTTAGAATCACACCAACAACCAAAAATATTTTTGATTTATATAAAATAGATGAGTATAAACATTAGGAATTCCATTGAGACCATTTCTCTAGGAATGATGAAAGTTTTATACATACCCGAAATTGGCATGATCATTAAAAAGGCATTAATTTGGGGGAAGAATTAAAGTAAATTTCATTTTAAATTTCTCTTTCTTTCATTTTTTGTTTTTTTATCCCAACTTTGAGTATCTGAGTTTGTTTAACAGCATATCAACTCCTTATGGGTCAATTTAATACTGAAATTTAATTTTCTTTGGAGCATTGGGAATTTCTTTGCCAAAAAGTGTTCCTGGTATTTTTACTTTAAAAATGTATTCTAGAAATCGTTTGACACTCCTTAAAACATTCATCAATTTTTGGCCATTTTCGAGTGATCGATACATTTGTAAATAAAAGTTAATTCTTGATTTTAAAAAATCTTGCAAAAATACAATACATCTGTGACACATTATTTTTTAAAAAATTAGCAAATTTAATGTTAAATTAATCTGATCAACACTATTACTTATTTATAGCATGAAATTTAGAATAAAACTATTTCTTAAACACAGAGTTGAACTCTCTAACCTTTCCACTGTATGTGTTGACAGATGCGAGATAAGATAGATGTATGGTGATCACAAGTGACATAATTGTAAAAAATTTTTTTTTCCTCTAAGGGGAAGAAACCCTAAAACACATGACCTTTTAATGTACACAGAAATTACCATACAAAAATAAAAAATAAATAAAAACTTCAAACACACAAAAAATATTATTTTAAAAATACATAGGCATGACGATTTGTATTAAAGTTTTCAATTTTCAATTAGTAAATATAATCTTCACTTAATAAGTTAATAAACTAACAACAACAAATCTTTGAAGTATTTTAAAAATATTTTTGAAACTTTATAAATTATTATAATTAAAAAAAACAAATGAAAACAATTCTTTTAAAATTTCATTATTAATCAAATTTTTTTCTTCAATTTATAATGTCCTTAATTTATATTATTTATTTAAGCAATTAAAAGCCAATCAAATTAAATAATGTCATAGTTATATTGCATTTTTTTAATTTCACTATTGGGAGCAGATTTTTGGAATAGAGGCAAAACTTTTCAAAAAATAATAGATGATTTACATTCACCAATGAGTCCTGTGTTTAACTAATAAAACCAATTTTCTCAAGAAAATTTAGTTTCTTAAAATTTCATGAATTTACGTGGAGTGGGGTAACAAATGTTTATTTATTTATATATATATATATATATATATATATATATATATATATAGATATTACCAAGATCTTTTAAAAAAAAATTATTTTATTCATTTGTGAATAAGTCCTGAAAGTTTCATTAAAATCTGACAATTATTTGATTTTACAAGAATTTCCAAATCAATATTACATTTTCCATTGTAAACTCTTGTAACAATTAGGTTACCCACTAACAAAAATCAAAACAAGTTTTACCAAAATTTCAAACGTGTTAGAAGAGATCAAAATTTTTTTAAAAAATGATTTAAAAATACTTTAATCTTTCCTCTTAATAATAACAAAAATTTTGATGGAAAAAGTTCGTTTTTATTAAGTTTGGGGCCTTTTTATTCATACTATGCTATTTTTTTCAGCGATTTAGTGGAGGTACCTATACTAAATGAAGCATTACCAATTATTTCTTTCATCTTGCTCATTTCTTTATTGAAATAAAAATGTTTGAGATGATCAGCAACCTAATAAGTTTAATTTGGTTATTTTGGATATCAGCCTATCATAAAATTCACTATTAGACGTTGATTTGACAAAGCTCCTAAGATACCCTGAAAATGTAAGAAACTGAGAAAATATTGAGAAGAGAGAAGAAGATTCAGAGACAGATGATGATCGACAAATGCTATTTAAATTTTTGAAGATTGTGAAAACATTAGCATAGAACTTCTGCTTACATATAGCAATTTCTATAGTAAAATGATATCTAGCTGCTAATCTAGTGTTAGACGTAAATTTATGTGGTTTCGTTTGGTGAGACAGTTTCAAACCAAGATTTTCAATTTATTAAGTATAATAATTTGAAGAATTCCTTTCATTATTGAGAAATAAGAAATTTTGTTAAATGCAGCAGATAATTAGAAACTTTCTCTGCCACTCAATATACAAGAACCCTCATTGTTCAAAAGAATCTTGCAGATGGTGTTGAAACTGTGTAGTTTTTAAATTTAAATAATAAACACAGAATTCTGTGCATGTAATTACAAGATCATCTAGCAGGTGCTATTGATAGAAATTTGCAGTTTTCTCAATTGTAAGGAAAAAAGAAAAATTTCTCAATGAGGTTCCCTTTAAATATATAAGAGGTATTGTCATGACTCTACACCTACCAGATTATATATATATATATATATATATATATATATATATATATATAGAGAGAGAGAGAGAGAGAGTGCGATGGGTAATTGTCCTTTTACATTTTTGATTTCATGCATGCCTGTTGTTTGTTTTTGTTGACTGCACAGTATAGTAGAGTCAGTTGGGCACCGTCTGTGAGTAAAGTGCACCATGATGCAATTCACATCACCAGAAATGGCATGGTGTACCGATTGGCATTTGTGCTGGAAGCTCCAATACGAACATTTCAGTGTGTTTGGGTGTCGATCTGAGAACAGTGCAAAGGATTCAGAAAGAGTCGGAAGAGTCTAATGGTGATTATGAAGGTAGAGCAGCTCAGAAAACTAACTCTGATCATTATAATAAGAAAAGAACTCCAGAATTTGTCGATGAGGGTTTCAGACACAAAGAAGCCTACATCAAGTGCCTTGAGGTGGTAGTGCTGCTATTGGTCAAGAGGGTGGCTGCTAGAAGACCCTATGTCTGTCAACAGGACCCTGCACCATGCCACACAAGCAGGAGAACCCAGCGATGTTTGTCAGACATTTTTTGTGACCACATCACTCCCTTACACCTGGCCACCTCACTCCCTTACACCTGGCCACCTCACTCCCCAAGGCTGCAACCCACTTGATTATGTGCAGAGCACAGTTAAGTGAGAGACCAACAAAACTCCTTGTAGAACCAAAGATGAACTGAAGACAAGGATTATGGTAGGTAGTGTTCACCAATGTAAACTAGGGGACCGTTCAGAAGAAATGCAGGAGATTCCGAAGTCGACTGGGAGCCAATGGTAATTTTATTGAATAAATTTACTTTTTAGTATTTCAAGACATTTTGGTGTAATTGTGGTAATTACATCTGTTAAAATGAGATGCCAGTGATATTTTTATTTATTAAAAAAAAAATTTTTTTTTTCAAATAAATTATCCATTGGACCCTGTATATGCTCACCTGTCCGTCAGGTCGTCTATACATCGCCGTAGATGTACTTCTCCAGCTGCAATGATAACATGTTCACCAGTTTCTTGTACAAGAACTTCTACACATGGATCAGCCTGGTTCAAGAGACGTAACCCCTTGACAAGAAGTGGCATGTTCACTGACAAAGACAACAAAATACACAAGATAAATAATGTGTTTACAGATGCAAGAATTTAGAAGCTAAAATTCCTGTAAACCAAAAATAGTCTGAAAAACAAAAATGGAAATTGATTTTTTTTTTCAAGAAGTTTTAATGAAACTAAGAATAAAATTATGCAAACAGATGTCAATCAAAATGAAATTAATTCAAAGAAACAAAATTTTATCACAATATTAAAATAATTTTTCTCTATCCTCATTTTATGGTGCAGTGAGTTTTAAATAAACAGCAAACAATCCTGAAGAAAAACTCCCAGTGTTCTCAGAAACAATATAAAAGCATTTATCTTTTGATTAATTTCTAAGTGTTAGAAAGGTTTGTAGATTTTGTGCATATGTTTTAGATGAATGTGCGTGTTTAATATGTGAACAAGAAAAGAGAAGAAGCCTAAAATATCTGGACTTTCTGCTATAGAAGTTTATTTCTTTTATGGTGACTGAATTGAAATAAAGTTAAATGTCTTTTGAATATGTCCATTTTCCTTTTTGGTTTTGAAATTATTTATGGGATGTAAGGATAAGAATAGTTAAAGATGGATGATCTCAAATCAGCCTCACGCAAAGAATAGGGCAGCTGAAAACACATCCAAATGATCTCGTTGGAAAGCAGAAAGAGAGAAATTTATTTCCTTTCTGGAAGCGGGATCATAAAATTGCACACATTACCAAAAACCCTTTCTGGTTTCTTTATAACTTGCACAACTGGAAAACATTCATTTACTAGTTTTTATTTCATTTTCTCACAATCCACACAAGGATATAAGAGAAAGAATGTAGGATTTGATTTCTGAATACAAGTTAATATCAAATAATTTTCTTTTTAATCCCATCTTACAGATTATATATAGCGTGTGGCAGAAATACGCCCCCCCCCCCCCATCTTAAACTGTCACCTGTGCAATGCTCGTACTTAGGCAAGTGGCAATGAGGTCTTCATCTAAATAATGTCATGCCATTATGGGGCAGGTATTTCTGTTACATCCTGTATATTACACAGACGAGGCTCCTTCCAAAAGTAACACCTCCTAATAGCTGACCCATAATGTCACAGACATTAATATTAATGGTTTGCCATTAGAGATTAAAACTTCCTACCAATAATTTTTTGGTACAGCTGAGTGGCATTTTGGCCAAATACTGTCTGTCATGAAAGTGCATGTGTTAAAATTGCACCCATTGATATTCATCAGCATTTGGTTAATATTATTGGAGATCAAACAGTGGACATAATCACAGTTGGGTAGTGTTTCAATAGTGACAACAGCAATGTGTGTAACAAGCCAGGTTCTGAGCATAGCATACAGGCTCTTGCTTGGCACTGGCAATCTTTTAGCATGTCACCTGTGTGTGTGTGTGTGCATTTAGATGTAAACAAATAGACTGGTTGATAATAAATCTTTTACTTACTGATATTTTGGGGTTCCAAGGCGACCCTCACAATAGGTGCTGCTTCAAAGTACATGTCGGTAAATGCTGGGCAAGCAATTGTTTCAGACAGAGTGGCTGTTTTTAGAACATGTTCCTCTAAGCCTGAAAGACCTGCACAAAAAAGATCAAATAAACATTACTCCACGGCACATCTTTGGGTTTTATTCAGGCCGTTTACCTTTTTACTGTAAGAGTCAGGCCTTTGATATACAAGGGGGTTTCATTAGACATTCAACTGTGAGAAAAACATCCACGGCAATTTTCAAAATGGAAAAATAACTATGACTTTTGGTAAAAACATTAATTGTTTTGAGACAGTTTGTATTCTTTATCAGGTTTATAGAAGGGGGAGGGGAATAAAAGAATCCAGCCATTAATTTTTATGCTTAATGATTAATTCCATTTTTCTGTTGTCTTTAATTTAGAACCATTTATCTAAAAAGGTTTTAGAATATTTTAATGTCACTCAAGAACAAAATAACTCAGATGAGTAAATTGCTCAAAGAGACAACACGACATTATTTTTGGCCTTTGTTAACTCTTTTACTTCAATATGACTCCCTCAAAGGAGCGGGGTTAGTTCATCTGATGAATTGTTAATGATTAGAAAAAATTAAAAAAAATTATTTTTTGCCTTTGATGACAGTTTAGGAAATATGTGTGATGAAGTGGGTGAATGGGGATTGATCACAAAGGAAGACATGGTAGAAGCAAAGAGAAAATATAACAAAGGAAGATTCAAAATCCCCAATGGTGAGAGGTAAGTGCACAGTTAAGGTGGCAAAAGAAGATGATGCCGTATGATTTATAGGAGTAGAATTTAAAGGATCAGAAAATGAGAACAGATTTGTGTTCAAGAGTCCTTTTTATTGTTCCACAGATTGATGTGGTTCTGATATTTCTTTTATTTTGAAAAGAATAAAAAAAATTGGAATGCATCCCATTTGACTCCCCCCACCCAGACATATACATGGATTTTCTCTTTGAGAGTTTCTCTTGCAGATCTCCTTCCAACATGGTTCTGATGGCACCAACAATAAACCATGCCACTGGTTCAATAAGGGACATCACTACGATGAATGCCCCCATGGTTCAAATTTCCCTCTGTGGATCTCCTCATCTGTTGAGACACAAACGAGTTTCTATAATTCTGAGCTCATTCAAAACGTCATCCACTTTCATGTGGAATGCAATCAATAGCAAAGTGACAGATCTAAATCATGCCATGGTTGTACATTCAAAATTGTTCAATTTTTAACAAAACAATGTCACTTTCTCTAATTCTACTTTTGAAATGTTACACTGTCAACAAATAAAAGTCAAAAATAGTTACATTGTCAACAAATAAAAGACAAAAGAGTTACATTGTTAACAAAATGTCAAAAATAGTTGCACTGTATCAAATAAAAGTAAAAAAAAAATAGTTACACTATCAACAATTAAAAGCCAAAGTAATTACATTAATAAAAAAATAAAAGTCAGAAGATTTACTGACAACAAAAAAAAAAAGTCCAAAATAGTTGCAATGTCAACAATGTCAAAAGACTTACATTGTCAACAAATAAAAAGTCAAAAGAGTCACACTGTCAACAAAAGTTCACTTTTAATGCAAGCAGCTAAGATGGAATAATTTCTCCTTTGAAAATTAAATGTCATTGGGTGTACATACCTAAAACATTTCCAGCAGGCACCTCTTCTAGGAGTTCAAGTTCCCTACCCATAAACATATAAATATCTTCAACCACAAACGATGTAATATGCTGACTAGTGGACAATTCACTGACTGTTAAATTACTTGAGGCACTAAAGGTTTCTTCACAATCCTGAAAAAAAAATTATAAATTATTAACCTCTAACAAAAACAAAAATGTTTTTGTTATTTTCTTTCTATGCATAAAAGAAACAAAAACTAAATTCTAGAAGCACTCAAAATATTTTTTAAATCCAGAAAAATGTATACATTCCAAAAATGTAACACAAGGTAAAATTCATATATTTTAAAAATACACCCATGCAAACATTTAACCTTCATCTGAAATTTCAAAATCCAAAAGTTCTTTAAGTGCTGACCTGACTTGCCACAAATGGAAAATTTCAGAAAGCACTGGGAAGGTTCCTAGGTTATGTGCAGCTCTTGTGACCTCATCTTCCCTGGGTTCAGATTTCCCCAACCCAACTACGTAGTGTCTGTTGGCACCAGTTTTTGATAACAATTGTCACTGTAACACCTTTGTTTGTGGATTACTTATCAGGTGTTTCATGCTCAGTAAAGATATTCAAAATGTCGGTCCTGCATTTATATATTTTTTGTAAGTAGTGACATTATTTTTACATGAAATCTTAATTTTGCAATGTAATTTATGTACCTTAGCCGTCTGGTCTAGCTTGTTTAGTGCCAGTAAATATTTGAATTTTTTTCAAATTTGTGCCGGACCTAGAAAAGTGTAGCCTCGGATGGTGAATTTGACAAGCTTATGTTTCTTGCCTTTTCCTTCCCTCTGTTTTGGTGGTGCCATTTATTTCCAGTTCCACTAAAAAGTTACATATGTTTTTGTTATCTCCCTTTGCAATCCTTTGAAATCTTTTTCTTATCAAAGGCAGGTATATTATTTAGTATAGGCACTATTTCTTTTCTCTCAAAGGCACGGTGCAATGAAACGTAATGCAATAGAATAACATCAAAAGTAAAGAATAACGTTTCATTGCACCACGGCTTTGACAGAAAAGAAAAATCCACGTAAGCATTAAATGACTAGCATTATCACCTGTATTTGTATGGACACAAAATTTATTAAATTTTAATTAAAACTTTTGGCTAAATGTTATTTATATAAAACTAGCTTCTGGCTAAATGTTATTTATATAAAACTAGCTTCTGGCTAAATGTTATTTATATAAAACTAGCTTCTGGCTAAATGTTATTTATATAAAACTAGCTTCTGGCTAAATGTTATTTATATAAAACTAGCTTCTGGCTAAATGTTATTTATATAAAACTAGCTTCTGGCTAAATGTTATTTATATAAAACTAGCTTCTGGCTAAATGTTATTTATATAAAACTAGCTTCTGGCTAAATGTTATTTATATAAAACTAGCTTCTGGCTAAATGTTATTTATATAAAACTAGCTTCTGGCTAAATGTTATTTATATAAAACTAGCTTCTGGCTAAATGTTATTTATATAAAACTAGCTTCTGGCTAAATGTTATTTATATAAAACTAGCTTCTGGCTAAATGTTATTTATATAAAACTAGCTTCTGGCTAAATGTTATTTATATAAAACTAGCTTCTGGCTAAATGTTATTTATATAAAACTAGCTTCTGGCTAAATGTTATTTATATAAAACTAGCTTCTGGCTAAATGTTATTTATATAAAACTAGCTTCTGGCTAAATGTTATTTATATAAAACTAGCTTCAGGCTAAATGTTATTTATATAAAATTATCTCCAGGTTATATGCATAAACTGTGTTATGAAACGTAAAGTGATATTGCGTTTATGCTTGGGTTCCATTTCCAAACTGCTCTATTTTTATTGATGCTATATACAAATTAAATAGCCTGTACTCCAAAATGAAAAAAAAAAAAAATCTGAAAACCTAATCACTTCCAGTAGGAAGGATTCTCGACCTGTTGTAAAATAAATTCATATGTGGACTGGATTTTTTTGGGGGGAGGGGGGCGTTGAATAGCCACTCTTCACTTGTCTTGGCATAATTTCTTCTCTTGGCCATTATTTAGACTTAATTTTGATTTAATAACACGTCACTCAATAAATCCTGGGCCTGACATATAGATGTCATCACTAATAAAAAATCCATATGATTTTTATGAAGTACTAACCTTCAAATGGCACATGGAAAAATTTGGACACAATCAGGTTATTAGTTTACAAATTACAGTTATTCAAGTGAAGCTACTGTTGCAAATTTTAAAAACAATGAAAAAATCTGAATTTCATGTGTTGATAAAGCATTGCTTTCTGATGGGAAAAACTATGCGGTCGTACAGACACAAATGATGCTGAACGCTCAGGTCACCTAAAATTGGCAGTTGCCTTGGAAAATACCAAAAAAAATCAAACTTATTTTAGCCGATCATAAATTGAAGTTGCTCGAGATAGCAGAGGAGGTTGAACATATCAAAAGACTGTATTCACCATTTTGCATAAACATTTGTCAATGAGAAAGCTGTGTTCAAAGTGGGTGCCATGTTTGTTGACAATTAATCAAAAACAACAATGCGTTGATGACTCAGAGAGTTGTTTGCAGCTGTTTCAATGCCACAAGGAGTTTTTGTATAAATATGTGACAGTGGATGAAACATGAATCTACCACTTCACTCTGTAGTCAAATCAGCAGTCAGCTGAGCTAACAGCAACAGGTGAAAGCCATCCAAAGTGACCAAAGACGCAAACATCAGCGTGCAAGGTTTTGGTCTCTGTATTTTAGGATGTGCAAGGTATTTTGTTCATTGATTACCTTGAGAAAGGAAGAACCATAAATAGTGAATATTATATAGTATTACTGGTCCATTTGAAGGAAGAAATTGCCAAAAAATGGCCACAAATGAAGAAGAAAAAGTAATCTTTTACCAAGACAACGTACCATGTCACAAGTCAATTGCAACAATGGCAAAACTAGATGAATTGCTCTTCGAATTGCTTTTGCATCCACCCTATTATCCAAATCTGGCCTCCAGCAACTATTGGTTGTTTGCAAACCTCAAAAGAATGCTTCAGGGAAAGAGATTTGGCTTCAATGAAGAAGTGATATCAGAAACTGAGGTGTATTTTGAGGCCAAAAAGAAATCGTTCTACAAAAAATGGCATCGAATTGTTAGAGAAGCGTTGGAATCAGTGTATCACCCTAGAAGGAGACTATGTTGATGAATAAAATTGAATTTTGCCTAAAAGTCGTTGTTTTATTAGTTAGGCCTGGGATTTATTGAGTGATGTGTTACATATTATATTGCCTAAGGTAAAACAACAATCTTGCCTACAAGTAAATATAGGTTGAGTCAAGTCGATTCCAACTTATAAATTAATTTGGCAAAGGGCTTTTTTAGTTGCTGAATTTCCACTAGATATATTAATAGATTCATATGTTATGATAGCAAAGTCAATGGAATGTAGATAAGTATGAATAAATATATTTAAAAGACAAAAATAAAAAGCACTGACATTTAAAACTTTAGCAGGATCATGCTTTGGTCCCAGGACATACAACTTGCAACCTCTACGGACGGTTCCACTGAAGATCCGAGCAAAAGCTACAAACACATGCTCCGATTGTTTGTTCTCCTCGTCCGCACTGCTTAGTTCAGTCACCTTCACATCTGCAATAAAGATCACAAAGACCACTTGTCATTTTGATTCATACAATTATAGCATAAATATATATACATATATATATTTTCTAAACATATACTGTTAAATATAAGAGACAATGAATGTCTGTTATGTTTAATCATGAGCCGTTCTAAACATTGTATTTTGGCTTTAATTTCAGTTGAAAATAAAGACAAAAATTCTCCAACATTTGGATAATTTTTTATTAAGTTGGTTCTAAGCTTTTGGCTCAATGGGCCATCTTCAGAGAGGTTATAAGGATGGTAACACAAAAACATCCACCATCAGTGACGATTTTATCTTGTGTTGACATAAAACTCTGCATTGCAAATTTGCGAACTGCGTTTGTTATTTTTAGTAACTATTGCTGTTGCTTAGCGGAGTTTTATGTCCATTTCGTTTTTTCTCAACCGAGGTACATATTGTATTTTGAACCCGGCCCATGTTATGTTCTGCATGCAAGGATGTTCTTCCTCCCCACCAAATTAATTCCATAATTTATCAATATAAATGTAGTTGCGGAGTTGACTACATAGGAAGAACAACTCAGCGTCTTGACATGAGAATTAAACAACATGTCCCAACTAAAATAAGAAATCACACCTTGCCCCGAAATCAACTCGTTCCTACGGTTCCACCATTTGTGAGCACCTTATAAAGAATAAAAAGTGTGCAGCTAATTGTAGTGTAGATCAGTTCACTGTTTTATCCCGATCTCATTTTTCATTCCATCTCGAAGTTCTGGAGGCTTTATATATCGGGTCCCGAAAGCTGTGAAAACAGTGTGAGTTGTTGGGGCTCGATATTATTAGCCTCTAGCTCCTTGTATTCACAATTATTATTATTATTTTTTTTCATCCTCCTCATTTTCATGACACACATTTTTTTTTTTTAATTCTGATTAAAATCTCCTGTAGAGGCCTGAAGAGAGGGAGTGAACCCGGTTGCTTCACTTTTTAATATCATTTACAATGTGTAACATCAAGCTACACATTTATTTCTTAAATTAGATTCTGTACTTACAAAAATATTTTCATATATATATATATATATATATATATGAGATAGAAATGTAGCTTTAAGGTATGGTATATTTATAGGTAAAAATGCTAAATGTCACAGATGGAGCATATATAGATATAAAAGAGAGCAAGACCAAGCAGTGACAGTCTGTTTCAAGCTTGAATGCAGTCTTCAGGCCATGTGTGTTGTGGTTTGGCTAGGCTATATATGCTGGTCTATGGTGCATTATGAATAGCAAGGTCAATTGTATTATCCTAAAAGTTATTGGGTTAGCGGTAATAGTTATGTTTCTAGAGGCTACCGATTAAAAATAATTGCCAATTGGAATGCCGTTATTTGTAGCTATTTTATGCAGTCGTTTCTTAACTTTTTACATATTATTTAATTGTGTTGGTTATTATTGCTTTTTACTTATCCTTATGTGTGCATTTGTACTTTGTTTATTATATATATATATATATATATATATATAAAATAGTTAATTTGTTAATTAGATTTTTTTTGCACTCTGTAGTTACAGGTTTGTTGGTTATTTTTTGTTGTACTTTCTTTTTTATGTAATGTTCTTGATGCAATTGTAGCTAATTTATAGTGCTTTTCTGTCGAATACCTTGAGGAGAGTATTTGTGTAGGAGTTTAAAAAATATTTTTTCAATGTTTGTTTTTGTGTTTTTGTTGAATTGAACTATATGATGTTTATTTTCTTGTTAGCATTTTTTGTACAGTGTGGTGTGTATGCGTTACTGAAAGGCTACTATCTTTCAGGGCTGTTTCAAATGATTTCATTAAATATTTAAGGAATCTAACATTAGTCTGTCAAATCCCATATTTTTGAAAACATTTGTGATTATTTTTTCTGGTTTAGTCCATTTTTTGTTTGTTACAGTTTCTTAGGATTATGAAATCATTGTTCCTGTAGGGGTCTATATCATTATTATCGATTAGTCTACTTAGAATTATGAGAATGTGAATACTGTTCTTAAAGAAATTGAAGAATAATATTAGAAAAGAACAAAATAGTCTGATTAAAAGAGAGATTAGGTGGAGCCAAAAGGAATTTCCGTTTTTGGGAAGCAATTGTAAGATTTTGAAGAATATAATGGACAAAAAAAAAAAAATGGAAACATACTTTCTAACTAGAAAAGAAACATTTAAAGACATTTTGCCCCCATTTAAAATTTTTTTTTTTTTTGCAGAAAACAGTTTACTTAGAAATTTTATGAAAAAAAATTGTCAGTAATTATGGTGAAAAAAAGTGAAGAGAAAGAACCAATTTTGCACAAACCATTTTCTTTTAAATTGTCTGCAGATTCTCCAGCATTCTGTCTCTCTGCACGCCGTTGCAACACTTGGCGCCGTTTCTCTTGTAATTCAAGTTCTGTTAAAGGACTTGGAGAGAAATAAAAATAAATCTCAGTAAAGATTAAACTGCAATCGAAAAATCTTGTGTGATCAAAAGATTAAAATTGAGTTTAATTGATGAAAGAGTTCAAATATAAATCCTTATTAGGGGAGGGGGAAAGGGATAACAATCAAGGTAGAGGTTTAGTCGTGGCTTTGTCAATCGTAAAATTATAGAAAACAATGAAATACATTTCTATCTGGAATAATTTTTAAATTTTCGAAAAAGACAATTTTTGCAAAGTAGCTATAAAAAATTGAAATCTTTATGTCCAGTAAAATCAAATGACACTGGATCTTTGAATAAATAAGAATTGCAAAGTTTTTCTAAATGGGAAGCCAATTTACATTTTGTTCTGGTTGAAATAAGATAAAATGTTGCAACATGTCATGAGAGATTCATATGGAAAAAAAATATTTTCATACCTGGAAATTTATATACTACTTAAATCATGAAAAGAGAGAGAAAAAGAGAAAGAGAAAAATAGAGAGAAAGAAAAAGAGAGAAATAAAAAGAGAACAAGAGAGAAAGAGAACAAGAGAGAAAGAGAACAAGAGAGAAAGAGAACAAGAGAGAAAGAGAACAAGAGAGAAAGAGAAAAGGGGAAAAGAGAAAAGGGGAAAAGAGAAAAGGGAAAAGTGAGAAAGAGAAAAGGGAAAAGTGAGAAAGAGAAAAGAGAAAAGAGAAAGAGAACAGGGGAGAGAGAGAAAGGGGAAGAAATAAAAAAGAAAGAAAAGAGAAGGGGAAAATAAACAGTAAGGAAGAAGTTGAAAAAAAAAAAAAAAAAAAAAGAAAAAAAAAGGTCCAAAACATAAAAAAAATAAAATACATTATTTGCAAATGCATTCATTGCCATGCTTGATTCCCCCTCCCTAAATTCTTAGTAAATTCACACTGGTAATAACTCCTGTTTTAATTCCAATCAATAATAGCAGACTTATTTGGATGGGGGTGAGGTAGGAGTAAAAAGAAAAAAAAAAAAATGGCACCATGAGCAAACATTTGTTTCAAAGTTATTAACACAGAGACAAAGTATTCAAATATTCCATCTTGATTTTGTCGGGATAAGAGACCCACCATGCCTTGCCCGCACAAAGAAATTTAAGTTCTTACTTTGGTCTGTTCTGTGGAAGTAATTTACGTTCAACTGGAACCATTTTGGACACAAATATTATCACAGGAACATCATCAGCTGAACTGCAGGCCAAGAAATCTAAAAAAAAAAAAAAAATTATCACTACAGAACATTTACGAAGAATATGTTTCAAATATGTCGACCAAGGAAATGCCAAACCATTCACAAAAGAACAAAAACGAAATGCAAAAACAAAATATCAAACAGTTTCTAAATGAAAAAATGAAATCATTTGTTTGAATTTCTTGGATGAGGAATTATTATTTGCATTTAGACTAATATCCTTCTTTGTTGTTATGATCACAACATCTCGACCATTGTGACCATTCAAAATAGGATGGATAAGGAACACCCTTCAAAATAGTTTTTTTTTTATTTTAATCATTTCACCCCAAACAAAGCAGGACTGTCACTAGTGTGCAAGGGGTTACAGTCAGAGAGCAGAGCATATTGAAGAAGGGAACAAAAGACGAGTGCGATTCAAGAAGATAGAAGATGGCAACTGATGTTGCATTTAAATTTTTGGAAATTGTAGCTATCAAGGAAACAAATAAATGAAAGGAATAGGAGAGTTTTGTAATTTGCTTGAAGCATTGTGTGTGTATATATATATATATATATATCACTTTAACAAAGAATTGAAAAAGCCAAATCCTACTATTGGTCAACACACACATATATATAAACCATAAACACACACACACATATACATGCTCAAACACACTTATAGGTATGCACATGCACTCATTACAATTAATGACAGCAGTAGCAGCGAAGGATGACCATTTGTTGAAAGGCATGGTCCACGAGCAAACGGATGTGAAAACAAGCTCTTCTACCATTCTGAAGATGAGATTTTGATCTCGAAATATTAATGAATAATAAATAGGTAACACCCAACACCTTCTTTACCTTCCTTTATTTTACTAAATGCATTGTGATAGCTTTCAAAACCTACCCATAAACAAAAGAAAGTTCCACAGGTGGGAAGTGCAAGAAAAGAAACTGTTAGAGTAGAAGTGACGGTTACATTTAAATGTTTAAACAGTAAAAGGGTGGGACCTAGTTGCCAATCTAGTAGCATGCTTAAATTCACATGGATGGGGCACCAGAAAAAAAAATTCACCAAAGCAGTTACCTCGAAAATATTTGTAGAAAAGATGGAGGGAAACCATGTCACATCGGTGAGAAAATTACTGAAGGTGAAATGCTAAGTTAAGACATTACATTGCAGATCCTTCCTTAGATTTTGTCAAGAACCTCGAGATGAATAGCAGGAGCACCCGACTGGATATGGCAATAATATTCAATGCATAGACGAATGGTAGATTTATAAATGTGCAAGACGAATTATGATGATAAAAACTTTCAGGCCTAACACAAAGACCCAACTAAAGGTTTACTTTGTTAGCCATGTCAGATTTACTATTGAGACAAGAGTAAATGATGATGTCATTTGCATAGATGTCTACTTGAGAATTCATGACAGGGAGATCATTGAAGAAGACCAGAAACAGTTTAAAACCTAGGAATAGAGACTTGAGGGACACCCGCATCCGTGTGAAAGGATCTGGAAGCTCTGCGGCCCAAAATGACATTCATTTCACAATTCAAAAACACATCACTCAATAAATCCTGGGCCTAACTAATAAAACAACAACTCTTAGGCAAAATTCAACTTTATTCATCAACATAGTCTCCTTCTAGGGTGATACACTGATTCCAACGCTTCTCTAACAATTCGATGCCATTTTTTGTAGAACGATTTCTTTTTGGCCTCAAAATACACCTCAGTTTCTGATATCACTTCTTCATTGAAGCCAAATCTCTTTCCCTGAAGCATTCTTTTGAGGTTTGCAAACAACCAATAGTTGCTGGAGGCCAGATTTGGATAATAGGGTGGATGCAAAAGCAATTCGAAGAGCAATTCATCTAGTTTTGCCCTTGTGATTGACTTGTGACATGGTGCATTGTCTTGGTGAAAGATCACTTTTTTCTTCTTCATTTATGGCCGTTTTTTGATGATTTCTTCCTTTAAACGGACCAATAATGCTATATAATATTTGCTATTGATGGTTCTTCCTTTCTCAAGGTAGTCAATGAACAAAATACCTTGCTAATCCCAAAATATGAAGGCCATAACCTTGCATACTGATGTTTGCATCTTTAGTCACTTTGGACAGCTTTCTCCTGCTGCTGTCCACTCAGCTGACTGTCGATTTAACCCTGGAGTGAAGTGGTGAATCCATGTTTCATCCTTTGTTACATATTTACAAAAAAACTCCTTGTTGCATTGAAACATTTGCAAACAAAACACTCTGAGTCAGTGATGCATTGTTGTTTTTAATCAGCTGTGAGCAAATATGGCATCCACTTTGAAACAACTTTCTCATTGACAAATGTTTATGCAAAATGGTGAATACACTGCCTTCTGATATGTTCAACTCCTCTGCTATTCAATTTATGATTGGTCAAAACAAGTTTGTTGATTTTTTTGGTGTTTTCCTGGACAACTGCCAATTTTGGATGACCTGAGCGTTCAGCATCATTTGTATCTGTACAAACCTGTTTAAAGTCAGCATAGCACCTCTTAACTGTTGTTTCGAATGGAGCAGAGTCGAACAACACTTATCAAGCCATTGCTTTGCTTGAACAGTATTTTTTCCCCATCAGAAAGCAATGCTTTATCAACACACAAAATTCAAATTTTTCCACGTTTTGAAAATTTGCAACAATAGCTTCACTTAACTAATTTGTAAACTAATAATTTGATTAGGCCCAAATTTTGTCACGTGCCCAAATTGCACTAAGTGTGGAAGTTTTGGTCACAAGGTGAAGTGGTGTTCAGATGCAGGGGATAGGGATGAAGCCAATAAATCTCTTAGCATCCCCCAAAGAGAAGAATAAACATTTGGAAAACAACAGTGGTAGAAAATGATGAGCCTCTATGCCAGAACTCCTGTTGAGATTGGAGAGGAACAGGGATAGCCAACAGGAAAACAAAAAAAAAAAGGAAAGGCTGAGGAATAGGGGCAGAGCCCAGATATTTCAGCTGTTTAAAGAGAGACCAGACTTTACCTGTAATGTGTTGGTGGGGCGCAAGGTGGTAAAAGCCTTAGTGGATACTGGATTGTCAGTCTCCTTAAATTCTAAGGTGTTTAGGCAGCTGGGGTTACACAGAAAACTTCAGCCAGTGGATTTTATTTATTAGCTAGGCAGATAATAGTTAGATGAGAATAGAAACTATAACAGCTACCATTCAAACTGGCAAGGACCACAGGTGAGCTTAGAGTAATATGTGGCACCTGAGTTGTGTGGGGAATTAATTTTGGGAAGTGACTGGCTTAGGCTGAACAAGGCCCAAATCCGCTTTGATCCAGCTACATTGATTTTAGAAGGAGTGGAAATCCTATTTGGAAATGAAGTGGAAAGGAAATGCCCCGTAGTGGCCCAGACCAATGTGAAACTTCCCCTAGAATATTTCATGCGAGGAAAGGATAAATATAATGAAGAAACTAACGGAAGGGTTATATCAAATAACACCTATAGAGAGGTACGATAATGGTGAAGAGGTGACCTTGTGTAGTTCTGTGGTAGTAGAAATGAAAAAAGTGCCCTTCTTGTTGGCCAACACAGCCAGTAAAACTATCAAAATAAACAGGGAGAAGAATTAGGTTATGCCTGTCTGATAAAAATTATGAAGCAAGTGAGAGTAAACAAGAGCTATGGAAAAAGGCTTGAGACTAGCAGCCCTGAAATAAAAGAGGAAGACTTGATAGTGCCTGAAAGATATAAAGATGAGATAAGGAAACTGTATAGAAGCTAATCGAGATGTGGTAGCTTATGCTGACAAAGTGTTGGGTCAGACTGGGACAGTACGGATGAAGATAGACACTGGTGACCACCCACTCATTAGGTTGACGTCTTATAGGACCTCAATCCATAAGAGAAAATTAGTGGAAGAAGTAGAAAATGAGTTGTTGGATTTGGGAGTAACAGAGAGATCTAGGTTGCCATGGAGTTTTTCAATATTTATTGTGGAAAAGAAGGATGGCGGACATAGAATTTGAGTGGATTTTAGACAGTTAAATGCCTTTACAAAACCGTTAGCAGTACTTTTGTTCCTGATTGATGATTTTCTAGCACTTTGGGAAGGTCAACCTGTTTTTCTACTCTGGATCTAGGGTCAGGTTATTGGCAGGTAGCTTTGGATGAAAAAGACTAGGAAAAGACAGCTTTTACTTGTCATGTGGGTCTATTTAATTTTTGTGTGATGTTGTTTGGATTATTTAATGCCCAAATTGTTAGGAGGAATGTAAGATTTTGCCATGGCATACCTGGATGATATCAGTGTTTTTTAAAACACATCAGGAACATTTTAGACACTTACAGAAGATGTTTGATAGATTGAGAGAGCATGGGGTAAAATTAAAATTGCCTAAGTGTTAGTTTGTAAAGGATGAGACCAAGTATTTGGGTTTCATTATAGACAAAATGGGAATAAAACCTATTTAGATAAGGTAGAAGTGATAGAAGGATGTGCGTTGTGGTGCATTGGATATCAGCTTGGAACGAGAAATCGGGGAGCCGAGTTCAAATTCTACCTGAATTCATTGCATTCACTTACGCGCAAATACCCTTGGGAAAGGTATTAATCTGTCTATTCCTTCCAGTTATGGGTTAAATAACAGGACAGATTGAGTTCTATAGCCTTGGTCGGCAACCAGTCTATCGCAGAAAGCTATGGCAACCTACTGTGGGATAATCTTCTTTCGAGTCATGATCGCCCAAGTGTGAATCATGTATGGCACTTAACTGACTGACTGAGAAGTGATACAGTTGATGCTGGAGCTCAATAGAGGCCCATGGCTTTATATGAGCCATTGGATATTGCTGGCGCTTTGTACTTGCGTTTAGAAGGAAATTATGACTACCCCAGAGAGTTTGGAGAGAATAAAGGGGACCGACAATCATGGAAGTAGATCCCTTGAGCAAAGTAATGACGTGCATGATGGACTGAAGATAAGTAATGAAGGGGCAGATAGTTAGGAAGAAGAGGATGACCATGACTTCAAAAAACCAAGATGATGATATGCTGTAAAGACTTTGTAAAATGTACAGAAAGTTAATTTAGAAATACAATTTTTTTTCTAAGTGAACAAAGGATTTCAGATTATTAATGAAAAATTACTGGAACAGTAATAATTTGGAACTTTTAAAGAGAAATAGATTTTGACACTATAAGAATCTAGATTAAAATTAAAGATGTTTTGATCTAGAACTTTTTTTTTTAAAACAACAATCTCTGTAGTTTACAAAAGAATGACAGAATAATGAATAGCAAGAGGATAAGACAATAGTGTTTTGTTGCAAACCTTGAAAACCAATCGATGAAAAAGTAAACTGTTTATTCCTGGAAGAGTGAAGTTGTACTTTGGTAGCGTGTCAGTATGTTAGCGCCAGAAAGACAGATACATCACAAGTGAAGCACATGAGGTTGGTTCTTTTAATAAAAGAGGCAAGCAAAATGAAGACTGGGAGAGTAGGAGGAGTTAGGGTTTGATTGTCTTTGAATGCAGTCAAAAAGAGTCAGATATTGTGTATTGCTGATGCTAAAGGCGAAGAAGGGAAATACTGCAGCTAACATGTAAATACCACTACTCCTACTACTACTACTATTGCTACTACTGAGAATGGGAACGTTGAAGGTTGTAGTAGTTGCACTAAGAACAAACAAAAAAGTGTTAAATGAAGGCTAAATATTTATTTTATTGAAATTATTTAAAGCATTTGTTTTATTTGGTTATTGTTTATATACACGACACATTCAACTTTGTGCAACAAGAATTTTCTTTTTGTGTGTGTGTGTGTGTGTGTGTGTTTTTGACATATAAAAAACTTTTATCCTTCCAAAATTGCATTGACTTGGTTATATGTATTTTTCCTGTTAACTTGATTCTCACCCGACTAACACACAGGGTGGACTGACAGGGGGTGGGTGGGAGAAGAGCTTCCGGGTTTGTTCAGTCTGATAATCACTCGCCAGGATCAAAAAAAAAAAAAAAAAATCACAAGGCTGGAGGGTGGCATTATTGAGGTGAGTGTTCAAAAACATATTCAAAATAGGCAAAGGAAGTAAAAATTAGAAGTAAAAAAATAAAGTTTCAAAATAACGTAATCAAAATAACTGTTTTATATGCAGCATTTGAACAATACTGTGTAAACTGAACTATCGAAACTAGCTTTTTAGTGATGCTAATTGGAGAAGATGGCGCAAATATTTTACCTTTTTTCAAATCTTGGCTTCTCTGAGGTAAGGAATCAAAACTGCGAGAATTACTACACATCAATTTCTCAATTCGATCTGTTGACATATTTATGGGGGCAGGCAATTTTTCTGCTACCATTCCTACAACAGAAGACATGAGACGATAAGAAGAATTACAGCAAATCAAATATAAGAGCACGATCAATTGAAGCATTATGAATTTTCTAAAACTGTCATACTGTGGGATGACATATTTAACAAACTTAATAACATTCCTTTGTTTACATAAAAGTAAAGTCATTACATAAAAAAAACAAAATTAAAGTATTGTAACTTTCAAGCTTGTGTTATTCAAAAACATTTTTCTTGAAAGGGATTTTTGGTTAGGCTGAGAATTTTTCAGCTTACCCTCACACACACATATATATATATTGATGTATGTTTCATTAAATAATAAAGACAAGTTTTGTCGATTTATTTTATGTAAATTTTTTTTTCATATCGTCTGATAAGCTTAATAGCATCATTATTGAAAGAAGAAAGAAAATCACAAATTGATACGTGTTTTTATTTAATCTTTTCGGCTTACATCAGCCGTTACAACAAACACAATTGTCATCTTTGATAATGGCTGATGTAAGCCGAAAGCTCAGAAAGGAAAAAAACATGTATCAATACGATGTTTAGAATGGCTCATGATTAAACATAATAGACATTCATTGTCTCTTATATTTAACAGCATATATATATATATATTTACACCTGAAATTAAAGCCAAAATACGATGTTTAGAACGGCTCATGATTAAACATAATAGACATTCATTGTCTCTTATATTTAACAGTATATTTTCAGAAAATTATCTGCTGCCTCGACATATATATATATATAAAATAAATGCTGAAAGTGGCCCAGTTGTTACCAAGTCAGCCATTGAAATGGCTGAACTTGGCTCAGTACAAGAAATGTTTTACAATTATTCCATATATATATATATATATATATATATATATATATATATACACACACACATAATGTAAAATATGTATAGCATCACATAAGAATTGTATTTGTCCCTTCCTTCTTTAGTTAGCATGGCCATTATGTCCTGTCAACACCTCATAAATAATGAACCATTCCATTTTTATTAGTGGAAAGACAAAAGACATCTAATACTATTTTGTTTCAATGAGTAAAGAAAAGTGCTTAATGTTTCCTGCTAATATCTAATAAATCATGGACTAGCCTGTTTTGATCACAGGTTATGTCAATAGATATATCAAAAGATGCTACTTTGTTTCAGTGAGAAAACAAAACAAGGGAGGGAAGAGAAAATTGTTTAACAACTGTTTCAGGAGAAACAGAAAACGTCAGTTTCAAATCTGCTCATTTGAACCTCCTTATTTCCTAAAATAATGACCAGCATTCATATTTATGATTTTTATTACAATATTTTTTTTAAGTTGATTAGCTCAAATATTTAACAATGTGACAGTAGAATTTTTATGGATATTTTGTTGTTGCAGAAATCGCCATGAGCTTATTCAATCATTAAGTGAAAAATTAAGATTTGTTATAAATTTTCATAGCTTAAAACTAATCTAGAAGGGACTTTTATTATGTTCATGTTGCATGTGTTGTTATTTTTATCCAATCTATGGGAAACAACTCAAGTACATGGATAATTTGCAAATGAAGAAATTACACTGTAAGGAGTGCCTCATTAAAAAGTAATGGTTAACAAGTTAATCTGATTGACCATTATTACAGTGTAGTGAATTCGATCCTCACTAGGTGCCACATACTTTTGTTCTTGTGGCAAAATTTACACCACAGAGAAATTATGTACAAATTCCTTCAAACATTGCCAAAAAAAAAAAAAAAAAATAAATAAATAAATAAAAAATAAAATAAATAAATAAAGCTAATATGAAAATGAGTGAACACTTGATTGGCTTCTAATCTTATTTTATGAGCCTTCAGTATGTAGACGATCATAGCCCTCCACATCTTCTTCCTTATAACTCTTAAGAAATTATATCTTTATGTTATTTGTCCCAAACCCTGATCGATCATTCATTTATTCACAGCCATTAAGTATGTTACACACTGTTTTCCTGTCCCTCAATCTGACCTGTGAGGATCAGTTTTTCTGAGTACTCTTTCCTCATTACAAGCCCCAGAAATTACAACTGCCTCTTCCTGACATTAAGTATAAGATTCCTTTTAGTTTCTCTTCACTTCAAAACCTTGTTGTTGCTCACATGTTCAGTCCATAGAATCGTCAGCATCATTCTGTAGAACGACATTTTCTAGATTTTGCATCAAGTCTCTTTAAAAAGTCAAATTAACGGTCAGGTCACGCATACTTAGATGAACCACATATTAAAGCAGACTGACATCATCAGACCAGAAAAAGGTCCCAACTATCAATCACACATATATATACCACACACACACAAGCACTCGCTACAATTAATGACAGCAGCAGCCAGGAATGACAATTCCTTGAAAGGCACGGACTCACTCGGATGCTAGCTCTCCTGCAATTCTGAAGATGAGATTTGATCTGGAAATATTAATGTATAATAAATAGGTAATACCCAACAACTTCTTTACCTTCTTTTATTTTACTAAATGCATTGTGACAGCCTTCAAGACCTAACCCTAACCACTTTAAAAAGATTATTTAAAATATGCTGCATCAATTGCTATGTCTGCTGATGATGATGTTCGTTTACTGTGTTGCACTAGACAATTTCCCTCACCAGAATGATTCCAGGTGAGGAACTGCACAAAATAATGAGCAACAAAAACAGACATGGAGATAGAAAAGTAGGTTATATTGAATGTAATATACAAACTTGAACGCAGGTTAGTAAATCGAGGAATAATATTAGTAAGAAATAAATATATACAAGTCTTGAAGTGAAGTCGTTAGAAACAGTATATGCGTGCATATTATTCTAGCTGAGTGGAGCTCAGAACTATTCTGACTTCTGATGCGGTAATCTCTGGGTAACATCGGCATCTCTCGGTAACTTACGTATCAGTTCCGGTACTCACCGATAACTCTAACGGATCTCTACAATTACTCTCAACTCTCAACTGCTGTTCTCTCTATGGTAGGAGTATATGTATACACAGTTGAGTCCATTATCATATACAAAGGGGAGATCCCACAACAATAAGTCTACCATTCATCCAAGCATTAAATATCACTGCAACATTTAGTTTGGTGTTTCTGCTATGTGTTCATATCCGCTCTGTTTTTGTATACTAATGTAAACAAAGACAATTTATTAGAAAGTTTTTATGAAATCCATTACAAAATGGATTAACTGACACATTTTTAGATAGACTTCAATTGGAGTAGATAGACTAAACTATCGCCCGGTTCACACTCCACCCACGTCTATTAAACAGGTGACGAGGCTCATCCCTTGTTTCCTGTTTGGGATGTGGTTTCCGGTTTTTCTCTTTTCCAATCTTTTCACTCTTTTTATTTTATTTTTTTTAATTGGAGTAGATAGACTAAACTATCGCCCGGTTCACACTCCACCTGCGTCTATTGAACAGGTGAAGAGGCTCATCCCTTGTTTCCTGTTTAGGACGCGGTTTCCGGTTTTCTCTTTTCTAATCTTCTCACTCTTATGTAGCCCCCTGCACATCAATGGCGTTACTGCCTTGCTTGGGGTGATATGATAAAAAAAAAAAGAAAAATATTACAAAAAAAATCATGAAAATGCATGTTTAAAGGTATTGTTGTCTAACTGTAAGTCTTTTGTGGTCGAATGGCTTAAGACACATCAGATCAATTGACAGTTTCCCCCCAGAGGATGCAGGTTTGAATGCTGCCAGAGGATGCATATTTTCCTAACAAGATTTCTCGATTATTCAGGGCGTTAAATATAGATACAGTTTAATTATGAAAAAAAAAAGAAAAAAACAAAAAACAGTATCTACGCAAATACAAGTATCCATTAAAAATAATGTTTAAACAAATAAATGTAGTTTCAGATGGTAACACATCTATAATGAAGTACTTTAAGCAAATTTGAAATTTAGTGTATGTCATTTTGCTGAAATGTAAACAACTTTGTTTTTCCTAGTGTTAAACATGTCAGATTTTGTGCCAAAGAAAATGTATTTGCGAAGAATTTTACTGCACTACTTTATTCAAAAGAAATCTGAAGCACACAGAATTCTTGCTGACACTTAAGGCGACTGTGCTCTGTTAACATGCAGAGATTGGTTTAGATGCTTTATGAATAATGATTTTGATGCTGAAGATAACAAATGCACTGAAAAAGTTTGAAAATGAAGAATTGGGGGTATTACTTCATAAAGACTCATGTCAGGTGCAAACTGAACTTGCAAAATCATTAGGTTGATCACGCAACAGTTTTGAAACGTTTGAAAGCATTAGGAATGATTCAAAAGCAAGGACATTGGGTGTCATATGAGTTGAAGCTGAGAAACGTTGAACGGCGTCTTGTCACATGTGAACAGCTGCTTTAACAGCTAGAAAGGAAAGATTTTTTGCATTCTATTATGACCAGCAATGAAAAGTGGATACACTATGATAACAGTAAGTGTAGAAGATCATGGAGTAAGCCCAGCCATGCCTCAACATCAGTGGCAAAGATGAATATCCATGGTTCGAAGCTTCTGCTTTGTATTTGGTGTGATCAGTTGGGTATAGTTTATTATGAGCTGCTTAAGCCAACCAAGACCATCACTGGAGACCAATTACAATTGATACTTTTGAGCTGAGTATTGAAGAAAACAATGGCCGCTATATGAGCAGAGACAAGACATAGTGATTTTACAACATGACAATGCTAGGCCAAATGTTGCAAAATGGGTTAAAAACTACTTGGAAATGCTTAAATGGAAAGTTCTATCCCACCTGACATATTCACCAAAGATTTGCCCCATCCAATTATCATGTATTCCGATCATTGGCACATGACCTGGCATGTGAGCAGCACTATCATTCTTATGAAGATGCAAATAAGTTGACTTAAGATCAACCTAAAAAAAACGTGTCGTTCTTCTGACATGGAATTCAAATACTGCCAGAAAGATGGAAAAAAGTAGTGGCTGGCGATGGACTTTCAGTGACATGTTAAACATTAGTTTCATGAAAAATTATCAAGAACTTATTAAAGGTCCTTTATATATATATATATATATATATATATAATGTAAACTTATTACTATACTTGTTTCGAAAAACCCTCCGAGCATACACGGAAGGAAAAAATGGTTGTAAAAAAAGAAAGAGCTAAGCATGTGAACATCAGTCAAAGTACATAGCCCAAAGAAAAAACTCGAGACGAGTAATCAAAAACAAAAATGCACTCAACACGTAAGCAGAACAAAAAAAAGAAAATGTAAATAACCTAAAGAGCCAACAAACCTACCAAGGTTTCACCTAACCGGATCTTTAATTATAAAAACTGTGTTTAAAAATACAAAAATATTTCATAGTTGTACAAATAAACTTTAAAGATAGATCCAATCTCATCCCTTTACACTTCCTTACTCTCCCCCTCTAATAAACCCAAAGAATAAAGTCCAGCCATGAGGCCATAAAACCTATATCCCATCTTCTAATGTTAAATCTGTCCACAAAATTCCCGACACTTTCACTAATCAACTATATTCCCTACCCACCCCACTTTTTTCAAAATTCTAATGGACAATTTACAAGACTTATTCCTTTATCTCTAACTCCCATCAACATCCCACACACAACTCACCAAATATAAGAAAAGAGGCTTTCCATTCCTTTCCACACCACCTGATGAGACATGTAATTTCAATGTCGAAACAAAATGTACACTTTGTAGTTGATAAAAAAAATTTGAACATATAATTTTAATATATATATATATATATATATATATTACACTTACCTAACACAGCTTTCGATAGAGGAAGCCATTGACTACAAATGGCCTGTAAGTGGACCTTGGGATCTGAGCGAGAATCACGAGCAGAGATTTTCAAATTTAAAGATTTTACAATCTTGTCAGTCATTTCTTTGTCCCTTAAATAAAAGAAAAGATAAAAAAAGGTTTATATTTCAAAGTTAAATATCAAAATATTAAAAAAATCAAGCACATATTTAGTTTCTCAAATAGATTTTTGAAAGTTACTTTCCTTATCATATAAATAACTATACTTAAAATTGGTGTGCAGATATTTGAAGGTTTGGCTTAAGTATTAAAACAAGAGTTTATGAGTGTGAAGATGTTAATTTCTTTATTGGTTTTCATATTCATTATTTATCACATCAGTTTCTATTAAGTGAAACCCATCAATATGTACAAAATGAAAATTAGTGAAGATTTGTAAATGATGAACTTACTTTTTTATCACAACGGCATTGTAGACAGCCCAAAGGTTTTCCAACACAAATTGTACAAATAATGGCTTTTTACCTTTAGCCTGTGAAATAGAAAAAAATTAAAAATATCTTTTATTATTTTCACCTGAGTATTTCAGATGGAATAATAATTTCAAATCATTTTTGTTCTTATTGTTACTTATTCTATTTGTCCTTGGGGAAGAAAAATCAGATATATATATATATATATATATTTTCAGTTGGATTGTTGTGAGTTTGTAACCCTGAGCTTCATGCTTTTGTGATTGACAGTCTGACGATGGCAAAAGCATGAAACCCAGGGGGTCACAAACTCACACCAATCCAACTGAATATGTTAGCTATATCTTTGATATTGAGTGCTTTCAAATAAGTACAGCGCATATATAACATATAAAGTTGCGTGCACACACACACATAGATATATATACGCACATATATATACACATACACGCACACACATATACACACATATATATATATATACACACACACATACATACATGTACACACACATATATACATATATACACACATGTACACACACATATATATATATACATATATACACACACACACATATATATACACGCACACACACATATATACACCCACACATATATATGCACACATTTCACATTATATATATATATATATATATTTCACATCACACACACACACACACATATATATACACGCACACACACATATATACACCCACACATATATATGCACACATTTCACATTATATATATATATATATATATATATATATTTCACATCACACACACACACATATATATATATATATATATATATATATATATATATATACACACTGCCTAAATACACCTCTTCAAACAGCTCAAAATCTTAACCTTAAAAGTAATTTAACTCCTGTAGTTGTCTATCTTTATAAAATATGAACTCCTTTACCAAATCCATAAAAATATGTGTGTGTGTGTGTGTGTGTGTGTGTGTGTATATGTATATATATATATATCTTTAATAACTTTAAATTCATGACTTTCTGTAATGGATAAACTGAATTAAAAATGTTTAAGATATTACATTTAAATCTATTCCTCCCCCTCCTAAATATACCGTTTCAACACCCTGTAACCCCACCACTACCAGCTCTGTCCTATTCTACTTTGTGACCATTGTTAACCTGACCCCTTCCACACTTTACCCCAGGGCCTTGCCATTTGGTACAAAACAATGTTGCTAATGTGACGTAGAATCTCTATTAGAGATCCTATGTCGAAATGTACATCCGACACCTTTGAATTTTGAAAATTTTCTCTAATTTATATATATATATATATATATATATGAGAGAGAGATATTGTAGTCAAGAGTGTTCTGTTCAATGATTGAGACTATAATTTCACTTTTGTATGTAACAAAAAGTTATGAGTAGACATGCAAGCAATTGTTTTTTCATTGAAATCAATTATGATACAATATATTTACTCATATCATACAATATATTTACTCATATCATACAATATATTTACTCATATGAATGAAAAACTAAATTCATGCCAGTAAAGATTAAATAAAAGCTCCTATAATAAAAAAAATTTCTTTGTCTGCCATTTATGTAAGATTGTACACTTAATGTGGATTTTATTCAACTTGACATCTATGATAATTTATTTGGGCAAAGTTGTTGTTTGGTCAAGAAGAAAAAAAAAAAAAAGAAATCTACAAAGTTTCTTGAAGAAAAAAATTGGGTCTTTGTGATAATTATTTTTACCTTTTTAAAAAAAAGACCTAATTTATTCTACAATAAGAAAGATTTCACCTTAAAATGAAGGACCATAACTAAAGAGGGGGGGAAAAAAGAGGAAAAGATTGTTACATTTTTGTAGTTTGTTGAAACAATTAAAAAAAAGAAAACTATTAATTCTTTTTAAATACAAACAAAAGAAAGAACAATTTCTCATAGCTTTGAAAATTTGGTTGATTTTTTAGGTTTTGTTTTAACTGAAGACTCATGACAGAAAAAAAAGGGAAAACTTGAACCTTCGTGCTAACAAAAAGAGAAGTGCCCAAAAGACATTCTTTCCCTTGACACTGCTATTATTTTAACTACCTTCACTCCTTAGTTTGTTCTAAAAATTGATGATCAGAATTGGAATAAAACCTAAACAATTGATGAAAGTGAATTTATACATTTTCTTTGGTCCTGGGAATTTGCAAGAAACATTATTAGATTGTTTATTTACAAGAATCTAAACTTATTTATAAATGGAACTTTGTGTGTGTGTGTGTGTGTGTGTGTGTCTGTTACCTATAGACTCTAAAATGGCCAAACAGATTTTCTTGAAAATTTACACAGTTGTACTGTAAGCATCTGCAAGTGTTCTTAGCTAGGTTTTGTGTCGAGGTACCCCCGATAAATATCGAAAATCGATAATCGAAAAAATCGGGTTATAGAAGGAGTGATCCGATTTTAATCAAATTTGATACACTCATAGACAAAGACATAAGAAACAATATTCAGAAGTTTAGGGTTGCAGTTCTTACAATAGTGCAGAAAATCGATAATATATATATATATATATAGTATTTACGCTTTCACACCCTGATTGAGCACTCTGGAAGAGTGGTAAACTTTGTAAACAGTAGCTACTCCGGCATTTATGCACTGCTCATTCGATAATGAATTAGAGCACTCTAGCTATTGGGCGTGTTTATACGCGCTAAAAAGCCTGCCTTCTTCTACTGGACGCTCGTGGCCTAGGGGTAGAATCGCCGACTGACGCCAATTCGGTCGGGTTTCAATCCTGGGTTAGGAAGCGACTGGAGTCTAAGCTGTTCTGATGAGCTGTAATATAGCGAAACAGATCTGTCTGCGGATGACTATATATATATATATATATATATATATATATATATATATATATAAAAGGCAAGATGTCTCTGTGTGTGTGTCTGTTTATCTGCCTGTATGTATTTTTTCAGCCCTTTTATTTTAGTTTTTGCTTCAGGTTTAGCTCTAAGTAGGTATAATTGTAGTTCTTAGTCTCAGCCATGATACCATTTACTCAGAGGACTTATTTAGCCTTCAAAATTCAGTTTATGACGAAACAACTTATTTGATCTCGATACCAGGAAATCAAAATTTGACTAACATCCATTCATTTTTCTTTCAGTCTATGGTTTCACTTTAACTGGAAACAACTATTGCTTTTTAGTCTTTCATGCCAATGTCCAAAGAGTCTGAGCTCCAGGACCATGGATTAGTTTTAAAGCTTTCATTACACCCGAGCAATGCCAGGCTATACTGCTAGTAATTTTATATTTACAACATTCTAAAATCTAATACAATTGTACTAAAGCTAATGGAATATTTACCATTTACTAATTTATGAAGAAATAAATATGAAAACTAATTTTTATTCATAAATTTATAAGTACTAGTGAAACCCGTGGAATTTCCACAGAAGGATAATTATGATTTCCTGGAAAAATTTTACTTTGTCATACTACAAATGATAGTAACGTCTTAATAAATAAAATAAAATTTTCAAAGAATTGTTTTTATTATTATTATTACTATTAAATAATTTAATAATATATATAAATTTTTAAAAAATATCTTTAAAATCTTCAAAGAATTGATTGCGAGTAGACTTTTTAATTCAGAATTCATGATTATATTGCCTATCTAAAATTGAAAAATTTAATAAAAATCGTTTTATTATTCATCGAAAAATTTTTTTTCTTCTGAGTATAATGTCCTTAATAGTTATTTATTCCAGCAATTAAAAGCTTATCAAATTAAATTATATCAGAGTTTTATTGCATTTTTATTTTACTCTTCAGAGAAGATTTTCGGATAATGAATGCAAACTTAAAATAATTAAAAAAAAAAACAGATGATTTATATTCTAATAAGTCCTGCATTGAACAAATAAAACAAAAGTTAGCCATCAATATAAAATTTATTAGGATTTCATGGACTTACGTTTTAACAGAGGTAAAAAAAATATTTTTATCAAGATTTTTAAAAAATAATAATTTCAAAAATAATTTCATTCATTTGTGAATGAGTACTGATAGTTTCATTAAAATCCGACATATTTGATTTTTGTGAGAATTTCCAAATTAATGTGTGTCACTGAAAAAAAAAAAAGTGTGTGGTGCAATATCACGTTTCCATTGTAAAACAGTCAAAACGGTTCTTTAGCCACTAACTCAAATCAAAACAAAACTTTCAGACAAAATTTTGAAAATGTTAAAAGTGATTAAACAATTAAAAAAAATAATTAAAGTTACTTTAAAGGCTCCTGTGTAAATAGAAAAGACCAACTGAGTAATGGCCAAGGGTGTAAAAGAGGCCAGAAATTTTGTTAAGCCATGAGATACGACAACAAACCTACCTATTTTTGCTATATTGTACAGTACATACACATATACACACAGCTTAAGTTGCTGCTGCTACGGTAATGCTATAGACTTTCTCCTACTCTCTCACTCTTTACTACCCTTCCGTTTGGCAAAGGTGAGAGAAAGGCTGAAGAGAGTAGCGTTTAAAAAGATAGAGGGGAAGGAAAAGCTCGTATAGAGAGTAAGTGGCATAATGGACGGATGAACTAAGTAACTAACTAAAGGAGGAACAAGCAGAATTATTATATGATTCTGTTCGGCAAAGGTGAGGGAAAGGCTGAGGAGAGTAGCGTTTAAAAAGATAGAGGGGAAGGAAAAGCTCGTATAGAGAGTAAGTGACATAATGGACGGATGAACTAAGTAACTAACTAAAGGAGGAACAAGCAGAATTATGATATGATTCTTTTCGGCAAAGGTGAGGGAAAGGCTGAGGAGAGTAGCGTTTAAAAAGATAGAGGGGAAGGAAAAGCTCGTATAGAGAGTAAGTGGCATAATGGACGGATGAACTAAGTAACTAACTAAAGGAGGAACAAGCAGAATTATGATATGATTCTTTTCGGCAAAGGTGAGGGAAAGGCTGAGGAGAGTAGCGTTTAAAAAGATAGAGGGGAAGGAAAAGCTCGTATAGAGAGTAAGTGGCATAATGGACGGATGAACTAAGTAACTAACTAAAGGAGGAACAAGCAGAATTATGATATGATTCTTTTCGGCAAAGGTGAGGGAAAGGCTGAGGAGAGTAGCGTTAAAAAAGATAGAGGGGAAGGAAAAGCTCGTATAGAGAGTAAGTGGCATAATGGACGGATGAACTAAGTAACTAACTAAAGGAGGAACAAGCAGAATTATTATATGATTCTTTTCGGCAAAGGTGAGGGAAAGGCTGAGGAGAGTAGCGTTTAAAAAGATAGAGGGGAAGGAAAAGCTCGTATAGAGAGTAAGTGGCATAATGGACGGATGAACTAAGTAACTAACTAAAGGAGGAACAAGCAGAATTATTATATGATTCTTTTCGGCAAAGGTGAGGGAAAGGCTGAGGAGAGTAGCATTTAAAAAGATAGAGAGGAAGGAAAAGCTCGTATAGAGAGTAAGTGGCATAATGGACGGATGAACTAAGTAACTAACTAAAGGAGGGACAAGCAGAATTATTATATGATTCTGTTCGGCAAAGGTGAGGGAAAGGCTGAGGAGAGTAGCGTTTAAAAAGATAGAGGGGAAGGAAAAGCTCGTATAGAGAGTAAGTGGCATAATGGACGGATGAACTAAGTAACTAACTAAAGGAGGAACAAGCAGAATTATTATATGATTCTTTTCGGCAAAGGTGAGGGAAAGGCTGAGGAGAGTAGCGTTTAAAAAGATAGAGGGGAAGGAAAAGCTCGTATAGAGAGTAAGTGGCATAATGGACGGATGAACTAAGTAACTAACTAAAGGAGGAACAAGCAGAATTATTATATGATTCTGTTCGGCAAAGGTGAGGGAAAGGCTGAGGAGAGTAGCATTTAAAAAGATAGAGGGGAAGGAAAAGCTCGTATAGAGAGTAAGTGGCATAATGGACGGATGAACTAAGTAACTAACTAAAGGAGGAACAAGCAGAATTATTATATGATTCTGTTCGGCAACGGTGAGGGAAAGGCTGAGGAGAGTAGCGTTTAAAAAGATAGAGGGGAAGGAAAAGCTCGTATAGAGAGTAAGTGGCGTAATGGACGGATGAACTAAGTAACTAACTAAAGGAGGAACAAGCAGAATTATTATATGATTTGTTAAATTACAAAAACATGTGAAGAAAAATAAGGAAATCCCAACCATTTTATAAAATTTGAATCAATTGGTGATGTGTCGATGGTTTGTAAACAATCTAATAAATATATAACCTGTCCACACACTGCCTACACTCAATGGCTTTACCACTCTTAGTGGTTGCATCCTCTGGGTCTCAGGACAACGTGTTAACCGTAGGGTCAATATCAACACTGACTGCTTCACAAACAATGCTTAAGAGTGAAGGTCAGTCAATCAGTTAAGTGCCATACGTGAAACACGCTTGGGTGATCATGTCTCGAAAGATACATGACTGACTGGGCAGAAAATTTTGCTTTCTGTGGTAGACTGGTTGCCAGCCAAGGCTATAGAACCCAATCTGTCCTGTTATTTAACCCATAACTGGAAGGAAGAGATGGATTAATACCTTTCCCAACGGTATTTGCGCGTAAGTGAATGCAATGAATTCAACTGGAATTCGAACTCGGCTCTCTGATTTCTTGTACCGAGCTGATATCCACTGCACCACAATGCACATCCAAGAGTAAAGGTAGTTAAAATAATTGTGGGTGTTAAGTTAAACGCCATGTTTTTGACACTTGCTTCTTTGCAGCATGAAGGCCCAATACTTGCCAAAGAATGCATCTTTGGTCAGTAAACAATTGAATGAGTGAAAAGACAGACAATTTGATATCCAGGATTGAAAATGTTTTCCTTACCTGAGCACCTTCCATGATCCTCTTTGATTTTGTATTTAGGTAATAATTACCCCAAAGTGTTTTGTTGAGCACTGAAGAACTGATACCTAATTTCTCACTGTAAAGCTGGGCGAAATGGTTGATACTGGAAAAAAACAAAATGGGTTTCACATGATTTGGTTGAATTTGCAAGAATACATGAAATCAATATGTGTGTAAAAAGAGACGAGATTTCTTTTGAGACAATATAAATAAAGTGTTTGTTTTTTGTGTCTCACCTGAACCCCCAGCCATCGAGAGCGCTGCTAAATATCACATTGCCTTGATCAGGAGAAAAATAGATGTGGGAATCATCAGTTTCTTCTTCAAAACCAATACTCCAGTCGTGGGATTGTGCCTAGAAAAATATAGACAAGTAGTAGTGGAATGGTTTTCTTTTTTTTTCTTCATTTCTGTCATTGTTAACCAATATTTCAAGATATATGTATAATCTAAGACATTTCAGGTGACTGGATGAAGAATAGTTTCCAGTTCTTGTGACACAAGAATATTACACGTTTCTTTTCAACGAAAAGCTGAGAAAAATTGTGAAAAAGAAAAGAGTTATAATCACTGTTAAGAAAGAATTGAAAATGTTTGAAAATATTTTCTGAGGAGTGGGGCCAAACAGGAAGAGAGAAAAAAAATAATAAAAATAAAACAAGCAAAAGAGGGATAAAAACTATGAGAGAATGAAAGAGAGAGAGAGAGATAATGGAGTGAGGTGAGAGACAGAGACAGAAACTGGAAAGACAGGCAGAGACTAGGGGGTCTTGGATAAAGGTGAGCCATGAAGGAGACCGTAAATATGAAGTCAACAGAAGAACCAACAAATAAAACAATTTTGCGAACTGAAGCCAGAAATTCAGCAAAAGAAAGAAAAATACAAACCTCAAGGTTCTTGGGATTCATTTCATTTGTAGAATTGGATGAATTCTAGAAATAAAATAAAAAAAAAAATCATGTTTATTCACTCATTTTTGCATCAACTGAAAATAATTCATCATTTTCTTCCTTTTTAGAATTAGTTGAGAAAAATTAATGCTATCATATGAAATCCTTCAAGATATTTTAAAGAAAAATAAAAAATAACCAAGCAGAAAAGTGTGTGTGTGTGTGCGGATGACTATTTAATTTACGCTCTCACACCCTGATTGAGCACTCTGGAAGAATGGCAGACTTTGAAAATAAAAGTAGCTACTCTAGCATCTACACATGGTTCATCAGTAATGAATTAGAACACTCACTACTGGCGTATGAATACATGATATATCACATGCTAAAAGTCTGCCTCCTTCTACTGAGTGTCCATAGATCAGAGGTAGAATCGCCAACTGACGCCAGTTTGGTTGGGTTTCAATCCTGGGTAAAAAGCAATTGTATGTCTAACCGTACTGATGAGCTGTGATACAGCAAAACAAATCTGTCTGCAGATGACTATATATATATATATATATATATATATATATATATATATATATATATATATATCTCCCCGAGTGGGTACAGAACGAAGAAAGAATTTTTTCCGTCCAAAATATTAATTTAAAACAGTGCTCGATATATGATGTATAGAGCTGTAAATATTTATTATACATTATTTTTTAATATATGTCCTCGACAATCATGTTTGTTTCAACGTTAGGTACATTTCTTCGGGAGGTAAAAACAAAACTGAATTCATCTGCTCCCTATATTTGGTTCATTGTTGTTGTGGGAGGTTGGTTGGGGTTATTGATAATGAAGGGAATGTGTCTTCTAGAGTTTTGAAGAGCCTGGTGTGTAAGTGCTAAATTGTTGATTAACGGCATCATCTGTTGGAGTGTATGCTTTTATCTGTCAGGTATATCTTTTAGTTAGAATTTCGCAGAGATTGGTGTGTGTGTGTGTGGGGGGGGTTATTACTTGGTCAGTTTTGTGTGTTTGCGTGGGGTTTTCTTGTGTGCGCGATTGGGAAATTGTTTGTTGACCTTAAGAATTTTTAGGTGTCTTGCTTAGCTCGCTCTTGATTTATTTGTGTCTGTTGTTACCAGACAAATTTTATTTATTCTCTTTCATTTAGTGGCGAGGCTGTTTTTCTTAGGGTTCCTTATATAGACGTGATAGGGGTGTCGTGTTTTTTCTTTTAAATTTTGATTTTTTCAGAACGGCATATTTTGTATTTTATTTTTGTTTTTTATATATTTTTTTATTTTAGCGGGATCGGGGTGTTTATTCATATTTATTGTATTTAGGCAAATTTATTTCTAAAAAGTCTAAACTTGCATTCTTTTGGAAGTAAATGCAAATTTCTATTTTGTCAGCTTTTATAATGTTTCTAAATTTGTATATTTAAGCATATATTGAATTTAGAAGATTGATTTTTTTCCTTATAATTTTTTTTTTTTAAATTTGGGAACTATTTTTTTAATTTGGGAGTTATTTTTTTCTTTTGGAATATTAAACTTTGTTGTAGACTTTCGTGATTTGATCTATTTAAGTGTGGATTGTTTTGTATTTAGGCGAGGTTATTTATAAAAAATCAAAAATTGCATTTTTTAGAGGGCAAATGTAAATTTGTATTTTATCAGTTTTTTTATAATTTATCTAAATTTGTATATTTTTTAATCTTGATTTTGAATTTAAGGAATCGATTTGTTTTTCTTTAATTTTTAATTATTCCTAGATTATAGTTTGGGAGCCTGTTTACTTCTTTTAATTTTACATTTTATTTATTTAGATGTTGTTGTGGGTATTAGACCTTACTTTAAGGGTTTATTAGATCGATTTTTCTGTAGCATTTTTAGTCTTTTATAACCAAGAATATCTAGTCAAACTCCTAGTATTTCCTAGCATGATTGTAGGGTTAGGTCCCTAATGTGTTTACAGTTTACTGTGGTTTCGTGCCTCTGGTTTAAAAGCTTGTTACTATTTATATATTTAAGGATCTCTATTTTTTCTTGAAGGCAGAGAAAACATGGTTCTTTTATAGATTTTGCTGTTCTTGCTTGTTTGAGGATTTTCCATTTAACCTTAGGTGTTTTATTTTCGTTTTTTAATTTCCAAAAGTATTTTGAGAGAGGCATCATGTTTTGTTTTTCTTTGTTATTAAAGGATGAGAGGTGATTGTAAAAGCGCTTTTTAAATACGTTCATGGTATTCCCAATATATATTTTTTCCTCTTTAAGATTTTCTATGGATGAGATTGAACATATATATATCAGAGATTTTGTCAGACATTTATTGGTCAAAATATATATATATATACACCTCAGTGTTGCTTAGGGTTTTTTAGTAGTTATGTTGAAATGGTATGGTTAAGTGCTTATCCAAAAATGTTCAGTATGAAGTTGCTGTGATGTGTGAGGTAAAAAAAAATGCAAAGTAAGTATTGGTCTTTGTTGTATTTGTAAAATGGGATTGATGCTTGATCAATTTTACCAATGAACGGGGAAGAATGGGGGGGGGGGATTATGGGAGCCTATAATGTGATGATGTTGTGAAGCAAAAGAAGTAGATACATTGTCCCTGCAACATCAGAGTGGTTGGCAACCTTGTAGAAAACATTAAATTGTTATGGCATATGAGAAGGTAAAAGTTACAAAAAAGATCCAATTTTTGTTGGAGTAAAACTAAATGTTTCGGAGAAATAAACAATCACAAAAAGCAATATTTTCCATTAATTTTTACTGCACCATGTGTGTCAATTAAAATTTTTGTCCACATATCAAGGCATCAGACCTTGATCTACCAGTGACTCGATTTTGGTTGAGTTTAAGTGAAGCGTCCTGGAAAATTGCATAAAAATGCGCAAAAGACCACCCAAAATTGTTTGTTGTTGAATTTTGAAAAACCCCATATATTGATTCAAAAAATTTTTTGTGTACGTCAAGGGTTCAGACCTTGATCTATAAGTTACCCAATTTTTGGTTTAATTTGTATATGGCGTTTCGGCGATTTCCGTCATACCCTGTAAATCAATTTGAAAAATTTTTGTGTACATCAAAAGTTCATGTCATGATCAACAAGTGAACCAATTTCGGTTGAAATCAAACCAAGGGTTTCAGAGGAGTAGGTTTTGTTAGAATGGAGACACACACACACACAAACGCATGAACATACCCATGACTTTTACTCCCAATACTGGCGAGATGTCGTCATTAGATCAGATGTGTCTTACCACTAGACTAATAACAGCATCTTCCTGTTATTGGGAGTATGCAGGCTCGATTTCTGCCGGAAGATAGATATTTTCCAAATAAGATTTCTTGAACAATTTAAATTTAGGCCAGTGGAAATTATAATCTACTGTTTAATTTATAAAAACAGACTATCCACTCAAATATGAGTATCCATTAAAAATAATGTTCAAACAAATAAAATTCAAATATGATGGCTAATGTCAGTTTTCTAAATTCATTTGGATATTAATTTGTTTGAACATGTCCATAAAAACATTTTTGGTGCTTAAAGGAGCTCTTCAGTGATTGATGTCCTGCCTTCATTGCCGATTTTGGGTTTTTATACATCATATCGGCTCTGGCAGTAACCCTGACTTTCAGTCCAGAAGTACCAAGCTGACTCCTTACTTTTGTACTACTTGTCTGGATTCAAATTTTTTTTCAGCATAATTCGTACTTTTTATTGTTAACTCTAGCCAATTATTTTTAATGGATACTTGTATTTGAGTGGATAGCCTGTATTTTTTTCTTCGTATAATTAAACAGTACGTTTTTATAATTTCCACCAGCCTAAATTGTTCGAGAAATCCTATTTGGAAAATATTTATTTTCCAGCAGGAATCGAACCTGCATACTCCCAATACTGAGGAGATTTCGTCATTCAATCTGACATGACTACCACTAGACTATAGAAGATTTCATGGCAGACAAAGTTCAATTTAAGATTTAAATACATATTCTCCTGCTTTCTTTTATAGAGCAATGTATTGGATTTATACCCTAATGAAAACAAACGTGATTGGGAGAGAGTAAGATATATCATCTATGAAAAAGGTGTTGAGATTCTTTGATTGAGAATTCCCAAGCATAGAGATTGGTTTGTTGATAACTCCAGTGAAATCAACCTTCTCATTGACAAAAAGAGAAAGGCTCGTTTGAAACTCCTCAACTCATTGTCTGCCAACAGGTCAGCTTTTACTGCACGCACCCCCCTTTGTGAAAAGGTTCAGTGCAGCATGCGCCAAATCAAAAACAAATAGGGGTCTGATCTATTGAAGGAGATACAGACAGCTTATGACAAAAAGATCTCAAGGCATTTTATGGCCGGATTTGTCAGGCATAGGGTCCAAATTCTACCTCAGCTACACCATTTCTGGCAAAGGAAGGAACCACCTTATTGAAAACTTCAGATGAAATTATGTGTCGTTGGTATGAACATTTTTTTTTTTTTATCTTTTTCATGATTCTTCTAATGTGAATGGTGCTGCAATAGATAGCCTTACTCAGCGTGCCCTTCAGCCTGAAACTGACATGGAACTAACTTTTGAATAAACAATTGCTTGTATAGAACAGATCAATTCAAACAAATCTCCTGATAATTCTGTTGAGCTATTGAAACATGACAGTATGAATGTCCATTGTGCAGTCCACTCTTTAATGATATCGAACTCACTACTCAGTTGTAACAGGTTTTAGCGAGACAAGCTTGTTAACCATTACACCACGTTGTGGTGTCCAGCGGCTCAAAACTGGATAGCTGTACAAAGAAAAAGGGAAGTCAAACTGTGGAAATTACCATGGTATTTCACAGCTAGAAACAGTTGGAAAAGGGTTTGCAAAACCCTTGCTAAACTGATTCAAGAAGTATATTTGTCCTGATGTCCTTCCTGAGTCCCAATCTGGATTTTAGAGGTGGAAGCGGGGACTGTAGACATCTCTGCTAAACAGCTCATAGAAAAATGTATTGATCAGGATGTGCAGCTTTGTCAGGTTCTGATGATCTGACTAAAGCTTTCAACAGTAAATCATGAGGCTCTTTGGAAGATGCTCAGAAAATCTGGTTGTACACCTGCTTTTATTGAAAAGTTCAGAGAACTACATCACCGTATAAAGGATCAGGTCAATTCCAGTGGTTGTCTCTCGAAGGAACTTCCAATCGATGATGGAGTAAAGCAATTGTTCTCACTTTATCTGACGGCTGTACTCTGGTATACCTTCCATGACTGTAAAACAGGTGTCTATATCAGATTCCGAACAACCAAAAGAGTTTCCAAATTGAGAAGATTCCAAGCCAGGACCCTTGTTAGTGATGGAATTGTTAGGGAACTTCTATATGCTTACTTAGATTATTAAATTAAATGTCGGTTGTTAATTCCATTTTGTTAATCTCTGGAATTTTTGGTAACATTGTCTGTTTACATTATGATACATTTCTCTCTGCCATTTGTATATTTTCATAGCAGTCATTCTAATGAACTCACCTTCTTGGTACCTCAACAGCATGAATTTAAGGGTACTACTTGATTGGCAACTACGTCTTATTGTTGAAATCACTCGATTTAATCCTTTTAACTTCTATTCGATTAATAGTTTCATTTTTCACACTTCTCCCCTCTATGGAGCTCTCTTATGACTTTTTGCTTCTCTACCACATACAATCTTCAAAAATCAAATCCTCACCATCTGTTTTTCTGAATTCAGTTCTTTTATTGTCTTTTCTCCTTACTAAAGTTTTCTCATTCACTTTCACTCCCAGTAACCCCTTGCACCTTAGTGATATTGTTGCCATGTTTGGGGTAAAATGATTAAAAAATATGTAAATAAATTAAAAAAACAAATAAAATTTATCTCTTTGAGGTATTGAAGACAAATGTGAAGAGAATTTTATTCAAATCAACTAAATTGGTTGATCAGCCAAGATTTAAACTGAAAATATCATTTCATATTTTTTTTTATAGAAACCAGTGAGATGTTTACTTTGGGTCTAGCATTATTATTGGGTTTAGTTTTGATAATTAGAATCTAATGACTAAACACAAAAAAAAAATTTTTTTTTTTACTTACACCTGATGATTTTTCCATCAGTTCAGAGGTAAACAGCTCACTTGTTAAGACATTTACCTGAAGAAAAACAAAAAGTATATGGTCTGTCAAAAAAGATTAAACATGCAAATAACAAAGACAATTATTAAATATCGGCATTGACAAATTTTAAAGAGTTTCTCCCCCTTATACCCTGCTGCCAATTTAAACTATTTATAATATCACAGGGTATTCCTGGTAACATATGTTGAAAATCATATTTATTTCATTTTTATTTTATCAAAACATTTCACCGATTCATTGTGTATTTAGATGAATTAACAATCTTTATGTGATACCCATGAAGAAGAAGAAGGAGGAGAAAAAATGCGATTTTCTCTGGATCTCAAATGATTTTGCTTTATGGCCAGTGGATGGGGTCTTCGACGTTAGACCTTTAAAACAATATCCACTTGATCAAAGGGGAACAGAATAGTAAATGAGGGCTTTAGAAGTCATGTGACAACATGCCAAATGACAATTTCTGGACTGTATTAAGTCTCAAGGGGTCACAGCAAAGCTAAAAATTGTTTTTGGTAATTTTTTTAAGCAAGTATTATATTTCAAAAGGGCTAAAGTAATATTGTGTTTAATCTGCTATGAGTGTCGTTATAAATTTTAGAAAGTCAAGAATGTCATTGGTCAGTTAAAAGAAGTGATTTAAGAGTTGTACTTTCTACAATTGAACCAAGAATTAAAAAAAAATTACTATGAAGCATTAAACTCAAGAGTGTCATTAAAGATTATATTCTTGCTTAAATGTATATTTACAACTAGCAGTATAGCTCATATGTAATGAAAGCTTTAAAACTAATCCATGGTCCTGGAGCTCAGACTCTTTGGACTTTGGCACGAAAGACTAAAAAGCAATAGTTGTTTCCAGTTGAAGTGAAACTGTAGACTGAAAGAAAATGAATGGATGTAAGTCGGCTTTTGATTTTCTGGTATTGATATCAAATAAGTTTTTTTTCATTGTAAACTGAATTTTGAAGGCTAAATAAATGGTATCATGGCTGAAACTAAGAACTACAATTATACCTACTTAGAGCCAAACCCGAAGCAAAAACTAAAATAAAAGGGCTGAAAAAAAAAAACAAAAAAAAAAAACAGACATACAGGCAGATAAACACACACACACAAACATCTTGCCTTTTATATAAATATATTATCGATTTTCTGCACTATTGTAAGAACTGCAACCTTGAAACTTCTGAATATTGTTTCTTATGTCTTTGTCTATGAGTGTATCAAATTTAATTAAAATTGAACCACTCCTTCTATAACCCGATTTTTTTGATTTTCGATATTTATCGGGAGTACCTCGACACAAACCTTAGCTAAGAACACTCAAGACGCTTATAGTACAAGTGTGTAAATTTTCAAGAAAATCGGTTCAGCCGTTTTGGAGTCTATAGGTAACGGAGACGCACACACACAGACAAAGTTCCATTTATAAATAAGTTTAGATTTAGATTGTAAAACTGTATTTATATTATTTTATGTTTTTCTAAAATATCTACTTCATTGAAAATAATTTTATATAAACCTGTATATATTTAGAATGAATAATTTTAGATTGATAAACAGCAAATTTAAAATTTTCATATGTTTTATATGCATTTCGGAAATGCTACACAAAATCTTTTTACAGCTAGGGGGCCCATGGAGAAAAACGGTTGAGTAGTCAAACAGCGGAGAGGGGTTTGTGATAAATGGGAAAATCACAAAGTGCAATAAAGATTGGGAGTGAGAGAATAAAATTGGATTGTTGGGAAGTTATTAAAAACAAGGATTTCAAACAATAAAACCTTAAAGAAATAAAAATAAATCACCTTCAATGAAGTTTATTTTTTGTAAAGTTGTTCCAGTTATTCTTTCTCATTTAAGCAAAATTTTTCATTGCTTGCAAATTTTTCAATGTTGATTGTGTTTCAAAATAGTGGGTCAAAAGGATGATCAATTATTGTTCTTTCTTGATCCTTGGACTTGGTAGTGGCAAACCAAATTCCAACACGAAAAAACAATAATTGATTTCACAGAATATTTTACAATAATCAACGAGATAATCCACATCAGCCAATCTGTGGACTCCTGATGATGACCAGAGCGTACTTGGTCAAAACGTTCTGTCTATTATAACGCCTGTATCAAGATGAGAACAAAAGTTTGAAATAATTCCAAGATTATTGAAAATTATTCATCTCAGAAATAAATACAAATGCCCTTTTGAATGTGTTTTTTTTTTTTTCAAGCACAAAGGCTAGACATTACCATAGAGTTTATGGTTTAAACTAATTGGACACACAAGATATTTCACAAGTTTGCAATATAACGGTTTCAGAATTAAAAAAAACAAAAACAAATTAACAAGCAAAGGACAGTGTTTATTTCACACCATAGAGTGCGTATGTACAAGTATTAGAAAGAGAAAAACTATGAAGGAAATTAATAATAGAAAAAAAAATTTTTATAGTAAAATTATCCACAATTCCTATTTATTGTATATATTTAGTTATTAATAATAAAATTGTTCAAACAAATAAGGAAATGATAAAAGGGGAAAAACAAATCAATCTCATTTTAACAGGATCACTTTATCTTCCCTTTGATTTACAGCCACGAGAGTGAGAGAGAGATAAATTTGTTTAACAGTGTATCAACTCTTAAGGGATGATTTAATGCTGCAATTTTATTTTCTTGAAAACTTTTAATAAAAATGATACATGTTGTTCTGCTTTCACAACTGAATACATGGTAGATGATACTCAGCTTTTTCTGCATATACATGTTTGTCAGGACATAATTATGGTGAAAGGTGTGCTTTAAGTTGTAATTCCATTATTTTGGAATACAGTTTGATTTCTTTAAGAAATTGTCAGATATGCAGATTAATGTCATAAAAGAGTTTATAAATGTTGGTTGTTTAATTTTGTTTAGTAGCATATCTAAATATTTTGAACAATTTTATTTTTAACAACTAAATATATATGTTATATAGGTATCGTCAATAATTTTACTATGAAAATGTATTTTCATACTTTCATGGTGTTTTGTTTTTGTTTAGGGGTTCCCTTACTTGTTCATAGGATATATATTGTGATGCAGTGGATATCGGCTCAGAACGTCAAATTGGGGTGCCGAGTTCAAATTCCAGTTGAATTCCTCACATTAACTTATACCCTTGGGAAAGATATTAATCCATCTCTTCCCTCCAGCTATGAGTTAAATTGCAGGACAGATTGGGTTCTATAGCCTTGGCTGGCAACCAGTCTACCGCAGAAAGCAATGGCAACCTACTACGGGATAATCTTCTGCTCAGTAAGTCATGTCTCTTTCGAGACATGATCGCCCAAAGCATGTATCACATATGGCACTTAACTGACTGACTTGTTCATAGCTGGGACCCTAACAGGTGTTACCATCCTGGGTCAGAGAGGATCTGGAATTAGCAGCAATTAAGAAGTAGCTCCTTACTCATAAAAATTTTCCATCTCCTCATCAGAGGACTTACTGCAGGATGTAGTTTATCGTCAATACCCAGAAAGAGAGAAGCAAAAAAAAAATTAAATCATCACAGTTGATTTTAAATTAAGTTTACATTAAAGAGAACGTTTGTGCAAATATTTGTTTATTGGTATCTCACTTACCACAACTAATTAATTCATTATAGCAGAGTCATGACTAAGGTTTTGTAGATGATGAGACATTCGATTAATTTTTTTCTTTTTTATAATAATATCACCCCAAGCAAGGCAGTTTACTGCCACTGGTGTGCAGGGGGTTACATAGGAAAAAAAGCTATGAGAAAGAGTGATAGGTCATAGGAGGGTGTCAGGAAGTGGGTAGGAGAAGGATGATAATACTGATGAAAGTGGAGTGGACGGAGAAATGAGCATGAGAGAGAGGATGCTAGTCAGTGAGATAGGAGATGACTATTGACTTTACATTTAAGTTCTTGGAGATTGTAGCTGTCAAGGAAGCAAGTAAAGGGAAGGGAATTCCACAGGCGGAAAGTGCAAGAAAAAAAAGCTGCTGGAGAAAAATTTACGTTTACAATTTACTGGTTTCACAGTAAAAGGGTAGGACCTAGTTACTAATCTTGTGGCTCGAGTAAATTCATATATAGGAGGCACCAGGGAGCTAAATTAATTGGAGCAGAAGCCATGAAAGTATTTGTAGAAGAGACACAGGGAAGCCACATTGCGCTGGTGAGAAAGTGACTGCATCTTAGCTGCTAAGTTGGGATTGATGACATTACAGATTCTCCGTTGAATTTTGTCAAGGATCCCTAGGTGGATAGAAGGGGCACCTGACCAGATATGGCAGCAGTATTCAATGCATGGACAGATGATAGATTTAGATATGTGCAGGATGGTTTCGGACGGGAAAAACTTCCTGGCCGTACACAGAGAACCGACCTTCTTAGCAGTGGATTTAGTTATGTATTCTATATAGTCATTCCACTTGAGGTCTGTTGTGAGAATTAACCCGAAGAGGCGTACTGTTTTGCTTTCAGGGAGGCTAGTTTGATCCATGCTAATGGGGGGTAGGAGTGATTGTCTGTGATGGTTAATAGATAGCAGCTTCATTTTAGAAGCTTTAAGATTCACAAGCCATTTCTTACCCCAGTCCACCATGGATTAGAGGTCCTTTTCAAGCTTGGCAGTGAGGTTTGCTTTGTCAGCCTTGGCAGATATCTTGAAGATATATTAACATGTAAATATGAGATTGATTTGTTGTCTATTTTTAGCATTGGTTTACCTGTTCCAGAATTTGCTGTAAATGCAAGTATGCTTGGAATGGTTCCATGTGAAGTTCTGTGATAAGACGATCTATCTTATTGAACATCAAAACAAGCTTAATACTTTCTAGCCAGGCTTGACGAAGAACAGCATGTGTCTGCAATGAAAAAACAACAACATTTACAATATCAGTTGCCTATGAAGAAAACTCAAAGCCAAAATGAGCAATACATCAATAATCTGGGGTCGTGGAAATGGGCAGGTGCATTCATACACACTTGAAAGTAATTATCCTCCAGGGATCAGGGATAAATTGACTGTTTTATGCAAACATCAAAAATATTTTTCGTTACAATTTAATTAATCATAATGTGTCATTTATAACTTGTGCTCTAATATAACTTAAAAATTAAAATTAAATTTATTAAAATAAATGGTCCACAAAATACTAGCTAGTTTTCTAAACTACAATATACCTTGGTATACTAGAATTATTCAGTTCAAATTCTAACCTAAAAAAATTTCCAGCCCCTTAAAAAAAAATCTTTAAATTTTAATAATTGGAATGTTTCATTGATAACTTTTACTTCCAATATAACTTTAAATTATTTTAACAGACATTCATCTGCCGAGGTCCTTAGCTATATGAAATTCAAAGTCCTTCTCAAAAAAACTTAGAATGAAAAATTTAGAATAATTATAAACGATTATTATTTACGGATTTTCTGGCAGGTAAAACAAAAAATTGCAAGTAATCTACCAATGCTCTGGATAACTAACCATAGTGCAAGATGGTTTGGTTTAAGTTTAACGACCTATCAACCATTTTGGTCATTTAAGGATGTGTGTTGTGGTACAGTGGATATCGGCTCTGAATGAGAAACCAGGGAGCCGAGTTCGAATTCAAGTTGAATCCATTGTATTCACTTACGCGCAAATACCCTTGGGAAAGGTATTAATCCGTCTCTTCTTTCCAGTTATGGGTTAAATATCAGGACAGATTGGGTTCTATAGCCTTGGTCGGCAACCAGTCTACCGCAGAAAGCAATGGCAACCTACTGTGGGATAATCTTCTGCCCAGTCAGTCATGTCTCTTTTGAGACATGATCGCCCAAGCATGTATCACGTATGGCACTTAACTAACTGACTGAAGGGTCAGTCTTTGAATATTGGGATCACATTTTTTTTTTTTTTTAATATGGTTCAATTGTCTTTTACATTCAAAAATGTTTTGTTGGTAAATACCTTTATAGCATTTTGACCCTGGTTTGGGAGTTAACTATTTACCCATAGCTGGGACCCTAGAAGGTGCTACCACTCCGGGTCAGGGTGGACCTGTGAACAACAGCAATTAAGAGGGGTTTCCATGCTTCTCATAACCTCCTAATCAGAGGCCTTGCTGCCAGATGCAGTTTACAATCATACCCAGGACCAGTGCAAAATGGGCAGGTCACCTAGCAACCATAGACATTGACCAGCTATGCTATAATACAGAATGTCACTTGAATGATCTCTCAATCTTAATACAGGTATGAGGTTAGCATAATAGACTCAATGTCTGAGCCTGCTTGACCGACTAAAAAAAAAAAAAAAAAAAAAAAAAAAATTATTAATGATTATAGTGTGTGCAACTGTTACTAGGATGCATTTCTATATAAAAAATATCAATAAAATCAACAAAAAGGTTAAAATTTATAGTCAGGGATTCTACTGAGTCCTGCTTGTTAATACAAAAAGTTTTCATTCACGAAGTAGTTGTAAAATAGAGAAATTAGAAATAGAACATTTGGAAGATTCTAGATCATTCCAGTATATTCGAGAAAAATCTAGATGATTTGAGAAACATTGAGAAGTATGCTAATTAGGTGCTAGCCCCTATAAAAATAGGTTTTTGGAAGAGTTATCAGTTGTAAAAAAGGAAATTATGGTATTATCAACTCCGGCTTTTGATTTGTGGATTATTATATTCAGCTGAAAGAATCTCTATGAAAAGTTTCTGACCAACAGAAACCCAAAAAGAGGAACTCCTGGAACTAAATTGGTGAATAGAGTTTTTGAATATTTTCATTGACCAAACTAAAAATTATTCGATATATATATATATATATATATATATATATATCTCCGATTGTATGTAGAATGGAGAAAGAATATTTACAACATCCAAAACATTAATTTAAAACAGTGCTCGATATATAATATATAGAGCTTTGAATATTAATTATAAATTATATTTTAGAACATGTACATAATTTTTTATAAATATCCGTTACAAAGGTACATTTGTTTCGACATTGAAAGTTCAATGTCTCTTCAGATGGAATGTGTAGGAATGGAAGGCCTCTTTTCTTATATTTGGTTAGTTGTGTTAGGGTGATGGTTGGGGTTAGTGATAGGTGAACTGGTCATGTGTATTGACCATTGAGGTTTTGAAGGGAGTGGTGTGGGTAGCTAAGTAGGGTCTATATAATTAATGTAGATGAAAAATCTAATAGAATAATTTATTCCCTAAATCCATAATAAAGATTGAATATGCAAATCTAAATTAATTATAGAGACCCTACTTAAAGACGAAAAATATTTTGTACAAAATAGACATCCCACCCCTTACCGACTCTTCTAAGAAACTCAGAGGATAAAGAGGTAATGAAAACTTAAATTCTAATGGCTAAATGCTAAATCTGCCATGAGGTCAAAGAGTCCTGTTGATCAACCATTTTAGTTCCGTTACAAAGGTACAAATGTACCTTTGTAACGGATATTTATAAAAAATTATGTACATGTTCTAAAATATAATTTATAATTAATTTATATATATATATATTAATATGTATGTATATATATATATATATATATATATATATATATATATACACACACACACTTACATTACTTCTCTAGTCCTAAGTATTTTTTATACTTGATTCAACTTTCCTTCTCCCTCATAACACTTCGACAGTAGATTGAGTACAGCCAAAACCTCTACGTTTTCTTTTTCTTTTTTTAAATCATATCACCCCAAGCAAGGCAGGGCAGTCCACTGCCACTATAGCACAGGAGGTTACATAGAGCGATTGGGTATAGGAAATATCAGAGGGAGGGTGATAGACAAGTTACGAGGTACGTAGGGAGAGTGTTAGAGGGAATGGGTGCGAGTTAGTGTGTTAGGAGGTGTCTATTGACCTTACATTTAAACTCCTGGAGGTTGTAGCCATCGGGGAAGCAATCATGTGGAAGGGAATTCCACAGGCGGGAAGTGCGAGAAAAGAAACTGTTGGAGTAGATATTGCGGTTACATTTCATCGGTTTCACTGTAATGGGGTGGGACCTAGTTGCCAATCTAGTATCTCGTGCAAATTCACACCTAGGGGGCACCAGTGATTTAAGTTCATCCGAGCAGAAGCCATGAAAGTACTTATAGAAGAGGCACAGGAAAGCCACGTCACGCCGGTGAGAGAGTGTCTGCAGGCGGTTTCTGTGTTGATTACCACAGTTGTATCTTTGTATGTGTGTATGTGTATATATATATATATATATATATATATATATATATATTGTGTTTTTTTTTAGAAAATTTATGATTTAGTTCAGTGTTTTGGTAAATCATTTTCTTTTTTGTTAGAACTTCTAACACGTAACAGCAACAGAAATACCTCCCACCTATACCTCCCAGAAATATCCCTGACATAATGATAATGGTACCTTCATCTACCTGAAGGCTTACCATTATATGGGAGGCATTTTGGCCTGTATAATTTTTGATGATTTAGTGTTAAAGAATAAAACTAATGAAAAAATAAAAATATATTTATACAAAAATAAAAGAGGTGCCGAGAGAGTGTGGACCTAATCTCCAGCTTAAAGGCAAGTCCTACACTGACTCCTGATCACTTTACCACTTTACAGCCAAGAGATTTTGTTCCTTTCAGGGAAGACATTCTTCTACGCTAAAGAGATAACAAAAAGTCTCTTTATAGTCAATTAACAGCATAAAAAAAACAGCTAGAAAAGAAAATGTTTTAGATTCTTGGACTTATTTTTGTTATAAACAAGCATATGGTTGCAAGAAGAATTATGACAAAGACAGACGTAAATTTATCTCGTTTATTAGATAAATAGAGATGAGTGGTTAATAAATTTGGTTGTCCTTAATTCTTAGTTGGTGTTACGATAGAGATGGACAATTTTGTTATGTTTTAGCATCGGACAAGTCCCTAATTTTGTTACGTGTTAATCTTGGACAAGTCCCCAATTTTGTTACGTTTTAATCCCGGACAAGCCCCCAATTTTGTTACAGGTTAGTGTAACAAAAGGAAAAAAAAAAAAAATGATTGGCTAAAACTCAGAGATAAAAATCACATACAAATATTTAATTCACAAAACACACCAAATAAAATATTTACAAATATACAATTTTTGTTGCATTCAAAACAAGAAACATAGTTTACTATTGGCGAGTGTTACAAGGAGAGAAGGGGAAGGTAAGGTGTCAAATATCTTTACCCAGTTAAGTTGGCGAAGAAGTTAAGTGCTATACTTTTTGGAAATTCTTAAATGAGTATATAAAGAATAATTTTAAGTATGGTCAATGAAAGAGTCAAAAATATGTATATACGCATAAAGTTCCATGAGGTTCTCTTTCAAGTTTTAGTTGGTTGGACTTTTCTATGAGATTCTTTTGGCCGGATATAAATCCTTGAATCATAACTGGAGTTGATAATTTTCACAAATCCTTTTAACAGCTCTTTCAAGTTTTAGTTTGTCGACTTAGAGAAATTCTTTCGGCTGGATATAAATCCTTGAATCAAAACCGGAGCTGATAAGGTCAGCACATCCTGTTAACAATTCTTTCAAATTTTAGTCGGTACGACTTTTTATGAGATTCTTTCGGCTGGATATAAATCTGTGAATCAAAGCTGGAGCTGATATGGTCAGCCCATCCTGTTATCAACTAACTGCTCCGTGCCCAAAACCTATTTTTATAGGGGGTTAACACCTAATTTGCATTTTTAGAACCTTTCAAATTCTCTCGATTTTACTGGAACATTCTGGCATCTTCCAAACGTTCTATTTCTAATTTCTCTATTTTTACGATTACTTCATGAATTAAAACTTTTTTGTAATAACTGGTAGGACTCAATAGAGTCCCTTTTTAGACATTATTAATATTATTTTTATATATAAATGCTTCCTCGTAACAGCTGGTTGGTGTCACATGTTGGTATGAATTTGTTTTAGGCTGGCCATCAGTAATTGTATGTAATGTTCATGAAGATATGTGTGGTTTCTCAAAGCGGTTGTCCTTAGCGAGAAAGGGACGGAAGTTTGAAAGAAAAAGGGAATGAATATGTGTCGCTCAAAGGATGAAGTGGATAGTTGGTAGCTCTGTGATGTTCTCTCTTTCCTTCCATAGTAGTAATTGTGACATTGATGGGTTGTTCGTTCTTTCTTCCTTGCCGACGATGTGTGAGGAAGAGGGGTAAAGACTTGACGTGATGGTGGTTGAGAAGGTAAGGCAGGGGTGTTGTTGATTGACCAGCTGCGTAGCAGCGTGTAAGCCTTTCTGATGAAATAAATTTTCTTAACGATTTATATAGCAAAATTAAATTTTGCATAGGCTTGTTAGATTTCTCAGGTTTTGTCTCTGGGTATATTTTACAGGGTTCTCATTCGCTGATTAATATTTTCACATATATGTGCGAGGAAAGAAGAAATTTGTTGTGTTAATTACCAATCTGACTGTGCGGACGTAGGCAAGAACATAAGTTTCATTTACGGACTAATCAAACAACAGTATTTAGCAAGTGGAACTCTGAGCCTGTTTTAATGGGTTTCTGTGACAGAATGTAGAAATCCAATTCCAAGCCAAAATTGTATGTGTGCTATGCAGATTTTGAGTGTTTTCAGTAAGTGACTGAGGAGGAGACATGACATTCAGTTTCATAACATTTTCAATATTTGATTTTTCATTTTGCACAATTAGTATGACCTTATACCCCATACCACCTCTTCAAGAATCTTCACACCTCAGCAATTACATAAGATTCCTTTTTACGTTATTATTTTCTCAAACTTATTGGGTATTCCACCTTAGGATTAAATTTTCTTGAGAGAAAAAATACCACTGTCCTTTCAGTTCTCATATAGGGTCATTAAGCTTATTTACGTTTCATGTAGTTAATTCGACCACATGCTGAAACCAAAGCTTGCTTGCATATAAACTTTTTTTTTTTCAATATGTTTTAAGGGAGGGTTCAAGGCTTATTAAGTAAGTTACTTGCTAGAGAGACATGATCTCAACACACAAGCATTGAAAACATTTTTTCTCTTCATTCCATGTTAGTATCTAGCAGAAAATCGTTAGGGCAACTATGTCATTGCAAACCTTTCTTTTTTTTTTAAATCAATTCACCCCATGCAAAGCAATAATGCCATTAAGATGCAAAGGGGACTATTGGGAGTGAAAAAGACTTTAGAAGGAACTGAAAACCCAAGCACTACACTTTATTCTCTCTTTTGGTTTTTATAGCGGCCAAACAACAGTCAGTTTTGCAAAGACAAAAGTTGAAGCATTATCAATAGTTCTCTATGGCTTACCAACTTAGCATTATATAACTTGCTGGAAGACAACAATCATCTTGACAAAGACAGAGATGTACACAACTAGCCATAATTATTAGGCCACCCCAGTTAAAGAGAAGGAAAAAAAAAAAAAAAATGATGATGTATTTCATACTATTTTTAGTATTAAATGCCAAGTGGGTAATTCTAAATGAAAATAGAATGGTTCTTTTGTTAATATTGCACAATAACATGTGCATCAAATAAACTGTTCTGGTGTTCAGTGTTTGTGCTCTCTTCTCTATGCTAGTCTCTTTTTCTTTTTGGCTGGCCGAAGCAAAGGCTTCCTGGCTGCCTTGTAAAATTTTGCAAAGTAATAATGACAAAAAAACGATTCTATTTTCATTTAGAATTATCCACTTGGTAATAAATACTAAAAATAGTATGAAATACATAAAAATATAACCATATATTTTTATTTTTCAGTGATGGTTTTTGCTTAATTGACTTTATCTACAGCCAGATACGAGGGTCATTCAATAAATAAGGTGAATTTTTCGGTATAAGGACTTCTAATACAGATAAAAGCTTACTTTTTAAAAAAAAAATTTTTCTTTACTTTTTTTTCAAATGGATTTAATTTTTTTTGCAGATTGAAAACAACTTTGAGAGTTTTGGAAATTAACAAAGATGGCCGACCAAGGAGCATGCTCCAGGATTGAACAGAGGTCAGTTATCAAGTTTTTGGTTGCTGAAGGGTGCAAATCAGTTGAAATTCATATGAGAATGTCAACTGTGTATGGTCCCACATGTTTCAGCCAAAAAAATGTCTACAAGTGGGCTAAATTGTTTAAAGAAAGACGGAGCAGTGTTGAGGATGAAGACAGGCCTGAGAGGCCTACAGAAGTGAGGTCACCTGACGTGATCGAATCAGTTAATGACTTCATTCAGTCTAACAGAAGGGTGATGGTGGATGACATTGCAAGGACTTTGAGCCTATCTGTTGGGACAGCACACAAAATTGTCCATAATGACCTTGCCTACTCGAAAGTCAGCTGCAAGGCCTAACACAGCAGCCCAAACGGTGCAGACCATCAATGAGCTTGGCTGGGAACTGATCCCTCATCTCCCTTACAGCCCAGACCTTGCCCCTTCAGACTTTCACTTGTTTGGTCCCTTGAAAGCATTCACAAGGTGCATGAAGTTTGAAAGTGGCAATGAAGTCAAAAGTACTGTGTAAGACATCAGTCCAAAGATTTTTAAGCTGAGGGAATACGGAAGCTTGTGCACAGATGGGAAAAGTGTGTGACACTGCTGGGAGACTAGGTTGGAAAAAAAAGTAAGCTTCTATCTGTATTAGAAATCTTTATACTGAAACATTCACCTTATTTATTGAATGACCCTCGTTGAAGTCCTTATACCGAAAAATTCACATTATTTACTGAATGAACCTCATACACCATTCATTCAATCATCTTTGCTGGCTATTGCCGTTTAAGTTGACTATCGCCCATTTCTCCCTTTGATGTTGCATCCTGCCGCCACTATCCATGGTCAAACATTTTTGTCAATCATATCTTTGTCGGCTATCGCCCGTGTTTTTGCCTTTGATGTTGCACTCCACCGCCACCCTACATGGCCGGATATTTTTGTCAATCAGATTTTTGTCAGTCAAGGTAATATATTACATGAGAATATTTCAACAAAGCAGTTTCTGTTGAAAACATCAGTGATTCTAAATGTAAACAATAATGTCCCTTGGAGATGCCGCCAATTCTCAAAAAGTCAGTAAAAAATCAGAGGCATTGGAGGAGTGAACAGTATTTTCAAATTCAAGTACGTCAGCTTCTATGGGTTGGCATGGTGTCTGTTACTTGACTGTTCTTGCCACAGCTTCATTTCCAGGGATTAGCACTGATATAATTCAACACGATATAAACATATGAAGTTAACTCTGCTCTCTTTACCAGTACAATTTTAATATGGGGATAGTGAGAGAGAGGAAACAACCGACACTAAAAAAGGAGTGAAGAAACCTGGTCATAGATAAAAACCTATTCAACCAAAGCATATAAATATGGAATTATCAACTGGACTGAGTAGCACTTACCTGTGGACTAACGCCTTCAACAACATCAACCAAAATAATTGCGCCATCACAGAGACGGACAGCAGTTGAGACTTCACTGGAAAAATCAACATGGCCAGGTGAGTCAATCACATTGATCAGGTAATCCTCTTCTCCTAAGCAAAATCAAAACACACAAATTAAAGCAAAGAAAGGGAGTCTACAGGGTGCGATGGCTAAATTGTCGCCATTATATGTTTTTAATTTCACACATGCACATTGCTTGTTTTTTGATATTTTCAACTACACAGTATAGTAGGGTCAGCTGGGCAATTTTTGGAGAGGGGGGGGGCACCATGATGCAATTCACTCTGCCAAAAATTTGAAAATGACCTGCTGTACTGCTTGGCATTTGTATCGGAAGCTCTAATACAAACATTTCAGAGTGCTTAGGTGTCGATCTGAGGACGGTGCAAAGGGTTTGGAAAGATTTAGGTGAGTCTAATGGGGATTAGACAGGTGTTTGGGGTGATCCTTAGTGACAGCGCCATCGTACCTCCAATAATTTTCCCACAGGGTCTCAGACTCAACACAGAGACCTACATCAAGTGCCATGAGGAGGTAGTGCGCCCCTAGGTCAAGAGGGTGACTGCTAGAAGACTATGTCTGGCAAGAGGACTCTGCACCATGCTACAATTGCTACTGATATTGGTACCTGTCCCCATCAGTTAAAAAGACAACATTTAGTATGCTGTCACCAGAACCAGAACAGAGATGGTGCAAACCCTGGAATGTCTGGTTATGAAGAAAGAACAGTGAGTTGAGCAATGGTAGTAGCAAATATTCAAACAAGATCTTCAAAGGCTGAAATAGCCTGAAGTGACCAAGGAGAAAAAATAATTTCTCAAATGTTTACTTAACAAATCAAACAAACTTTTTTTTTGCCACTAACCAGATTTTTTTCTCTTATGTTTGAATATAGAGTACTGTGCAAAAGTATTAGGACAAGAACTATTTTATCTTTTATGAGGCATATTGACAGAAAATAACCAATTTAATTAAAGTAATTTTATTCGATTTACTCAACAAATGCTTTAAGAAGAAAAAAAATACTTGTTACAAAATAAATTTAATGTTTAGTATAATAGCCCTTTGCTTTGATCACAGCCTTCATTCTGTCAGGCATTGACATCACAAGCTTCTTTGATGTATCTAATGGTATCTCCTGCCAAGCTGCTTGTATTTGTTCCCAAAGTGTATCTTGCAAAGTAACTTTAAATTTATCAATTTTTTATCCAAAATATCCCATAGATGTTCAATAGAGTAGTTTCAAAATAACTTGTTTAATAGAAAATAGGAAAAATTAAATATAACTTCTTTTTAATACATTTCTTTTATACCTAGTTTTAAATAATCAATATTTATTAGCAATTTACTTGGCTTTTCACCCTGTATTCGAATTTCAGTGAAGTTTTTAGGAAAATCAACCCTGTCCTAATACTTTTGCACACTACCGGTAGTATGCAAAAGTGTTAGGACAGAGGTGATTTTAAACTTTATTTTGATGCCTCATAAAAGATAAAATAGTCCTTGTCCTAATACTTTTGCACAGTATTGTACTTCACTTCAAAATAAAAACCAAAATATTATGCTGACAAAATAATTGAAATGCACAGAATCTTCACTATTTGCCTATACTTCAGAGACAAGGTGGTATTTACATTCTTCGGACTATTGCCCTCATCTTTGTTGCCATTTGTACAATGCTTAAGCCTTCTTCAGGTGCTAGAAATTTCAAACTGAACTTTTTATTTCAATCACTGGGGTATATCATTCTCTTTCTGTATGCAATGCCACTTCTAGGAGCCACGAAGTTATCTCCCTTTAACTCTAAACTCTTAAATTATTTGTCCACCACTGCTATAGCCTGGTATTGAACTCACAACTCTTTGGGTAAAGTCACTGGAATCAGCAAACATCTAAATGCACTGGGCCATGTCTCCCAATTCATGGTGGATAAAGATGTTGATTAATTTTATCTTTTGAATTATCTGAAACAAAAAGTATTTTTTTGTTTTTTTTAATCATCTCCCCCCAAGCACTGCCACTATTGTGCAGGGGATTACATAGGGGAAAGTGATGAGAAAGAGGGGTTAGTTATAAGAAATGTCAGAAGGAGGGTAATAGACAGATGAGAATACCGAGGATGGGGGTGGAGTAGATGAAAAAAGAAATTGAGAGAATGGATGCGAGTTAGTAAGATAGGAGATGTCTATTGACCTTACATTTAAATTCCTGGAGATTGTAGCTATTGGGGAAGCAAGTATATGAAAGGGAATTCCACAGGCAGGAAGTGCATGAAAAGAAGCTGTTAAAGTAGAAATTGCGGTTACATTTTATCGGTTTCACTGTAAAAAGGTGGGACATAGTTGCTAATCTAGTAGCTCATATAAATTCATACCTAGGGGGCACCAGTGATCTAAGTTCATTAGAACAGAAGCCGTGAAAGTATTTATAGAAGAGGGACAGGAAAGCCACGTCACACCGGTGAGATAGTGACTGCAACCGAGCTGCCAAGTCAGTATTGATCATATTACAGATTCTCCGTTGGATTTTGTCAAGAACACCGAGGTGAATAGCAGGGGCACCCAACCAAATGTGGCAGCAGTATTCAATACATGGGCAGATGGTAGATTTATATATGTGCAGGATGGACTCAGACGGGAAAAACTTCTTGGCCCTGCACAGTGAACTGACCTTCTTAGCAGTGGATTTAGCAATGGATTTGATATAGTCATTCCACTTGAGGTCCGCTGAGAGTGTGAGGCCAAGGAAGCATAGTGTTTTACTCTCAGGGAGGCTAGCCTGTTGTCTATGATGGTTAATAAATAGCAGCTTCATTTTGGAAGCATTAAATTTTACGAGCCATTTCTTACCCCAGTCCACCATGGATTGGAGGTCTTTCTCAAGCCCGGCAGTGAAGTTCACTTTGTCAATCTCAGCAGATTTTTGCTTGAGGTGAGAGTAAACAGTGTTGTCGTCAGCATACATACCTACTTGGGATCTTATTACATCGGGGAGATTGTTAATGTAGATCAGAAAAGGCATAGGACCTTGGATAGAGCCTTGAGGGACACCCGTGTTTGTATGGTAGTTTTGGGAGGCATGTCCGTTTAATCACTTGTATAGCTAAGGTTAAAGATATTGATAAATAAAGCAATAATCTAAGAAGAACATTTTAAGTTTTACTTTCTACCTTAAATCCTATTAAAGCTGTTAAGGTTAATCAGACTTTATGATACAAGTAAGTGCCACAAAGTTCTTATTTGCACTGAAGAGTTTAAATCAATTCTCAATTTGCTTCAGATATCAAAGATTGTGGATTTTTTTGTAGTGAAGTGTCAAATTTTTATTATTTGTTGAAATGGTGGTGGTCAAATGGTGAGTCTTGTATTAACATGTACTTATTACATTTGACAAGTTCAAGAGATTTATCGGTTTCTGTACCAACTTGGATAAATTCGGGCATAGGGGAAATAAAATCACATCAATGTGAAATTTAAATTTTCAATATTTATCTCTTTCATTATTTTTTCTCAATGGTTTTTCTTTCTCTCTCTCTTTCTCTTCCCTGATCGTTGCCATTTTTTTCTTGTATGTTTATTTTTCTATATATTATCACAGATTCTCTTTTGCTATCACTCATTTCTGAGAAAAAATTGAAAATATACAACAAACTTTTCTAACTTACATATCTTATAAGAAACAAGTGCCAACACCAATTACAAAAAAAAAAAAAACACCACACAGACTGCAATAACTGATTTTTTTACACCAACACCAGTGTGAATAATTAATTTTTATTTTTTGTTAATTGTTGTAAATATGTTTTTAATGTTAAAAAAAATAATTATACTGAATAAATTTTTTCAAAGTTAGATCATTTATGTTCTCATTTATTTATTACCAGATTACATGGTAAAATACTAAAATATGTACATTCTGGAGAGTGAAATATATGATCCATCCGATGAGATCGTAGGGAGGATAGGTCACAAGTCTTTAGTGAGGGACCAGACCACCTACCGTATGAGACCAGTTTTTGATGGCATTATGGTGGTTGCATACAACAGGTTCCATTGTATTTTATTTATCTTCTTTAGAGTGATGAGTGAGCCCTTTGGTAATTGGTGTAACAAAAAATTTATTAATAACACAGGCATTGGTAGCAGTCTAGAGAAATGTCCATTTCGGTGGTTTTAAGTAAGACAATGATAGGGATAGTAGTAATCTCAGAAATGAGGTCTGTGTCAATTTACTGCACCCCCACCCAACAAATGACCTCTTAACTGTTTTCTCATGTATCATGCCTGGCTGTATTCTTTGTTTCATTCCCTCCTGCAGTCCCACCTGCTGCTAGTCAAGAGGTGTCAGATTTATGTCTTGACTAAACTCCAGAATTTGCACCAACATTGGTTTTGGCTAACATCAGAAGTCTGTGTGTGTCAATTTTTTTGATTGACCAAATTAATCTATTTTCTGGCGTTCCTTTCTATTTTACAATGGAAGTTAGGAATGGAGGATTCCTGATTTTTTATATTTTTCAGTCTCCAGCAAACTTTCGGCATTTTAGGCTGGGTTCAACTTTTTCTTCTTCCTTTTTTTATTTGAGGGTTGCCTTCTCATTAGTTGAGAGAGGAGAGTAGGAAGAGAATTATAGCGAGAAAGAGAGAGAAAGGGTCTTAAAGAAAAGTACAAATGCCTTATTTCAATTTTCAATTCACTACAAGACAAATGTACTTTAACAAACCAATATTTCTTGTTATTATAACAAAAGAATTTAAGAAACTTTCAGTAAATTGTCTGAATAAGTGACTCACGTTGGGCGTAATGTAGAGAGATAGCACTGGACTTCATTGTGATCCCACGCAATTGTTCGTCTTCCCGGCTGTCCATGTAACGGATCTACAAGAAAGGAAAATTCATTTTGTATCCAAGATCTGTTATACAATAAGTTATAAAAAAAAAAACTATAGCTAGAGTCTTTGTGCAAGTTTTAAATTTATTAATCAGGACTTTGTTTTTGTTAATAAATATCATTGAAAGTCAGGTAGAGGGTTGATGAATGAGATTGTTGTATAAACATCATAAGAGGAAGTAGTAAGAAGTGCAAATGATGATGATAGGCAAGGAAGATAACAGTTGAACTTAAACTTGAAGAAGTTAAGATTATAGCGATTGGAGGAAGCATCCACTCGGGAGTCTTGTCTCATAAAGTAGCAGTTCTTGAGAAGAAGCTGCCCAAATAGAACTTACTTCATATCAATGCAATGCTTAGTTATATCACATTGAAATACTAGTTCTCATACAAATCACCAAAGTTAAGCAATGTCAAAACTGGCTAGTACCTAGATGGGTGATTGCTTGGGAATACTTCATGATTGAACATGTATTCTAAATGTTTAACACGGGCTCACCAGCCATGTCTACATCTTTAGTCGACCATGAACGAACAACACTTCTGCTTTCTGGATCTAATAATCACAACATAGGCAGAAAGCAGATTTAAATCAGTGGGCCAATTGATTGACCTACGGATGTTCAAGGATCTATGGCCAACCCCTTGAGTTCGATTAAGACCAAATAGACACCTCAACCCGAAGAGGAAGACACTGGGTGGAAGAGTTAGACCTGATGCACGTTGATCAGAATAGGCCCGTGGGGTGGAAGTGCTAAATATAAGGTCCCGTGACTAGGATAACCAAAAATTTTAAAAAATTTTCCATCAGTACTTGTTGACAGTCAGTCAGTTAAGTGCCATACGTGAAACACGCTTGGGCGAGCATGTCTCTTTCGAGACATGACTGACTGGACAGAAGATTATCCTGAAGTAGGTTGCCATTACTTTCTGCAGTAGACTGGTTGCTGACCAAGGCTATAGAACCCAATCTGTCCTGCTATTTAACCCATAACTGGAAGGAAGAGACGGATTAATACCTTTCCCAAGGGTATTTGCGTGAAAGTGAATGCAAGGGTTTCAACTGGAATTCAAACTCAGCTCCCCAATTTCTCGTTCCGAGCCAATATCCACTGTACCACAACGAACATCCTATTGACAACAAAACTCAGTTATGTTTTAAGTTTTTTTTTTTTTCAAAATTATTCTTTTCAAAAGGAGCAAAACATCCGGTAGGACCTATAATTAATGGAGTTTCAAGCCTTGGATTTTTATTAATTAGGCATTCTTGATTCTAGATTACAATTAAGAAAAAAAAAATTGAAAAATTAAAACAAATTAATGTTATATAAAATAACTTGAGACGAAAATGCATAATATCCAGAAAAATCCTGTTTATTTAAATTCTATTCTATACATTTTTCTTCTTTTAATATCACCCCGGGCAAGGTGGTAAGGCCACTGGTGTGTAGGGGGCTACGTAAGAGTGAAAAGATTGGAAAAGAGAAAGCCGGAAACCACATCCTAAACAGGGAACAAGGGATGAGCCTCTACACCTGTTCAATAGATGTGGGTGGAGTGTGAACCGGGCGATAGTTCAGTCTATCTACTCCAATTAAATCATAGGTATTTTTATAAAATTATGAATAAAAATCTTGTGTTCATTGTTACTATTTATAAAATGGTAGATAATAAATATTGCACTGTAGTTGGTTCACATATTTTGAAAATATTACCAAGGAGTGAAAGTAGTTAAAACGTGTTGTCAAGGGAAAAAATGTCCTTTGGACACCCATTCTTTTTTGTAGGTATGAAACATTACCATTTTGTTTTTTGTTATAATTGTTTCACTCCAAGCAAAGAAAAACCACCACTGATGTGCATGGGGTCACAGTGAAATGAAAGGAGAAAAAAAAAAAGAAAGAAAGAAAGGAACACATTTCTGGGGATGAGAGAAAGTTGGAAATCAAGAAGATAAAAGATGGTAATTGACATTGCACTTAAACTTTTGGAGATTGTAGCTATTGGGGAAGCAAGTAAATCAAAGGGAGTTCCACAGGCAGGAAGTGCGAGAGAAGAAACTGATAGAGTAGAAATAACTATCACCTGTTCTTTTTTCTCTTCACTCTCCTCTTATGCAACCCTAAGAGTACCATTGGTAATACTACCTTGCTTGGGGTAAAACAATTACATGGGAAAAAAAAGCCTATTTTGACAGTAAAAAGGTAGGATCTAGTTGCCAATCTAGTTGCACAAGTAAAGTCCTATGCTAAGGGCACCAAAGAAAGAAGCGTGTTGGAGCAGAAGTCGTGATAATATTTGTAGAAAAGACAGAGGGCTGCCATTATAGAAGAGATGAGTCACTTTTATGAGAAGAGAAGTGTTAAAAAAAAAAAAAAAACTGCTGTCCTGGAATTATTTTTTGGAAGTTTGGGGGGGGGGGGCAGTCACTCGTTGCAAGGAGATATCAGTCACTATTATGTTTCCATGGAAAGCAGATCAATTTAGCAATTGGAAAAGTGGTCACACATCATCCCTAAAACGTCAAAACGAGGCAGTCCAGCTTAAATAACTGTACTTAACAGTTGGTCTACTTTTCCTTTCTAAACAACAGCCTGGGTCAAGGCACTTTTATTTCAACCAACACTGATTAGTATTGATCAGCATGCAGCCCCCATTGTGGTGTAAATATGCAAATGAAAATGAACAAACCTTGCCTGACATCCTTTGGGAAATGATCCCATTACTAGCCACCAATGAATCAGCCAAAGTAGTTTTTCCTGGAGAGAGAAAAAGAAAAAAAAAGAACTAATAAATTTTATATAAAATAATTAGGCAAATTGAATACTGTGCTGGTTGAAGAAATAAAATGACTAAATTTGACGTTCTAAGTAACACTAAATAATAATGAAAGTGCATTTATAGATTCTCTCATCTGCAAAAAGTTTATTTTTCATTAGTTCCAAAATAGTGTTGACAATTTCAGCTTTTTTTTTTTTTACCAGAACATATTTATTATTTCTGGCAAACATCTCTACTGTCTTACTTTTCCCATCCTTTTTTTTTTTTGGTGGATATTCTATTAATTTTAATCAAAGCTTTTTAAATATGCTGAGGTACTGAAAAGTTCATGGCCTGACCAAGAAACTGTTAAAAAAAGATAAAATGAAAAGAAACTGATTATCTACAGTCAGACTAATGTGTCTTCCTGTTTTTTTATTATTATCAGGGGTTTAGGCGACTCTGCCCTTCTTCAGGGGTTTAGGCGACTCTTAGGAACTTTTTATTCTTTGAGTCCTTTCTTTAACTTACAGGAGTAGACTGTCTTTCATTCTGCTGGCCATGTCTCAGAATATCTTGTTTTGTTCTTTTTTAGTATTGCTCAGTTATTTCATGCTGTTTCCATTTTTCATCCCAGGGATTGAACCCACTAGTCAGTTAAATGCTATACATGATACACACTTGGGTGATCATGTCTTGAAAGAGACATCACTGACTGGGCAGATGATTTTCCCCACAGTAGACTGACATTACTTTCTAAGGTAGACTGGTTACCAACCAAAACTACTGAATTCAATCTGTCCCTCTGTTTAATTCATAGCTGGAGGGAGAAGCGGTGGATTAATACCTTTTCCCAAGGTGATTTGTGCATATGTGAAGGCAACGAATTTAACAGAAATTTGAATTTGGCTCTCCGATTTCTCATTCACGTACACTAGCCGAAAAGGGGAGGGGAGGAGGTTGGTACTCCTTGAACTATCCTATACCTAGCTAAACACTATCACAACCCATTCACTTATTACAATTTTGTCTCCCTGATATGGTGAATATTCAAGAGTGTGGATATTGTGCTGAATATTTATGGAGCTCAATATACACACTGAAATTATCAGCCAATCAATGCTTACAGAATAGACTTGCCTGTAACAGAAGGGAATCTCCCAGGTTATTATTTAAACCACCTACCAATTTGCCCTGGGGGTTTTTAGTCAGTTAAAATCAACTCCTATTCTAGTTGATTACTGGCTGGTTGTTCCATAAGATCTTTGCAAGAGGTTACATCATCAGGTCATTTCTCAAAGACTTTCAAAGATGTCAATGAGGAGAGCAACAGAAAAATATTTGCCAATTTAAATTTATCAGAATGATATAGAGAAGAAATATCAATATTTGCAGGCATTAGATGGAGTCATAAGAAATTCCCAGATTTTTTGGAACCAACTCTAATGACGAATGTATCACTCTAATGACTAATCATTAGTAGCAGTTAAGAATAGATGTGTTGTACGTTAACATACCTTTGGTTTTGCATGGTAGCGGCAGTATACACTTTGAATTAAACCGAACCATGACAATGTAAGGCTGTATATAACAAGAACAACACAGCAAAAAATTTGGAAACTGTTCTACATTGTATTCACCTCTGACCTTGCCTGAGCTGATTATTACTTTTTTATTCTTTCATGGAGGAAACTTTCTCCAATAAAAACCAGATTCAATCTTTTGTTCTCATCTTGGTTGATATAGGTGTTATAATAGACAACTTTTCAACCAAGTACCCTCTGGTCATCATCAGGTGTCCATAGATTGGCTGATGTGGAATATCTCGTCGATTATTGCAAAATATCCTGTGAAATCAATTATTGTTCTTTCATGTTGGAATTTGGTTTGTCACTACCAAGTCCAAGGATTGAACTCATGACCACTAGATGATACTAACACATATATTTCGATAATCGATTTTACGACTTAGGTTAATGGATCTTATATAAGTAGGAACATGTCGACTGATTCGGGTTTCCAATCTTTGATTTGTTAATCCCCTCTATTCAGTATCATACCGACATTTAATTTTATATATTACCGAACTAGTTTGTAAGTGAGAAAGACCATCTTTAACAAAAGAAGGAAACAAAGATCTTGTACTAAAGATACCTCATAACCTGACTGTAGTGAATCTTGAAGAGATACAAGGGGCGAAACTCTCAGCAAGCATTTAACTTTTCCTTATCCTGTCAACACAGCTAAAGATAAATTGGACACAAAATGGGTCCAGAAGCCACAGGTTACTCAAAGTGTTTCATCTTGCACTATCAGGCACTTAGTGCAATTCATAGGATATCCATTGTTGCTCAAAATGCAATACATTTTCTCCAGTTCTTGACTGAGTGTACGAGGACAAATAATAAGCATGCGATGGGCTAGAGTGATTGATTTTTGCAGGACTTAGAAACAAAGGAATTCCAATTGGTGCACAAGCTGGTAAATGTAGGTTTGCAATAAACAGATGTAATAATCTTTACTTTCAACAATGACATCCAAGAAAGTACAATTATTTTTCTACCTCAATAGTAAATTATAATGAAAAATGTCATTGATTGAGTTGAAGGTGGAAAATGTGTTGCAAATATTCTTTTACAATAAACTTTTTTTTAACTGTGTTCCAACCTTGCCCTGCTCTTGCAGTTTGTTTTCATATCTTTTTTCAACCACGACACTAACTACACATCCATACCCACATTATGTTTAAATATTTAAAGCTTTTGATTTCAAATCATATAGTCTTATCGATGAATGTAGATTCAAATGAGTCTTAAGTAATTATTCTAACTATTAATCACATGTGGCAGTCAAAAATAAATTTGGCGGTTAGCTTTTGTATTACATTGGCAGCAGACACAGTGGATAAAAAGAAAAAGGTTCTCTTCCTTCATCACAAGACAAGGCCACATACAGTAAGAATTAACCAGGAAGAACCTTTAGAGCTCCAAGATGGTCTGATCTACTCCACCTGCCATATCCACCTGACCTTGCACCAATCAATTATTAATATTACTTTTCTTTTATCATTGCAAAATGTATTAATGGGGAAAACTTTCTGTACTGAAGAACAGATTTGAGAGTTTGTCAAAAAAAACCTGAAAAGGTTTCAAAGAGCGACTTAGTTAATTAGCACCAAGAAATTGCAATTAACAATAGATCTATCATTGAATAAAATGTAATAGAATTTAAATTTTTGGAGAATGAAGTTGATAAACAAAAACAGAAGTTATCTATAATTCCACTTAACGCTAACAAGAAATGAAACATTTAAATATAGGAGAAAATATAAGATAAAACATTAAAGAAATTAATGAGAAAATAAAATATTGTTGTAGAAAACAAAAACAATAAAATATTGTAGAAAATAAAGGAGAACTTACCATGGTCTACATGTGCCAAAATACAGATGTTCCGGATATTCTGAGGATTTTTCTGAAGTTGTCCAAGTTTCTCAGATGTTGTCCTCATTTTAGAGTTTCAATCTAACTGAAATCAGTAAATTTATTACAAGTGAGATTATAGAACCAAGACCTCAAGGTATTAAAAGGGAAGAGATATATTGCAGAGCAGTTTTTTTCTTTTTTTAATGAAATTGGTTTGCTTCTTGTAAATGATCAATTTTAAGACGATTTTAACATATTATTAAGCCAGAAAATAAACAAGATTAGAGATTGAAATAAAATATTATTAAATGTCAACTTCAAGAAAATTGTTCAAAGTGTTGAAATAATGAAAATACAAAAAGTTGAGAAAATTACTGTACTTGAAAATGAAAAAACATGTTATTTCTGCAAAACGGATTTAAAGCAAATCAGTTTTAAAAAAAACTAAATTAATTTTTTTTTTTCAATGTGCAGTGTCCTTTCAAGGAGTAGGCGATCATCGCTCTCTACAACTTCCTGTCTTTCGTCAAGTTTTTTTTTTTTTGCGATGTATCTAATAATCTTTGTTCTATAATCCGTTTACAAAAGCTCGTTGTTAGGTTGTGTGCCGCTTTTCTCTGTCCCTCTTCTCTTTTAATGTCCTGTGAGTTGCCAATATTCGAATTTCACGCGATGGTGCAATCCAGTGTCGATGACGGACGGGTGTGTGGGTGTGGGTGTGATAATAAACACAATCTTGTTCTGTATTATTCTCACACTCTTTTTAATGAACAAGCAGTTTTTTTTTATTACTCTTTTCTTAGAATTTAAAAAAACTTGATCGAATCACCATTATTATCATAAATTTAAATAGATAAATTAAAAAACGATTTTTCGTGACCCGTTTTTCAGATAGTCAAATTTTCCAGTACCTCATTACAAGAGAGTGTGTACAAAAGAATTATAAAATTAATTTAATTTTATAATTCTTTTGTACACACTCTCTCTCTCGTAATTAATTCAATTAATTCATAAGGAAGGCTCAAGTTTGAACTGCCGAACTATGAAAGATGGTAAAATTTAAAAATCTAAGATTGCACTTACACACTGTACCAGTGTCTTTTAATTGAATTTAAAATTTTATGAATTGTATCTTAAATTAGTAAAGTTCATTGAAGAAAATTGTATATTTTATTTTTACGTATTGATTTATTTAATTTAGTTAAAAAAAAAAATCAACACGTGCGAGGACAAGCAAAAATGGCGGTTTATGGAAACAAGTTTCGATCGTACTCGACCCGATGTTAAAAAACAAAAGAAAATTACTTTAAAATTCATCATGGTTACAAAATTAGGGTTTCAGATTCAATCCTTATTTAGTAATTACCGTGTAAAAGTTGTTTTTTTTTGTTTTTTTTAATCGTTTAAAAAGAAACACTCTTGTCTGTCGTTTCAACTTTTCGATCTCATGACGACCCGTGCGTCAACAAAAACAAAAGACATTTCGTCTTAATGTTGCGATCTACACACGTTCCACCATTTAAAAGTTGTTTTTTAAATACAAAACAAATACTTTATTATTCTAGAAGCTACTTGACTACACCTCGAAAAAAAAAAGGCAAAAATTCATCATTTGTCCGGTTAACTATGAAAGAACAAATTGTACAAAAAACAAAATAAGCCGAGATACGCGCTCGGCAGTTTCTTTAATCATCCAATATGGCATACATTTTTTGGTTTTTATTAAGTTTAAGTTGCCTATTAATTAATTTTTATTTTAATCACTCTATTCAGAGAGAAGTTTTGTTTTCTTATAAATTCGGCTACTTAAGAAGAGCCAGTCAACATTTCAGTATATTTTTAAAAACTAAAAAAAAATATCCTTTTTTGCTCATTTTGATGTTTTTTTTTGGGGGGGGGGGGGACTTTTTTTTTTACACATTAGAAAAAAAAATTAAATGGAGTGTTTTATTTGCGAAGAGTGATAATATTTTTTCATTTTTCAATAAAGATATTTAATTTCAAATATTGTCATTGTTTTTTTTTTTTTTTTTTTACATTCCCAATATTTTCGAAGAAGATATTTAAACTTATTTTATTTCAAAAGGCGTTTAAAAATCACTTTTTTTGATCGGGAAAAGATCTTATTAACAACTGAAAAAGAAAAAAAGTAGAAAGCAATTATTCCATTTTTGAAACAGCTTGAAAATTAATTTTACCTTTTCTTAAAGATTAAAACAGGTGAGTCTTAAAAACGGAAATGAAAGGCTGTGGCAGTTCAATAAAAAAAAAAATAAAATCGAAAGCATCGAGTAAAAAAAATCTGTGAATAAATTTGAAAACTTTTTTTTCAGTTTTAAACAGAAACGAATGAAAACTAAAAGTCACTATTCATTCAACATATGAGTTCTGGTAAAAAATAATGCACAGATTAAAAGAAAACCCGAATTTGAAACTCGATTTTTAACGTTAAAGAAAAAAAGGGAACCGTTTGTTTTGTTTTTTTTGTAATTATTTTGGAAAATGAAAAATTGTATTTTTAATATAAAATAAAATATTAATTAAAGTTAGAACAAAAAAATGAATACCAGTTTATTTTTCACAAATGCGATCTTTCAAAACTAACGAACCGTTTTGTTTTTCAACGTGTTTATCTACGAGGGGGTGCTGAAAAGATTACTGACCCAATTAATTTCCAAAAATCTGACTAAATGACCAAACAATTTGATTTTTGACTTCCTTTTTAGTTTTTACTTTGAAAGTAACTATTTTTTTAAATAAAATTTATTTTTAGTCATGCTAAAAATTTAATTTAACAACATGTCCTCGTGTTAAAAAGTAAATTTTTCTCTTTTTCGAGTGTTGCTTAATTTTTTTTAATTACTTACATCCTTTTTTTTTTAATGTATCGAAGCTATTTTTCTTCGTGTTATGTACAGATTTCAACATTAATGTAGGCTGGATGGAGTCATTTTCAGCAGAACGAACCATACGTTATTTATTAGTTTGCAAAATTGTTTCTGATGATCACGAAAGACTGAAGATAAAAACCTTGTCGTGTTTACAAGTTGTCACTCGACAATGTTTTGAGGACTCGTTAACTTAGGGCAGAAGAAACTACGCTGAAAATAACCCCATACAACAGTCGAAGATATCAGTGAAGTGAAAAACATGTGTACTGTAAGAGTGGGTACCCCATATTTCACTATAAGTCACTATATTCAACTTCAACACTAACAGATTTTTACACGGTTTGACACTTGTATCAATTTTTGTTTTTATTCGGTTTTAAAAATATCTTTTTTTATGATCATCGTTGTGTGGTGTAAGAAGGGCCTAATTTTTGTGGCGTTTGCCCCGAAGTTCGAAATTCAGTCAAATTCGTTTCATTTTAATTCGGTCACTTATGCACAAATACCCGCTGGAAAAGTAATTAATTATCAATCAATCCATCTCTTCTCTCTCCAGCTATGGTTTGAATAGCAGGACAGACTGGTTATATGGCCTTGGTTGGCAACCGGTCTACCGCAGAAAGTAATGGTAACCTACTGTGGGAAAATCTGCCTAGCCTCAGTTATCTTGAAAGAGACTTGATCACCGAAGCATCTATCACATATGGCAATTTAACTGACTGACTGAATCGGAAATGTGTCTTTCCAATTTATAGATCAACAAATTTGATCTCCAATCAATCTTTCCAGAACCCCTTGTGTGCTATCTGCTCTAGTATAAAAAATAATCATTTAATCCATATTTGCAGTTTGGTTAGAACATTAGAGAGAGAGTGTTTACTGAGTATTATTGTTGGAACTGATAAAAAATTGGAAAACATCTTAAACCAGTAATGGTAAACAGAAAGGGAACGGAGTCTGTTACAATGTATTGTAGTAGATCATACACTTTCACAAATCACTGGGGAAAAACTGATGCAGCTTAGGCTGTTAGTGTTTTTTAGCCATCGATGTTTTGTCGGCTTCCCCACTCTTAGCCTTTATTGTACCCCACCAATTACCATCTTTTTTTATTTTAAATTTTAGATGCATATACGCGCCAACAGGTGTACAAAAAAAATGTACGCCGGTAAGAATCAGATCGAAACAAAAAGCATTCTGTTTGCCGACTTAGGTGATCAGTTTTTTCTTTATCGCAATGGAAGATATTCATTGACGAGTCGCTGGCGGCATAGTCTTGATTAAAATAAAAATTATTAAATATAAATTAAAATTGCTAGTCTACTTTTAGGCTGTGTTTGATCCAAGCTACACATTTAAAAGCTGTGATAATAATAATAATAATAATAAAAGATTAAACTTGACAGGTAAAATTAAAAACATTTTCAAAAAGGTGTCCAAACCTTTGAAAAATGTTTTTAGTTTTTTTTATTATTATCACAGCTTTAACCCAAAAAAGCCTAAAAAGGAAATTATTTTCAATAATCATAGACAAAAAAACATTCCCAACTATCTATAAACAAAGTATATTTCATTTTAAAATAAGTGTATAAAGCAAAAATTAAAACTTTTAATTTAAAGGTTTTAAATTTTGCTTTCATTCACTTAAAAGTAAAAATAAAATAATTTTTTAAAAAATGCTTGAAAAAAATAATCCAGTTACGAAAGCCAAGCAGGAATAATATCCAACTACAAATTCGTGCAATACATTCTTTTTAAATCTCTGGTTTTGATGTTTTGTAACTTTTGTCAGTTACAGGAGAAACAAAACAATAAACTTCATAAATTAAATTTCAGAAAAGCGGAAAAGAAAATTAATTTACTTTTATTTTGCAAAAGTTTATCGACCATCAGAGGTTTTCAACGATTTCATTTTTGTTAAAAATCTATAAAAAAGGTGTTTTACCTACGAAAACGCAAACTTAAATTTATGGTACTTAAATCTGTTTAAATGTTTTTACACATATAAGACAGCTTTAAAATGAATAAAAATATCTTTTGTACTCGTAAAATTATTGCCAATGTTACACAAAAACAGAAAACTCCTTTCCTTGGCTGTTTTTTAAAGTGTCATAAAAATAAACAAACGAATATCAACCAAACCGTTTTTAAATGAGTTTGATTGGATTCTGCTTACCTTTATTGTACTTAATTAATATTTTAAATAGATATCATAGACGGAAACTCGTTATTTATCCAACAATTCAAGAAAACCGAGGAAAAAGAGTCCAACATTGCACAACATGCGCACATTGTTCAGCCATGTTGCTACAAGTCCTGACATCTAGTGGCGATAATCTGACTCGATTAACTCCCTTGATTTAGGGGAGAAAACTTTTCTGAACTTTTTAGAGAATAAATGTGCAATGTTAAAAGGTGCTTGATTGTTATTTAGAGTTTACAGTTTGATCCATTTTCCTTTTAAACTGTTTTCTTCCTTAGTTTATAAAATTGTCTTCTTTGTTTTAAAGTTATTTGAAATGATATTAGAAACAAAAAGTTTCTAACTGGTACATACTTTTGTCTTGAAATTTTAGAAGTATTTGTTGTGTAGTTAAAAAAGCTGCTAGCTTATAGTTTATGGACTGAGTCGTCTGCTTCAAATTTTAAGGGAGATTGAATGTTTCCATATTTTGTGAATTTTAAAGCTAATAGCAAAACAAAAACTGTAGTTAATTTTTATTGAACATTTATTTAATTGTATACATACACACATATACAGAGAGATAGAGATACATTTTTTATTATTTTTGATAATTTTTGTTAATTTTTTTCTTCCTTTCTGATAAGTTCTTTGAAATAGGAATTTAGGCTGCATGAGTGCAGTGGATATCGGCTCGGAACGAGAAATCGGGGAGCCGAGTTCAAATTCCAGTTGAATTCGTTGCATCCACTTATGCTCAAATACCCTTGGGAAAGGTATTAATTCGTCTCTTCCTTCCAGTTATGGGTTAAATAGCAGGACAGATTGGGTTCTATAGCCTTGGTCGGCAACCAGTCTACTGCAGAAAGCAATGGCAACCTACTGCGGGATAATCTTCTGCCAAGTCAGTCATCTCTAAAGAGACATGATCGCCCAAGCGTGTTTCATGTATGGCACTTAACTGACTGACTGACATCTTGTCCAAATTCTGAGTGTTTTCAACTTTCTTATACATTATATTTTTGTTAAAATGCATTTATGTCATTAAATTAAGTATACATTTTATGTTGCTTTCAAATATCATGTTAATTTTTTATGTGTTTTTTTTAAGTTATTAAATATATTTAATATTGTCCCTGAAGGAAATGAAATTTTTATTAATACTAGGTTGTTTTTTATGGGTAAAGCTATAGCGAGCATCTCTTATTCCTTTTCTAGTTGTAGTAGGATTCCGTAGCAGGTTAACGGAATTTGGCCTTGTGGGAAGATAGCCCACTATAATTCATAAAATGATTATAAATTCAAGAAAGGCAATTAGAGTATAAAATAACATTTATATATATATACATAGCAATTATGTTTTACAATTAAAACAATACTTCAAATAAAGGTCCAACAGAAGTTAGAGAGAGTTCATGGCAAAATAATAATGAGCTGAAAGGGATAAAAGAATGTTCATTGAAGATATAATGCTGAAAGGGTAAAAGGCTTAGTAGTGGGATTAATGTTCATTTTGAAGTTGCCAATTCTTATGTCAGTGAGTCAGCAAGTTGGTATGGGGAATGTCTTTGAAAAGGTCGGTTAGTACTTTTTGAGAACAGGGAGAAAGGAAGAGGTCAACATAGTAGCCGCTGGACTTAGGTCAAGGGAGAAACTAATTACACTCTTCTCCTTTTGTCCTTCTGTCTGACGAAGCGTTTGTGTGTTCGCTTTTTATATCGGCATTTTGGATCAAAACGCAGCTAGTTTCGAATTTCATCCTTGTATTTGGTTTCGGGCTTCCCATTGGCTGGTAAATAAAAATGGTAATTTGATATTTGATTAATTTTTATTTTTCAACTGGATCATCTGCGCGAATCCACTTGCGCAGGGGTGATTTTTATTCATTCGCTTTCTGGTCGGCATAGAGCCAACATCCAGTTTGCTTGCTTTTGCTCGGACAGTGGTATCACCACAAAGCAAAGCATGTGTAGTTGCTTTTTACAATTTATATCGTATAATATTTTTGTTTTATCTATAATTATTTGCCAGATCTTTTTATTTGTTGTGTTAGTTGCTGATGTGCAGCTGAATAGAGCTATCATGAGATAAATACTAAGTTAGTTGAAAAGATAATATGGTAATCTTTTGTAACCAATGTAGAAATAATTTGAATGTTTATTATTATCAGAGACACATTCTCTCAATGGGAAAAAAATATATAAATTGATAGTAGTTTTGATTTTATTGTTATTGTCTTATTACTAACGTAATGTTTATAAATTTTTATATATTATAAAATATTATATTATTTTTATATTATTAAAGAATATTTTTTATATTATTAAATATTATTATTATATTATTGTTTTTATATTATTAAATATTATTATCATGTTAGTTTAGTAAAATTACATCAATTGTAAAGGAAGTTAAAAGTTAAAAAATAGAAAAAATGACATTGACAATTTAAAAAAAAAATGCAGTAGGTTTTGGGACCGGAATAAATTCTGCTCGCCTCTGTCGAAAAAAATTAAGTAAAACTACAATTATCACTTATTTTCATATATTTGAAAGTTAACTTTTGTTGGAAAAAATTAAGTAAAACTACAATCATCACTTATTTTCATAAAAGAAAAAAAGAAAATTTTTTTCAACAAAAAAAATGGAAAAAACATGCAAAAACACGCAGATTTCTGCTGAAATTGAGTAACGAAAAAAAGTAAATCACGTATTAATTTCAGTAAAGGAAGTAAATAGGCTGAAATTTGTTTCCTAAATCGAAAGTCATTCAGCAGTGAATAACTTGTCAGTGTGATAGTAGTGGGTGACAAAAAGAGCGAGATGAAGTTTGATTTTTTCTGGTCGTTAAAATCAATAAAGGTAGGTTTCTTCAATAACTAATTGTTGATTTGAGTTCAGCATATACATTTGCATGGAATTAAGGCTATTTTGAAAAAATTTGAAGGGATAAAAGTCTTCGGGGCCTAAAACAAAAATTTACTGTTAGTTTTTATATTATTGATATTATTATATTATTTTTTATAATATGAAATGTTATTTTTTATATAATTAAATATTTTTATTTTATATTTTTCTATATAGTTTTGTATTTATATATCTTATATGTAATGTAATATTAACAGGTTTTATGGTAATTAGTTTTTTTTTTCTGTAGGTGATATCTGCATAGCAAGTTTTTTTATAATCTTTTCATTTAAATTGTGATTTATATATAATTAGTTTCAGTAGAATTGTTCAATATTTTTTGTTTTTCATTTTCTTTGTTATCATATATTTTTGGTTAGTTATTGGGGTTTTATGGCATATCAACCGATATGGATTATTTAATTCCAAATCCAGTTTATATTAAATATATATAATTTGGAAACATAATTTAAGGATAAAGTCCTTAAACTACAGCTCGTTTACTCTTACTCAAGTAAATGGTTTCAAATGTTTCTATCTGACATGAGTTATTTTAATTAATATAAATAATTAATTCATTTGCATAGCGAATTGATGTAATTATTTCTCACTACCAGATTTACCTGCAGTGATTAAAGACCCAACATAGTACTATTCAACGGTAGGTTGATTGTTTGGATTTTTATGGCGTATCAACTTTGATCAGTTGAATATTCTGGGTTTGAGTTTTGTTTAACAGCATATCAACCTCTGTGGGTTACTTAATGCCAAAAAGGTGGGGTTTTAAGATATTCTTTTTTAATGTTATGTAACATTCAAAAAGAATATCTTATTCTTGAGTAGATGCAGTTTACCGTCAAGACCAGGACCATGTATTTTCTTTGGCTAGTTCCATATGTTAATGTTATGTAGTTTGGGAAATTATTATTGGTCAATCGTTATAAATTCATTATATAAATATTGTGTGTAAAGAAGATATTAAATGTATTTTATTCAATAATTTAGAATAAATTTTTTGTATCGATATAAGAATACTCTGATATAGTTAAGCAAACATTGGTTTGAGTTTGTTGGGGCTTTTTAAAGACAGAACCAATTATTCAAATCAGCTTAAAGGTAATCTTATTATTCCTGTTAAGTTCATATGTAAAATTAAGACCTAAATTATTACAAAAGTTTCTCTTAAATTTATGATTTCATTTTGATGTTCAGTTTGTGAAGAAAAACATTAACAATCTAAATAAATAAAGATTTGGTAAAAATGAACAAATTAAACAAATTCAAATTATACTGGAAATATTCTCAGAACATATTCCATTAATTGATCAGTTTCAGACGAAATAAAAATGTCTTTTTATGAAAAGTTATCAAAATAAGATACACTATTCCTGTCGAGTAGATACCAACTTAAAATAGAATTTAAATTAACTTATGATTTATGAGAAAGATAAAAGTTACATCAGTGTTTAAAATATAAATTATTGATCTACAAAGTTCTAGCATTTAAGCATGTATAGATATTAAGTTATTAGAAAGTTTATACTCTTCAAGTAACATTCTTTAAAATTGAGCTAATCATTTTCCTGTTAATCCTGTTAATCATTTTTCTGTTAATCCTGTTAATCATTTTCCTGTTAATCCTGTTAATCATTTTTCTGTTAATCCTTTTAATCATTTTTCTGTTAATCCTGTTAATCATTTTCCTGTTAATCCTGTTAATCATTTTCCTGTTAATCCTGTTAATCATTTTTCTGTTAATCCTGTTAATCATTTTCCTGTTAATCCTGTTAATCATTTTTCTGTTAATCCTGTTAATCATTTTCCTGTCAATCCTGTTAATCATTTTCCTGTTAATCCTGTTAATCATTTTCCTGTTAATCCTGTTAATCATTTTCCTGTGAAATATTCATATGCTTTAGTATCTACTATTATGTTCAAATATAAAAAAAACAATGTATTGTTATGGACCCAGAATTTTTTTTTTTTTTTTAAATCATATCACCTCGGTCGGGCAAGGCGGTAAGGCCACTGGTGTGCAGGGGGCTACGTAAGAGTGAAAAGATTGGAAAAGAGAAAGCCGGAAACCACATCCTAAACAGGGAACAAAGGATGAGCCTCTACACCTGTTCAATAGATGTGGGTGGAGTGTGAACCGGGCGATAGTTTAGTCTATCTACTCCAATTGAGGAGAGGAAAAAAAATAAGAGAGTGAAAAGAATAGGTCCAGAAGAAAAACACAAACTAGGGTATTAGTGAAACATATATATTTAACAAAAGAACAAATATAAAGAGTGTTACACGTCGGTTGAACTGCCAAGTATTAGACAACTCGACTCAACTCAACCCTGAGAGGCATTATAAAAAAAAAGTGTTTACTACTACTTTAATTTGAGTAGATAGCTCTATCTATCGCCCGGTCCACACTCCACCCATGTTTATTGAACAGGTTAAGAGGCTCATCCCTTGTTCCCTGTTTAGGATGTGGTTTCCGGCTTTCTCTTTTCCAATCTTTTCACTATTATGTAGCCCCCTGCACATCAGTGGCGTTACCGCCTTGCTCGAGGTGATACGATTAAAAAAAAAAACAAACAAAAAAACTTCTCCCACATAATTTCTCTTCTCACCCACCCCTAATCTAAATGGGCCTGTTTGATTGTCTAAGACGATTTTCCTTGACCAATCAGTGGACACCCAAATTTGGCAGGCTCAATGCAAAAATCTTTTTATCTTCCTCTTTTTTCAAATGTTCTAGCAAGGAACAACAGGTATGAAATTTCCTCTCCTTATTTGAGGCTACTTTGAACATTCTAAGAGCCGTCTAATTTATTTGGACGTTAAAGAACATTTCATAGTTGGACTTCTAAAGCCGCAAACACAACAAATTTTGCAAGGACTTTTCTTCTCTGTTATTGCCTTAACAATTAATACTTGTTTCTTTATCTCTGTCTTGTGTCTTTTGTATTCCTTTTTTCAGCAATTCCAACTAAATTCACCTTAGCATATTCTCCCGGTATTCATAATAATAGGAAGAGTTCATAATAGTCCAAAAAGCGTAGGTTCCATAACATGTATCAAGTAGCCAATTAGTATGATAGTGTTCATAGTTGTGTTAGGAGGATGTATTTATATATAAAAATAATAATAATGTCTAAAAAGTTATAGTAAGGGATTCTATTGAGTCCTACGTGTTATTCCAAAAAAAGTTTTAATTCATGAAATAGTCGTAAAAATAAGGAAATTAGGAATAGAACATTTTGGAAGATTGTAGAAAGTTCCAATAGAGTTGAGAGAATTCAAAGGGTTCTAGAAATATGCAAATTAGGTGTTAGGCCCTCTAAAAATAGGTTTTGGGCACTGAGCAGTTAGTTGATAGGAATCCTCTACAGCTCCAGTTTTGATTAAGGGATGTATCAGTCAGTTTAGGTGCCATACGTGATACACGCTTGGGCGATCATGTCTCGAAAGAGACATGACTGACTGGGCAGAAGATTATCCCGCAGTAGGTTGCCATTGCTTTCTGCGGTAGATTGGTTGCCGACCAAGGCTATAGAACCCAATCTGTCCTGCTATTTAACCCATAACTGGAAGGAAGAGACGGATTAATACCTTTCCCAAGGGTATTCGCACGTAAGTGAATACAATGGATTCAGCTGGAATTCGAACTCGGCTCCCCGGTTTCTCGTTCCGAGCCGATATCCACTGTACCACAACGCACATCCCAGGGATGTATATCCAACCAAAAGAATCTCTCTAAGTCGACGACAAAAAACTAAAACTTGAAACAGTTGATAAAAGGATGTGCTGACCTCATCAGCTCCAGTTTCAAATCAAGGAATTATATCTAACTGAAAGAATCTCACAGAAAAGTCCGAACAACTAAAACCTGAAAGAAAACCTCATGGAACTATCTGGGTAAATACATATTTTTGCCTCTTTCATTGACCAAACCAATAATTAGTCTTTATATATGCATTTAAGGATTTCCAAAAAGTATAGCACTTAACTTCCCCACCAACTTAACTGGGTAAAGATACTTGACAACTTACTTTCCCCTCCTCTCTTTGTAACACTTTGCCGGGCAGTAGTAAACTGTACATTTTCTATTTGAATGCCAAACTGTATATTTGTAAATATTTTTATCTAATGTCTTGTGAATTAAATATTTGTCTGTATTTTAATTCTGAGTTTTGCTCAATCATTTTTATTTTTTCTTATGTTACAATTAGCACGTAACAGTTGGAGTTAAAAGTCTGAGTTAGAGTCATTAAGAAATCTTCCTGTGTCTTGTCTATTTCCTGTCCTACGAAAACTGTTTTCAAACTGCCACAAGTTAATATATCATCAACAAAACAGGTGTAAATTACTGGTTTATGATATTCTAAAAAATGTTTTCTAAATTTGACATAAAATTCTGTTAATGTTGGAGTGATAGGCGAACCCATGTCATCAATTTGTATAAATATATTTCATAAATAGTTATGAAAATGAACTTGTCTAGTACAGGCTAATAACAATTTCTTAAGAATTACTGGTTTGGCGATGTTTATAAATTTTGTTAATTATTACATCTGTTGTTTTATTGTCAAGTGAATAAATTTTCAGCAAAAAGTCAAGCTAATTATTCTGTTTATTGGCTTTAAAGATTTTAATCAAGTCATGTGAGAAATGTCAATGAGACAATAACTTAGTGGACTAAAGCATTGGCTTTTGAATTCAATGACATAGTAATTGTGAGTTCAATTCCTCGGCAGGGCAGTGTGTACTTAGACTCAGTGTAAATGTGAGAGCTATAACTGAGCCATATTAAAAAATTAGACAAGATAGATGTGGGCAGTGGAATAAGAATAGTCTTGTAGCATTTGGGGTGCGTGTTCCTTGAACTTCGGGAGTCACCAGTGTAGTGTAGGGAGCTCGTTAATGTTTCTTTGATTCGGCCTTGTGTCAGACTTAACCGAACACCCTACAGCTTTACAAGTTTTATGCTGAATTATCATCAGAATTATCATCAGAAGGTGTTTCATCAGAAGGTTGGTTGTCGGTTGGAATGTGTGGATTAGTTTAGAAGAGTGGAATAATAAAATATGTATTTCGAATCTTAAAATAGAAATTTATTAAAAGGAAAGAATAAGACAAGTTGTAGAAGTTAATGTTCAATTAGAAACATTATTAAGAAGTTAAGGGTAGAGTTTGTGTTCAATGAAAAAGCTGAAGATATCAAGATTTGTAGAAAATGTTCATAGTAGTAATTGTTGAAAGAGATAAGGAGAAAGAGAAAAAGGACAATGTCCGAGTTGACCTGAAGCTTCTCTCATTACATTTTAGCGGTGTCTCTCATTGCTCCCATCTCTGACTCTTGACTGACGCCGAGGTCATTTATATAGTCCTTTTCAATTTCATACTGGGTCGCCAAGTCTTTCCACGTCTTACAAGTTGATCCCACTGGTCAAGAATCACTCCAACAAAGCACATGGTCAATTCTTTTTTCTATATGGGAAAACCAGGATTTCACACATCGTTGTGAATTTTGTAAAAGTGAAGAACAAGGTTGATTTTAATTAATTTCTTATTCGCTACAGTCTACTCCCATAGATTAAATAAAGGTGTTGGAAGTTGCGTGAAATGTTAGCATTGGTACTGATATGCCCCGGAAAGGGATATATCTGATTTGAGGTAGCTAAGCGGTTTAGGCAAATGTAACTGGGTAGAACAATCTAGCCAATAGACGTAATGGACGGTACTCATATGCAGTATCCTGATATGTAAGCCTAGTCAATAGATGTAGACCAATAGTCGTAGACCAATAATTGTAGACCTACAGACCTCTAGTTGTAGACCAATAGCAGTAGACTTATAGACATAGACCTCTAGACGTAGATCTCTAGACGTCCTTGCCTTCATCTGTATTCATAACTGCCACCAGTCAATCCTGTTACTGTGAGGGGAAACCAAGGTGTATGCATATTCATGACATATTCATTACATCAAGTACAAGAATCAGCATGATTGGTGTGTTAAACACAGAGGACTTACAATGTAAATCCTTAAGGAATGAGAAAGAAGTGTGGAAGATTTATGGTGTAAATTCTTAAATAATGAGAGACTCAGAGGTACTGAAAAACATAACCTTTATGTACAATAAAACATAACAATAAATAAATACAATTATCTCAACAGAGGGCAAAATGGAACATATTGTTCCAGGCACACAAGTTAAATTTCAAGGAAGCAAAGTCTAACTTAAATGCCTGAAGATTCCGGGGTTATTCTCAACAAGAACATGAAACTGATGAAAGGAATGTTCAAACGTTTTGGCTAGCAGCAGAGAGAGAGAGAGAGAGAGAGAGAGAGAGAGAGAGAGAGAGAGAGAGAGAGAGAGAATATTGTCTCTCTGCTGGCTTTTATATCTGATCAGTGGCCTCTAGGGGTCACTTTGGTAATTACAGGAGTGTTACGAGTATGCATTTACATATAAAAATATATTGATAAAGGCAACAAAAAGGTTAAAATTTATAGTAAGGGATTCTACTGAGTCCTACTTGTTAATACAAAAAGGTTTTTATTCATGAAGTAGTTGTTAAATAGAGAAATTAGAAATAGAACGTTTGGAAGATTCTAGATCATTCCAGAATATTCAAGAAAGATCTAGATGATTCGAGATGATTCAAGAAATATGCTAATTAGGTGCTAGCCCCTATAAAAATAGGCTTTGGGAAAAGAATAGTCAGTTGCAAAAAAGGAATTGCTGCTTGATTCGTGGAATAGTATATCCAGCCGAAAGAATCTCTATGAAAAGTTGCTGACCAACAAAAATCCAAAAGAGAACCCCATGGAACTAAATCTGATAAATAGAATTTTTTAAATATTCATTGACCAAACTAAAAGTTAATTTATATATACTCATCTGAGGATTTTGTAGCATAGTGAGCTGCTTAATGTTTCTTTGATTTGGCCTTGTATCTTACTTAACCAAACTCCCTACAGCTTACAAGTTTTATGCAGAGTTACAATCAGAAGGTTGTTTGTTGGTTGGAATGTGTGGATTAGTGCAGAAGAGTGGAATAATAAAATATACATTTTGTATGTTAAAATTAGTAATTTATTAAATGGAGGAATAACAAGAATTTGTAGAAATTAGCGTTCACTGAGAAAGTTAAGGTATCAAGAGTTGTACAAAATGGTTGTAGTAGTAATTGTTGAAAGAGATAAGGAGAAAGAGAAAGAGGACTATGTCCGAGTTGACTTCTCTTGTTACACACACTGGATTGCCAAGTCCTTCCATGTTTCCTATTTGTCAAAAATCATTTTAACACCAACTTGCTAAATCTGGTTTCGACAAGCACACACAAGTTACGTTGTTGTGAATTTTTGTAAAAGTGAAGAGAGTTGATTTAATTTATTATCTGTTACAATCTCTTAGAGTACTTTGCTAGCCCTAACGTGGTAAAGATATTTGACTCCCACATCTTCTTTCTCCTTCGTAACACTTCCCAGTAGGAAACTGTTTTCAGTTTTGAATGTCACCATTGTATATTTTGTATGTATTTTTATTTGTGTTTTTAGTAAATCAAATATTTGTTTGTGATTTAGCTCTGTCTTTTGGTAAATCATTTTCTTTTCTTTTGTTACAACTTTTAACACATAACAAAGGGGTCAGTCTGGAAATGTCGTAACAAAGGGGTCAGTCTGGAAATCTCTGTAGATTACCAGGATTGACGTATACCGATGAAGGCTGGAGGTCATGATGACTAAAGCAACTGTGATAACAAGAGAGATGGGAACAAGAGTTTTCTTGTAAATATTATAAATAAATTTAGATGAATTAGTATACGAATTTGTGAAATTTTTCTCCAATTTTGTGATTTTGTAGCGGAACTCTGGATCCTGATTGGTCATCAAATCACAAAATTCAAAATACAGAGAAATGGTTTTTTCACAGCTAAAAAAAAAAAAAGAAAAATGGAGCCACCCCACATGACTGGGTTAATATTTAAGGATGGTCTCTAACTGGTCACAGTGGTCAGTCAGAGGAGACAGTTTGCTGATACACATAAAATGTAAGGCAACTTCAAATCAACCAGAAGATAAGGTCAGGTCGCACCTTGTTCTCTTTCTCCTTATCTCTCTCAACAATTACTGCTACAAACATTTTGCACAAATTCTTAATACCTCAACTTTCTCAGTGGACATTAATTTCTACAATTCTTGTTATTCCTTCTTTTAATAAATTACTATTTTAATATACAAAATGTCTATTTTATTATTCCATTCTTCTACACTAATCCACTCTTCTACATTAATCCACTCTTCTACACTAATCCACACATTCCAATTGACAACCAACCTTCTGATGATAATTCAGCATAAAAATTGTAAGCTGTAGGAAGTTTGGTTAAGTCTGACACAAGGCCAAACAAAAGAAACATTAACCAGCTCTCTACACTTCAATTTTTTATTTTTCTATCACGAACCTAAACACCTGTGTTCAAAAGACTATTTGCTAATAATTTTATCAAGTTTTCAATATTTTTTTCTGAATAATTGGAGTTCATCAGTTTTTTTAAGCATTTCTTATGTTTATCAGTTGAGAAATTTTAAAAATTTTATTGCTTGAATATTTAAATTCATAATCTTTTTGACATAGGTGTTTAGATTCATGGTTGTTTTTTTCTTCTGTAGGTGTTTAGATATATAATCTTTTTGACATAGGTGTTTAGATTCATAGTTATTTTTTTCTTCTGTAGGTGTTTAGATATATAATATTTTTGACATAGGTGTTTAGATTCATGGTTGTTTTTTCTTCTGTAGGTGTTTAGATATATAATATTTTTGACATAGGTGTTTAGATTCATGGTTGTTTTTTTCTTCTGTAGGTGTTTAGATATATAATATTTTTGACATAGGTGTTTAGATTCATGGTTGTTTTTTCTTCTGTAGGTGTTTAGATATATAATATTTTTAACATAGGTGTTTAGATTCATGGTTGTTTTTTTCTTCTGTAGGTGTTTAGATATATAATATTTTTGACATAGGTGTTTAGATTCATGGTTGTTTTTTTCTTGTGTAGGTGTTTAGATATATAATCTTTTTGACATAGGTGTTTAGATTCATGGTTGTTTTTTCTTCTGTAGGTGTTTAGATGTATAATATTTTTGACATAGGTGTTTAGATTCATGGTTGTTTTAATGTAGGTGCTTAGATACGTAGTCTTTTTGACTATGTTTGTAAACATGACTATGTATTTAATATAGGTGTTTAGATTAATAGTATTTTTACATATGGGTTTAAATTCATGGCTGCTTTAACTTGTTTAAATTTCTAACATAGTGGCTTAGATTCATGGTTTTTTTGACATAGGTGTTTTGTTCTATAATCTTTTGGACATAGACATTTTGAGTCTAGATTCATATTCTTTTGTTCAAGAATTCTTGTTGTTTATTTTGTCTACAAATTTAATTGCAATATTTCTGTTTTGACAGCCTTCTTTTGTTGAATTTATTCATGTTTTGGTTGATAAAAAAATTATTTGTGGCAATTATATCAGTTCTTAATAGCTATGGCTTTTATTGCATCCAATAAGTTTATTTCTAATTGAATTTGTTTTTTAGTTAGTAATATTTTCATTTTTGTTATAAAAGTTCAGTTTCCATGTTTTTATATCTGAATATTTTGTGCAAATATGAAAATCAGTCCAAATTCACAATATTGTTATGGGGATGCATTTATATATAAAAATAATATTAATAATGTATAAAAAGTGATAGTAATGGATTCTATTGATTCCTAAGTGTTATTCCAAAAAAGTTTTAATTCATGAAGTTGTCATAAAAATAAGGAAATTAGAAATAGAACATTTGGAAGGTACTAGAATGACCGAGAATGTTCCAGTAAAATCTAGAGAGTTCTAAAGGTTCTAGAAATATTCAAATTAAGTGTTAGCCCCTATAAAAATAGGTTTTGGGCAGAGAACAGTCAGTTGTTACCAGGGTTTGCTGTTATCAACTCCGGTTATGATTCAAGGATTTATATCCAGCCGAAAGAATCTATAAGAAGTTGCCGACCAACTAAAACCTGAAAGAGAACCTCATGGAACAAAAAGGGTAAACATATATTTTTGACTCTTTCATTGATCACACTAATAATTATTCTTTATATACGCATTTGAGGATTTCCAAAAAGTATCGCACTTAACTTCTTCACCAACTTAACTGGGTAAAGATATTTGACACCTTACCTTCCCCTTCTCTCCTTGTAACACTCGCCAATAGTAAACTATATTTTTCTTGTTTTGAATGCAACAAAAATTGTATATTTGTAAATATTTTATTTGGTGTGTTTTGTAAATTAAATATTTGTCTGTGATTTTATCTCTGAGTTTCGGTCAATCATTTTTTTTCCTTTTGTTACACTTAACACGTAAGAAAATTAAATTAGAAAAAAAACCCAAACTTTAAAAGTATGTTAATAAACTCATAACGACTAACAACACTGATGTAGGTTCCATGAAAATTAACAAAATTATTGGTAATTACCAACCAGAATAACTATACAGTAATGTTAAAATACAGAAACTTGGATACCTGTTATGACCTGTCATTTCTCAGATTCCAAAACCTATGTACCAATTATCAAAATTCCTCAATGATATTATTACTCCATATTTATTTTCTACTTATAGCATCAAATCACCTCATGACTTTCTATAAATCCTTAAAACTACAAAACCAAACCAAGATATTCTAGCATCACTTGACATAGAAAATTTATTTATTAATGTTCATGTTGCTGAAACCATTGGTATTGAAGTGGTAGGGAGCTGGTTGAATGTTTACTGAATTGGCTTTGTGTTAAACATAATCAAACTCCATACAACTTAAAGGTATATTAGAAGGTTATCAGAAGGTGGAAGGTTGGATGTTAAAATGTGGAAGAATAAAATATTTCGTTTGTAAGTTTAAAGTAGAATTTTATTAACAGAACAGAATAACATGAATTTGTAGAAGTCAAATGTTCAAAGAGAAAATATATGTGTGTAAAGTGAATCCAGAGAAATAGTATTAAAGAGTTAAGTGTATCCAGAGTTTGTAGTTGTAAGTAGCAGAATGTGTGTATGTGGAAAGATTAACAAGTTACTTATAAGGTCTCTGTTCCTTTCCTTTTTTATGGCTGGTGAGAAAGTGAAAAGGAAGGTGAAGCAATAAAGGAAATTGTACTTATTGGATGTTAATTTTTAGGAGTAAGTTCAAGTATCTTGTTAGTGTGTCTTCTTTGTTGACTGCAAGAATGTTGAGGATGGAGAAGAGAAGATAAAGGAAAATAGCACACGAGAAATAAAAGGAGAACAAATGTGTTACAGGGCTTTATATGTTCCCCTCAAAAGTTTGAAGTTTTCTTTGTCAGATTTTAGCCTGTTGTCTTTAATTTCTGCTCCCATCGAAATAACTGATTCTGACTTCCTTTGTGTTTTTATAGCCATTTATATTTTCACACTGGATTGTTAACTCTTCTCTCAGTTTTTCAAATCGCTTTCTTCCATTGGTTAAAAAATTAATTTAACATCAGATCCGGCTTCATCATTTTCTTTCAGTATGGGGTCAATCCTTTTCCTATTTGTCAAAATTAGGATTTCACATGTAATTGTGAATTTTTGTAAAAGTGAAGAAGAGAAGAAAATTACTTTTAATTTCATGTTCACTACAATATAATCCATAACATAATTAAATTCCACCTCTATCTATCAAACCCAATATTCTTAAAAAATTATTGCATGCCTGCATTACTAAAGTCTCTTTCTATGACCATAATGGCAATATTTGCACTGAAATTAATGTGGTAAGTATGAGAAACTCTCTTGATCGATGCTTCTTTATTACACTTTCGATAAATTTTTGTTTTGTTCCCCGAAGGCCTTTACCCCTTCAAATCTTTCCAAAACATTCTTACTTCCGTGCAAATGTATATGCTGAACTCAAATCGATAATTGTTCTTAGAAGAAACGTACCTTTTTTCATGTTATCGACCAGAAATAAATCGGACTATAGCTCACCCCTTCCTACCATTCTCATATCTGATTCATCGCTGAATGACTTTAGGCATAGGGTTTTGAATTCATTCTATTTACTCCCGTTTCAACAATCGCTAAACGAATTGTTGTGTTCGGAACTCATTTTCCGCGGATTAATCGGAAAATGAAAGTAAAAAGCAGAAAATTCGTGAAATTACGCGTGAAGTCAGTCTGCAGTGAATAACATTTTTTAACCATGGTTAGTGGGTGAGATAAACAGCGACAAGAAGTTCCATATTTTTCTTCTTGATAAAATGAAAAAAAGGTAGGTTTTTTCAATAAACAATTACCGATTTGAGTTCAGCATATACATTTGCACAGAAATAGGGATGTTTTGGAAAGATTTGAAGAGGTAAAGGCCTTTGGGGAACAAAACAAAAATTTACCACATGTTCCACATAGAAAAAATTTTTTAAAAAAGTTATTAAACTGAAAATATATGTCCACTATGTATATGATATTTTATTTTAGCTGAGAGCAAAAAACGAAATTGATAATCTTAAAGCTACAATTGAAAAAGTTCTGTCCTCATCTTTGCCAAAAAATAAACTTCCATTCTTGATTGTTCTTGTGGAAGCTAGTAATAATACTTTTATTACTTCATTATTTTAAAAAACCCACAAGTAAAAGCTCTTGCCATTTTAATTTTACTGGTAAATGTCCTCTTAAATATAGAATAGGTGTAATTAAAAATTTCTTTATGAGATCACACAAGAATTCCTTCTCTGGCCCACTTTTCTTTAAAGAACTTAATGTGTAACAAATGCTTGTAAACAATGGTTTTCCAAACCATCTTATAGATTACCATCTACTGAACAGGTGAAGAGGCTCATCCCTTGTTTCCTGTTTAGGATGCGGTTTCCGGTTTTCTCTTTTCTAATCTTCTCACTTTTTTTTTCAATTGGAGTAGATAGACTAAACTATCACCCGGTTCACACTCCACCCACATTTATTGAACAGGTGAAGAGGCTCATCCCCTTTTCCCTGTTTAGGATGTGGCTTCCGGTTCTCTCTTTTCCAATCTCTTCACTCTTATGTAGCCCCCTGCACATCAGTGGTGTTATTGCCTTGCTCGGGTGATATGATTAAAAAAAAAAATTAGACCTTTTCTTTCTAAGGTAGCCAATGACAACATTGAACAAACAGAAAATAAGAAATAACATTAACATTTTCTGCAAAAACAAATGCATAATTATTATAATCAAGATGAAACTTCACTTAGAAATATTATAAGTAAATACACGACTCTAGTTGACAAAAACAAGAAAATTAAATTATCTATTACAAAATATTTAAAACTGCCAATCTCGTTGTCAAAAAATAATAATTCACCTGCAAATTCCAAATTACAGAGAACCAATATTTTTTATAATTTTACATGTCCTTTGTAGCGTAGGAAGCTGGTTAATGTTTCTTTGATTCGGCCTTGTGTCAGACTTAACCGAACTCCCTACACCTTACAAGTTTTATCCAGAATTATCATCAGAATTATTGTCAGGTTTTCATCAGAAGGTTTTTCATCATCAGAAGGTTGGTTGTCGGCAGGTTGAAATATGTGGAATTGTGTGGAACAGCGTAAGAAGAATAAAATATACATCTTGCATTTTAAATAGAAATTTATTAATGGGAGAGACTAACATAAGTTGTAGAAGTTAATGTGTAATTAGAAACATTATTAAGAGGTTAAGAGTAGAGTAGAGTTCATACAAAATGTTGTAGTAGTAATTGTTGAAAGAGATAAGGAGAAAGAAAGAGGGCAATGTCTGGGTTGCTTGAAGTTTGAAGTTACATTTTAGATGTGCGTCTCTCTTTTGCTGCTCCCAATTCTCAGTCACTGATGCTGCAAAGTCATTTATATGTCCTTTTAAATTTTGCACTGGATCGCTAAGTCCTTTCAAGTCTTACAAGTTGCTCCCATTAGTCAAAAATCATTTTAGCACCTACTTGCAAAATCTGGTTTTGACTTTTTTATTAAGCACATAGTCAATCCTTTTTCTATTTGGGAAAACCAGGATTTCACACATCATTGTGAATTTTTGTAAAGGAGAAGAAGAGAGTTAACTTTAATTAATTTCTTATCCGCTACACCTTCAAGGAGCTGTGTTTCTGATCAATCCAAATTTGAAAATAAATATATTGAATATACTACAACATGCTTAAGAAGAAGACTCTACATCTCCCTGACCATAGCTCTATTAGGTCTCATATAAATACATATGGAGACCTACCAAACTCTGTCTGTAACATACTCACCAATAATACAAATATAATAGCATCATCCAGGTGTAAAAAAAAGGCTAAAAGTAATGGAAGCATTATTAATGAAAAAGAAAAAGCCAATACTCAGTAATATCAACTATGAACATGGCCACGATGTGCTGACCATGTTTGCAACATAAAACTTCCTATAACTCAAGATAAAACAATCTATATATTCAGTTAAAAGTAAAATAAAATTTATCCTTGATAATGGCTAAATGTATAACTGAAAGCACTTGCATAAATAAAAGATTTAAGCAATTTTTTATATAATTTATGTACTGAAAAGAAAAAAAGATCACATAAAAAATTATATGAAAAACTTAACCCCCACACTTTGTCAGTTATTTTTAATGAAAGTTTCATATGTGTGTGTGTGTGTGTGTGTGTGTGTGTGTGTACGTGTGTGTGCATGTGTGTGTGTGTACGTGTGTGTGCATGTGTGTGTGTGTGTACGTGTGTGTGCATGTGTGTGTGTGTACGTGTGTGTGCATGTGTGTGTACGTGTGTGTGCATGTGTGTGTGAATGTGTGTGTACGTGTGTGTGCATGTGTGTGTGCATGTGTGTGTACGTGTGTGTGCATGTGTGTGTGTGTACGTGTGTGTGCATGTGTGTGTGTGTACGTGAGTGTGCATGTGTGTGTGTGTGTACGTGTGTGTGCATGTGTGTGTGTGTACGTGTGTGTGCATGTGTGTGTGTACGTGTGTGTGCATGTGTGTGGGTGTGTGTGTACGTGTGTGTGCATGTGTGTGTGTGTGTACGTGTGTGCATGTGTGCGTGTGTGTGTACGTGTGTGTGCATGTGTGTGTGGGTGTGTGTGTACGTGTGTGTGCAAGTGTGTGTGTGTACGTGTGTGTGCATGTGTGTGGATGTGTGTGTACGTGTGTGTGCATGTGTGTGTGTGTACGTGTGTGTGTGTGTGTACGTGTGTGTGCATGTGTGTGTGTGTACGTGTGTGTGCATGTGTGTGTGTGTACGTGTGTGTACATGTGTGCGTGTGTGTACGTGTGTGCGCATGTGTGTGTGTACGTGTGTGTGCATACGTGTGTGTGCATGTGTGTGTGTACGTGTGTGTGCATGTGTGTGTGTGTGTACGTGTGTGTGCATGTGTGTGTGTGTACGTGTGTGTGTGTGTGTGTGTGTGTGTGTGTGTGTGTGTGTGTATGTGTGTGTGTGTGTGTGTGTGTGTGTGTGTGTAACCCCAATTACACATGATTACTGCATTATGAGTCTAAGTGAGGCATGGGCAACCTTTTCTGACCAGTGGAAAGATTCTTCTCTAAAAAAAAAAAAAATGAAGTTTTGGTATAATATTATCAAAGAAGAAAGTGTAATTAGCACATGCTGCATTGTATAGTTAATTTATATTAAGACTTTGAATAAGTTCCAACAGATGGTGTCCCCAAAACTGCGTTTGTGTAGTTTCAGATGGTAAAGCATCCATAAGAAAGTACTATAAGCAAGCTTGAAATTCAGTGTATGTCATTTTGCCAATGGGTAATCAACTTTGTTATTCGTAGTGTTAAACATGCCAGATTTTGTGCCAAAGAAAGTGTATTTGCAGGGAATTTTACTGTACTACTTTGTTCAAAAGAAATCTGTAGCTGAAGCACACAGAATTCTTTTTGAGACCTATAGCATTCATGCTGTCAGAAATAACATGCAGAGATTGGTTTAGATGCTTCAAAAATAATGATTTTGATGTTGAATATAAAGAACAATTTGGTGCACAAAAAGTTGGAAAATGAAGAATTGGAGGCATTATTTCATGAAGACTCATGCCAGGTGCAAGCTGAACTTGTAGAATCATAGGGAGCTGGTCTGACAACAGTTTCAAATTGTTTGAAGGCGTTAAGAATGATTCAAAAGCAAGTTGAAGCCGAGAGATGTCGAATGGTATCTTGTCATGTGTGAACAGCTGCTTCAACAGCAGAATAGGAAAGGTTTTTTGCATGGCATCATGACCAGCAATAAAAACTGGATATACTAGAATAACCCTAAATGTAGATAATCGTGGAGTAAGCCTGGCCATGCATCGACATTGGCACCAAAGCCGAATATCCATAGTTCGAACTTCTGCTCTGCATTTGGTGGGATCATCCTAATGTAGTTTATTATGAGCTGCTCAAACCGACCGAAACCATCTCGAGCAACTGACTACCATTGATGTGTTTGGGCTAAGCATTGAAGAAAAAATGTCCTCTGTGCGAGCAGAGATACGACAAAGTTATTTTGCGACATGACAATGCCAAGTCACATGTTGCCAAATGTGTGAAGATCTACTTGGAAATGCTTAAAGAAGAAGTCTTACTCCACTTGCTTTATTCACCAGACATTGCCCTGTCCAATTCTTGCTTGTTCTGATTAATGGCACATGGCCTGACTGAGCAGCACTTTCATTTTATATGAAGATGCCTAAAAATGGGTTGACTCATGGTTAGTCTCAAAAAAGTGTCATTTTTCTGATGTGGAATTCAAATACTACCAAAAAGATGGGAAAAAGTAGTGGCTAGCAATGGACAATATTTTCTGTGACGTGTTTCTTACTAATTTTTGTCAATAAAACATGACTTTTCATGAAAAATCAGCAAGAATTTATTCAAGGACCTAATTCATAATTTCTTCAATTGAAAATACAAAAAAAATAATTTGAAATAAAAAAATATATTTCTTCTCCAGAGAAAAAAAATCATTATGAACATTACTTGTTTCTAATGCAAAAGATATTTGCATGTCTGATCTTCCTTAGTGAAAATTGCCAATGGTTTAAAATTTCAAGAAACATTGCGCTTAATCCTATGAGAAAATGTGAGCAAACTGGAAATGTTGTTTTCTTCGTGAAATAATAAGTGTTATTCATAAAACCAAACGGGCTTGTTTACCAATGACTGATCTAATAGAACAGTCATGGAGAAAGTAAGTATGATGGTTGTGTGTCTACAAAATTAGGATGGGTGTGCATCTACAAAATGCCTGTGCATCTTTTATGTTGTACAATCTGGCCACAGGAATGTCAGCTTACTGGAAGATGAATTTAAGGGAAGAGATCTGTGGAAAGAAAGTATGGCGCCGTAAAAGTGACTCTTAAATAAGAAAGATTTAAAGAGAATTTCTTGAATGAATTTCGTTGTTATGCTCCAAGCATAACAACAAATCAACTTCAAGCATCAATTCAAAGATAAATTTGGAACTCGCAGAAGTTATTCAATGTCACTTCAAGAATATCATTATTGATTACTGTTTCTGATCTTGAAAAAATATTGCACCAATCTGAATTACCTGCTATAGGCACCTATAGTCAGGCACCCAAGGGAAGCTGAACTTCGGCACCCTTACAAATATAATTTTTTTTAATTTACTCAAGAATAAAAAAACTGAAAATGTAGAATAACAAGTTTATGACATTATCCAATTTAATACGAGTTGAAGAAAATATTCATTACCCTTCCTAAAATATTTTTAGCCTTCAGATCTGCAAATCTTTTCATGGTACTTTCTACACCTATCTTCTTTACAAGATCATTTTCTATTGACAAAAAAATCATTGTGTGTGTGTGTGTGTGTGTGTGTGTGTGTGTGTGTGTGTGTGTGTCCGTTACCTATAGACTCCGAAACGGCTGAACCGATTTTCTTGAAAATTTACACAGTTGTACTATAAGCACCTGCGAGTGGTCTTAGGTAGGTTTTGTGTCGCGGTACCCCCAATAAACATCGAAAATCGATAATCGGAAAAATCGGGTTATAGAAGGAGTGGTCCGATTTTAATCAAATTTGATACACTCATAGACAAAGACATAAGAAACGACATTTAGAAGTTTCAAGGTTGCAGTTCTTACAATAGTGCAGAAAATTTGATAATATATATATATATAAAAGGCAAGATGTTTTTGTGTGTGTCTGTTTATCTGCCTGTATATCTATTTTTTCAACCCTTTGATTTTAGTTTTTGCTTCGGGTTTGGCTCTAAGTAGGTATAATTGTAGTTCTTAGTCTCAGCCATGATACCATTTACTCAGAGGACTTATTTAGCCTTCAAAATTCAGTTTATGACGAAAAAAACTTATTTGATATTGATACCAGGAAATCAAAATTTCACTTACTTCCATTCATTTTTCTTTCCGTCTACGGTTTCGCTTTAACTGGAAACAACTATTGCTCTTTAGTCTTTCGTGCCAACGTCCAAAGAGTCTGAGCTCCAGGACCATGGATTAGTTTTGAAGTTTTCATTAAACCTGAGCAACGCTGGGCTATATTGCTAGTGGTTTTATAAGCTTTAATTTTGGAAAATCTCAAACACTTAACATGGTGGCATGATAGCACCGTTCCCTTTGATGGTGCCCCAGGTGACTGCCTAAGTTACTAGTACTTTGAGGCAGCTCTGCCTATAGCATTCCAAAATATTTTCAGTAAAATAATATAAAATGAAAACAAGTACATGACAGATTTAAATTTTATGAAATATCTATTCCATAAAATAATAAAAGTTTGGCTGTGGAAATGGTATGTCCTTCAGGAACAACAGAGTCTGAATCCAAGCCTATGTTTCTAAATCACTGGGGGGAGTTGTGGTGATACCGAGCAAGCGAGGGACCCGGATGTTTGCCCTCAGTGGTTCAGATAGCAAAACTGTTGCTTGCGCATCTGGGCTCCACGCAGAAGTTCCAGTGGAAAACCAAAAATAAATAAATATCAAATTCCTTTTACGGACCCTTTTCCCAAGCCAACGTGAATTTTGTTTATCATGCAATGGAAGTGTAGAGGATTTTGGGTCCTCTAACGATTTATATTATGATTCGACCAACAAGAAATAAACAACTCCAATTCGTAACCAACAAATTAATATATATTGAACAAACAACAATAATACATATAATGACAATACATATACAGCAAGAGAAAGTGAAAAAGGAAAGAGTTATTCCCCTTTGTCTGTTCATAGAAACAAAATAAGATGTATGAAGTTTTTTCTCTAGCTGAAAGAAAGGTTTGTAACAATCGTTAAGATTATCGTCAAGAGTTCAAAGTTCAAATCCTTGATGAAATTATTCAGACAGAAAACAAGGTTCTGTGTCTGTGTATGCGTTTAGGCAAGAAAGTCAGACAGAAGACAAAGTTCTGTGTCTGTGTGTGCGTTGAGTAGAGAGAGAGAGAGAGACTTACATGCGAATGTAGTAGTCTTAGGCAGTCTGTGGATTTCTACTGAGGAAGGTTTTGAAAATCGTGAATTTATGTGTAGAAGGTGGCTCGACAAGAAAGCTCGGGAGAAATTTTCTTTATACAAGAAAAATCTGTGATTGGCTTAAAAATAAACCAATCAACAAAACACACGTGAAAGTTGCTTCTTAGGTGAAAGGTTAAAGCGACTGCGATTGCTAGATTGTCCTATACAATAACAGTAGTTATTTATAAGCCAATCGCAGACGAGTAAAGTATATGGGTTGAATGTGGGTAAGAAAAGCATATAGCAACCGCTATAGGAAGCCCAGAATTAAATCCAGGTGTGAATTCCCAAATGACTTGTTTGGAGCCCCGAAAACAAAATAAAATTATGTTGCCTCTCCTTTCTCTCTCATCTTCTTTTTCACTGTTTACTGAGCCATTTAATAACTGATCGGCACTCGAAGGACTGAGCGGAGACTTCAAAGACACTCCTAACAAACGACCGCACACACATACATACGCACAAAATCTTTTCGGCAATTGCTGCTATGAACATTTTTAACGACCTTTGTACTAACCAAAAGACATTACTTTTATTTGTAAAAATCCTTAATTGATATATATATATATATATATATATATATATATATATATATATATATATAATGTTGTTTCTATACACGATTTGATTTTCTTGTTTTATACCCCTCTTATAGTGGGCTATATACTAACAAGACCAAATTCAGTTTATCTGTTTCAACACACAAATACACTTCACTATAACGGATAACCCACTATAAATTATTCACATTATTATTATTATTATTAGGTGAAGGAAAAGATAAGAATAATTCTCTTTGAAAGCCTGGGTTTTACTGATTCTGCAATAATGTATCTTCTCTGCATCCAGTCATCTATGTTGTTGCTTAAAGTCACTACTAGTTCTTGTATTAAATTTCCCCTTTAAGATCATCACAAATTTGACTAATAAATCTTCTATGATTCCATTAGTCAGATTTTTTAATTGTTTATTTGTATAGTTCTATTATACTTCCTATAAGGGCCTTTTGTTTTGAGACAAGAAAAATGAAAATTTATTTCAGTTTGCTTCTTTAAAAAAGTATAACTGCTTGACCTGTATTCCATTTAACATTTAAAAAATTAGTTAACATTTTAAATTTTTTGAATTATTATTATATTTTAAAATTTATTATTTCCCACTATTAATTCAACAATATCTTAAACATTAATAAATTAAATCGTAATGCATTGAATTCACAATTTTAAAATAATTTAATTTTCCTTGGTGAAAAGAGGGGTGAATAAAAAGACGGTTTTGAAACAAATTTTTACTTTCTAGACAAATTACTTGATTAATTTTTACAAAAATTGGATCACATCTGTGATAAATTCTACAATTGATGTGATGATAACATAAAGTTACCTCTCTTGAATCGTAAACCATTTTTATTAAAAATCAACTTACTAAAAAAACCGCTGAAACTATTGTAAATGCTTAATAACATCCAGCTGATAGTGGATATTCCACATCAGTTTTTCATTGGAGTTTTTTTTTCTGTATCTATTTATCATCTTTTTTAGCAGAGGTTCTAAATGAGAGGAAATGATGTTAAATGAAATCCCACACAAGGCTGCTTCACATAAACCAAGCCAGATAAAGGGTTTTACAACAAAAAATGTCAATAATAAAAAATTATAATTTGTCTTAGCATGCATTATTATTTCAGCGAAAGATAAAAAATCTCAGAAAATAAAATGGATTCCTTGGCAGCAAGCGATATTGCTCAGCATTTCAACTTGGCTCAAAAATTATTTTTGGACAAAATAGTGAGCAGCATGGAAAACTGAATTTATTTTGAGAATTCAAAACAGGAAACAAAATCATGGCGAAATCCAAAATAATAATGGTAATATTAGCGTTGTTTCCTTATAAGGAAACATTTGGCATTCACTGACTGATCAGCTTGTACTTCTGTCTGTTGAAATTTGTAAAATCTTTCTCATCAAAAAATCTGTCATGAAAACTGGTTTCGCAAGTTCACTATCAATGGGGGTTTCCTTCTTAACCTTTTATTTGAAGCAGTGTAGAAAGTTAATACGTTGATTATGTTATTATGTTATCATTCTCTCTTTGAGTAACATGTGATATCTTATAGTGGGTTATCCGTTCTAGTGAAACGTAGTTGTATGCTGAAACAAATGAACTGAATTTGGCCTCGTTAGTAGATAGCCCACTAAGTTATAAAAGGGGTTATAAAACAAGAAAATCAAATTGAGTATAGAAACAACATTTTATATCAATTACGGTTTTTTTTTACAAATAGAGTAATGTGTCCAAAGGACGTCAAAATATTCCTAACCCTAACCCTAACCCTACCCCTGCCGAGAGGGGGAGGGAGTTTGTGGGTATGTATGTGTGAGCGTTGTCAGTTAGGAATGTCTTTGATGTCTTCGTTCCTTTAGTCGGGTAAGTAGCTCAAGGGACAGCGAAGAAGAAGTTGAGAGAGAAAGGCAAGGCGAGCATAGTGGATCGCTTGACGAGGTCAAGAGACGTGGTAATTATGCTCTCACTTTCTCAACTCTGGCGATGCTTTTTGTGTCGGCTTTTTATTTTGTCTTTGTGAGTCTCAGCATGTCATTTGGGAATTCACACTCGTATTTAATTCTGGGCTTCCCATTGGTTGATAAATAAAATTCGCATAGGCTCACGAATTGGAATTTGATATTTATTAATTTTTGGTTTTCTACCGGAACATATGCGTGGAGCTGGGTGCGCAAAGATTAGTTTTGGTCATTTGCTTTCTGGTCCTCAGAGGGTAAACATCCGGTCCCTCGCTTTGCTCGGTATCACCACAATCTATTTTAGTAGTTGCTGTTGTTGAAAAACACTCAAGTGATCTGGTTTCTGTTATTTAGTACAGATGTTTGGTTGTAATTCTGTAGTGCCAGGCAACAATGTTATAGTTTAAATCACCTTTCTTTCTCAATGAGTGTTATCTCCTCCTATAACTTATAAAAAACCATGAATGATCCCCACTTTCCCGCTAGGACTGACGGTCATTAGGACTCTTTACTTTGTAAATACTACACGTGTATTTTGTTGGTGAATAAAACCGATATCAACGGTATACTAGCCTCAACTCGTCAATTACACTTTCTTCTATTAATTTCAATTTTATTCACCAAAAATAATAAGATGGACAGATTACTGCGTGGGTTGTCGTACTTGACTTTGCCTGAACGTCTCCTTGCAAGCCGAAAATGTTATATTTTTACAAAGTTTTGTAATCCTTAAATTTACGATTTTTTGTAATCCTTAAATTTTACGATTTTTCTTTCTACAAAATAAATGTCTCACACAAATTGAATTTTGAAGTAATTTTTAAAGTTTTTTTTTTCATTTTTCTTATTAAACGTTGTGGAGATGTTTTTACTTTTCTCTGATAAAAAATGTTTAAAATCTTTATATTAAACAAATATATTATATTAAGAAAGAAAGAGGACGATGTGCGACGCGACCTTATGTCCGGGCCGACTTGAAATTTCTTCCTTGTTACATTTTAGCTTGTCGTCTCTCCTGCTTCCATGTCAGACTGACTGACTCTGATCGAAATCATTTATAGTAATTTAGATTTTTCGCACTGGATCGCGAAGTCTTTTTTGATCTTGTAAATCGCTTCCATTGGCCAGAAAATCAAATTAACATCTACTTTAAATTTTTATTTTATTTGTAAAATTAGTTTTCATGATGGTTTAATTTTTTTAACAACTATTTGATACGACTATATACTCTTGCAGTGGCATCAGTATGAAAAATTAGCTTCAATATTCAATGAAGAATTAGTTCGGTAATCAATTTAGTTAAATAAGATCTTACAAAATAGTTCCTTCATATTTTTACTGATTACTTTATCAACTGAATTAAAAAATTAACAATCGCTTATGATTTTTACAATATTTTTTCAGTTTCGATTATCAAATATATTCAGGTTTGAAAATGGTTTTCATCATTAATTCAAATTTAAAACTGTAGACTGTACTGTTTGTCAACAAGGGTTTTTAATAAATAAAAATAGATAACCTATTTTTAAATTTCTCTCATCAAACGGTGTGGGGGTGTTTTTATTTTTTTTCGAAAAAAAAGTTTAATAAAATCTTTATTTGTTAAATATTAAACAGTTTTTGCTGTTAATTTGGAGAGAGAATTTGCTACGTTCGACAACTCTGTCTTTCCCGAAACGAAAGAGATTTGAAAAGGGAAGCTGTGGAGGGTTATGTTCGATGATGTGCTGAATTTTATTCCCATGTATGAATATTTTATTCATAGAATTAATTATTTTTTTTCAAATAATTCTTTGATAGTAACAGCGGATAAAGATGCATAAACAAAAAAAAATCTCGCTCTTTTACGTTGCATTTCTTTTAGTTAATTTATCAGCGATCGTTTCATTAATAAAGTCTCTCTCTCTCTCTACGCTACATGATCAGTAATTTTGGGAGGAAAGTTAAAAAAGATAAGACAACTATTCAAAGAAACGAATCTAATATTCAATTAAGTATTTTAAAAATTGTCGTAAAAGTTTAAATCGAATAAAATTCGTTTGTTATTGTGATGCCCGGATGTGTACTGACACAAAGGTGAAGGTTATTTTTTTGTTTTTTTTTTTTGTTTGGAGGCAGATAAAGAGATAAATGCTACATTTTGGATATATTCATTAACAGCTTTAATAAGCTTTTACTAGCAAACCTATATAAATAGGGAGGAAGTGCAAACTGCTGCAATATTTCGTGAAAATCTTGCTAGAATAATTTATAATTCGGATAAATGTAGAGAGTGTTCCCAGCGCACTGTCGGTAGAGAGTAAGCTTAGAGATCGGTGCCCGTGGACAGTCAAAATTGAATCTCTGGTTTCCGGTCAGGAATTGCGGATAAATCTTTCGCCTTTTACTAAAGATTTCCGTGGCCGGGAACAATTTAATGAGTCTATAGACTTATTTTTGAAACCCTACTTCATTGTAGGGTAAATCAACCAACTAAAAACAGACCTTTTGCTTTTATCCCCTTTTTAGTAACAAATTCTAAGTAGTGATGATCATTGTCAGAGCGTTCATGAATTATGTGTAAATTGTGTCAGGGTCCTGAATTTCATTCAGTCCACGTATAGACTTATGTTTGATAGCCTACGTCAATGTAGGGTAATTCAATCAGTTAAGTGCCATACGTTATATACGCTTTGGGCAATCATGTCTCGAAAGAGACATGACTGACTGGGCAGAAGATTATCCCACAGTAAATTGCCATTCCTTTTTGTGGTAGACTGGTTGCCAGCCAAGGCTATAGAACCCAATCTGTCCTATTATTTAACTAAGAGACGGTTTAATACCCTTCCTAAGAGTATTTGACATTCCGAGTCGATATCCACTGCAGAACTAGGGTAAATTATCCAAACCTAAAAACAGAGCAACTCTCTTTTGCTTTTCCTCCCTTTTCAGTAACAAATTCGTAGAATCAATGATTATCATTTTAAGAATGCGTTTTCAACCTTGTTTCTCATAGGCTACAAAAACTCACTAAACTTATTAGACATTTCAAATATGTGTCCACAGCATTGTTAGAAACAATATTTAGAGGTGAGATCGAGTTTTTATTTCTGTTGCAAACAGAGCTACCCATAAACTCATGGAGCACCTGACAGAAATAGATGTAATTTTATTAACGGCCACCATAAAATAATTGTGACTTTTCTTTCTGGTCAAAATTATGATTTTTTTCTGTGATTTTCTTACAAGCCACGGTGTGAACATACTGGAAAGTCGTCCCGAACCTTAAAAAAAGATTATTCAATAAGATCCAACAACTATTTTTTGTTGAGAGTTGGTGTTTGCATAAATTAATAAAACACATTTATTTCAAATTGGACAGATGGGGATGGGAGGACATTAATATTTATTTTGAAAAAAATACATGTAATTTGTCATTAGTTTTGAAAATTATCACGTTGTTGTTTATAACCAGTTTTTTTCCTTAAAATTTAATAAAAACATTGGAATAATCGAAACATCTCTGAATATGAATGCCATTTTCGAGTGTGAACACTTGAAAAGACATTGTTTTATTTTTACAAATGTTAAATTATTTTTCGTACGGAAGTTCACAAAGGAAATAATACAATAATTCTGTCACCGCAATTAACAATATCATTTTTTCCCAATTCTGCTTTTGTTTAATAAATTTGGAAATCATAATTAAAAAAAATAAATATCTCATTGGGCGCAATTGTAGAATTTCACATTCTCTGTTTTTAAACCTATTAAAAGTGGATCACATCTAAGTATCGTCAGTTTGTGCTAAGCTAAGCCATTAAAATCGTCTCCCGAGTTCAGTTCCGAAAGTAAGCTTTCTGATTGGATAATAAATATTAAAAATCATATTTCTATTCATTTTTAACTCTGCACATACATGTGTATCCGTAGACTATAGTTCGCGCCAACCGATTTAGTGCCTCTCATATGATAAAGAAAACTCATAAATATGAAGCTTTAAATCGATTTATTCTGTTGTGTTGCTTCGTTTTGGTATAATTAGAAGATAACACAAACTTGAATTAATGATGTTTATTTTTGGTATAAAACTTTAGATTTTTACATCAAGTTACAACCTTTAAATTTTGTGTGGATACAGGAGCAGACTAGCTAAATTCTCTTCACTGTGGAAGGCTAGTAGTAAACGAGCCTATCCCTTCTGGACTCTAGTCGTCAAGTGCTAGCGTCTTCCTCTTTTCAAATCTCCTACACAAAACTACTGTCCTTAACTCCTACTTCTTACTCCTACTAAAAGAAACCTTTCCTTAATTTGCCGCCTAATTTTGAATTCTTGGTGTCAGTGTATCTATCTTTTTCTATTTTTAGAACACTCGCCATTTTATAAACCATAACAATGTGTAACATTTTGGGCTCTATAAATTGCCCTCATTATCCAACTGAAATCACTCAGAGTTTGATAACCACTTCCCTTCGTTAGCAACCAGTTTCATCAAAAGACAATACTCTGTATTCAAAATGTTCAATCAGTTTATTTGCCATACCTCTCCACACCCACCCACTGAGGTAAGCTGTGACACAAAGTTTTTTAATGTGGGGGTCCCGAGCGCGTATGTGGGCCAACGGTAATCCCCCCTCATAAGAGGGTTCTAGGCTTGTCTTAGTTTGTACCCACCACCTTATGCAGGTAAATAGATATTTACCATCTCCCCACCAACTGGGGTGAGTTGTGACACAAGGTTGATTTTATAAGGTGGGCACCTGATTGCGTACACTCGGGTTAGGGATAAAAATTTCCAGGTATGTATATTGGATAAGGTAATGGGGAAATGACTCCATCTTTCCAAAGAATTCAGTCATGGCAATACAGTTTTTATAATAATTAAAGAAAAAAGAAGCTGTGGACAGTCGGGAACTTTTAATTAAAATTCTAATGTCAAAATGAAACTTTCTTCACATAAAATCTCACGGAGTACTAGAAGTCCCTAACTTATGAAACATCGCATTTGTGTCCATAGCATTTTCAGAAAAATGTTTTAGATGTGAATTGAGTCTTTGTTGTTGTTGTTGCTGTTTTTTTTTTACTTATTTTTCTGTTGCAAACAGAACGGACCCATAAACTCGTGAAGTACCCGGCAGAAATAGATGCAACTTTATTAACGGCCACCATAAATTAATTGTGGCTTTTTTCCTGGTTAAAATTGTTATTTTCCTTTGTGACTTTATTACCGGCCATGGTGTGAACATGTTGGAAATTCGTCTCGAACCTTAAAAAAAAACAAAAAAAACGATTATTCAGTAACATTAAGATTCAAAGAATATTTTTTTGTAAGTTAGTGTACTTTTGTAAAAAACACATTTATTTCAAATCAGACAGGTGGTGATGGGAAGACATTAATATTTATTTTACATGCAATTTGTCAAGTTGTTTTTACTCTCTGTTGCCTTTGTAAGATTTTAAAACCTAAATTTAACTTTAAAAAATACATTTAAATTATTTTAAATCCGTTTTTGTTTTCAGTTTTTTTTAGAAATTCTTGATGGTTCCTTTGTAAATGTAATGCATTTCCTGACACTTTTGCAGGGAAAAACAGTTCAAGCTTCGAGGCAGGCAACCCCAGGCAGTACCTGTTCTTCAAGAGAGGGGTAGGCATATCCAAAATGGGAAATAACGGGATTTTAGCATGGTATTTTTTATTACCATTGAAATTTAGTTTTAAAGAAACTGACCTTGTGTCACACTCGGTAGCGACGTGGGTGCACTGAAACATACACAATGTCTAAATTGGGTCGAAACATTAAAACAATAAACATAAAACCGAAACGAAATTTCAGAATCTGACCCGGGTGAACACGGCTGGTTACCCCCACCCTTTACCAAAGCATAAACAACTGAACAAGTTTTAAAAAAATAATGAAACTTTTCAAAGCAAAGAATGTAAAATTAAAATTTATATCTTAAAAATTGTCGTAAAAGTTTTAAATTGAATAAAATTTGTGTGTCATTGTGATGACCGGATGTTTACTGATGCAAAGGTGAGGGTTATATTTTTGTTTAAAGACAAATAAAGATATATAAATTCGACATTTTGGATATATTTGTAAACAGTTTTAATAAAATGTTACAAGGAAACGTATTTAAATAGAAAATAAATGCAAACTGCTGTAATATTTTATGAAAATGTTGCTAGGGTAATTTATAATTTTGATAAACGTAAAGAGTGTTACCAGCAACACTGTCAGTAGTGGTTAAGGTTAGATATCGGTGCCCGCTCGTGGTCAGTTAAAAAATTGATGAGTGTATTTTTGAAACCCTACTTCATTGTAGGGTCAATTGACCAACTAAAAACCGACCAACTTTCCTCTTGCTTTTTTTTTCCCTCATGGTTTTAGTAACAAGGGAATGCGTTTCAATCTTGTCAGATGGTTCATCAATTGTGTGGCAAGGTCTGAGCTGTAAGGAGAATGAGGGAGCAGTTCCCAGCCCAACTCGTTGATGGGTTGTTGTGTGGGGCCTTGCAGCTGACCATCGAGTAGGCAAGGTCATCATGGACAATTTTGTGTGCTGTCCCAACAGATAGGCTCAAAGTCCTTGCAATGTCATCCACTGTCCCCTTCTGTCAGACTGAACGACATCATTGACTGATTCGATCACCTCAGAAGACCTCACTTCTGTAGGCCTCTCAGGCCTGTCTTCATCCTCAACACTGCTCGGTCCTTCTTTAAACAATTTAGCCCACTTGGAGACGTTTTTTTGGCTGAAACATGTGGCACCACACACAGCTGACATTCTCCTGTGAATTTCAACTGGTTTGTACCCTTCAGCAACCAAAAACTTGTTAACTGACCTCTGTTCAATCATGGAGCATGTAACTTGGTCAGCCATCTTTGTTAATCTCAAAGTGTATTTCAATCTGCAAAAAAATTAAATCCCTTTAAAAAGAAGTAAAGGAAAAAAAATGAAAAAAAGTAAGCTTCTACCTGTATTAGAAGTCCTTATACCAACAAATTCAACTTATTTATTGAATGACCGTCGTACATAGAAAAGATGTAAGTGGTTATGTCAGAAATAAGCAATGTTGGAAGAGATTTAACTTGTTGGTTCACAAGCGTGAGTCAAAATAAAAATAAGGGGTTGTCTCGCTTAGACTGTATTTTTTCTATGAGGTTTTTGCTGAAGAGAAGTTTGTTTTAAAAAGATTTTTTTCTTGTTGAATGTTCTGGATGATAAAAAGCAATGTTGAAGAATATTTTGTATGATTGAAAAGTTATTTCTTTCTGCTTGACAGTTTCTGTTTGGTGTGTTTCACTGGGCGAAGCTTGGAGTGATGTGGATTCTATTAAGTTGGATAGTCACAGGATTTATTGTAAATATTTAGAAATTTTGGCAGAGGGCTGATATTTGCGGGTGGTGGGGGATACAAAAATTGAGGCTGTCATCAATAACTATTTTATTCCTACCTAATCAGAAGCACGACCGAATCACTCTTTACAATTTTTTCATTCACTATAAGAACGCATCCATCGTGAAGCAATCCACCATATACCAAAATACTGCATACGTTCAGGGAACCTAGAAAAGAATCACCCGATTAATTTTTAAAAAATTCTTTATATACAATAGATATACAAAAATATATAAAAATTTATACATGATATTCAATGAAAGGGGAGGGGACATGAAATTAAAATGCAAACAAAAAATTGAAGCTCTCCTTACTAAGGGAGATGGGGAATAAATATTCTGACACAGTCGAAATGAAACGATGGGATTAAAAAAAAACTGGAGGAGGCTGGGAATCTCGATATGGATCATAAAAGACGAAGTCGGGAACAGGCCAGGAACAACACCTACTCACATTAACTAGGTACATAAGAGAAAACTTACTTTAACCAGGGGAGGGTTCCACAAGAATCTGTAGAATCACTTCTACATGCATGTACATACTTATACACGTATCGCGATGTACGCACTTATACACACATATATATGCACATACCTATAGATTACTACCGCAGGTGAAACCTCTTTTTCCTGCGCTTCCTTCAGAAATATATAAGCTGATGTTCACACATGTCTAGACCAGTTGGAACCTGTCTTTCGGAGCTAACAGTCCGAATGCCGTTAGTTCCTTTTCAACTCACATACTGCGCTAATTGCGTTTTGCAATTAGTTACACCAAAAATATTTCTCTCTCTCTTACAAGCATACTTCACTACGTATATAGTTATATTCAACTACTGATTAGTACAAACATAATATTTCCTTTTTTCAGAAACTTTTTCAGGATGAACATTGATACATTTTCTTCAACTTCCAAGAGAACTTTCTCCACTAAATCTTGCATGCACAAAATAATCCTGTAACTATGTTTAATACATTGTTATTATTCTTGTTATATTGTTCTCTGGATTATTTTTATTATAAATGTGGTGGATTGGATAACGAGTCTACTTTATAATGGTGGCTCCACTTTCAAATTACTACCACGTCGTCCAGTCCACAGCAAATCCACCCCGATGCGACAAGGAGACCTAAAAGTGAAAATCAGGGCTAGCCCCGTTCACGCGAACTAGGCTCGACACATTCGTCCACCTTTCGTTGAAATCTGTGGAAATCAATCGCTTTCTATCAGTTCTAATCTTCATTTTGAGCTGATACTCAAAATATCGAATTAGATCCTAATGAGAAAGGCGCTGACCTCGCAAGACTTTCTTCATTGGCGTCGTCCAAATCACCATTAGGGCCGTGGCCAGTAGCGACAGAAAAACCACCCTTTTCACCCCAGAAAACAAGGGCAATTCAATGTCACATGCGTATGCACGATCAATGAGCACAAGCTTTTCGGGAGAGATACGAGCCGTCAACTCGCCGACACGATTCCATAGAGAGCAAAGCCGAGGACAATGGTAGAAGGCGTGTGAAGCCGTTTTTATCTAAACCAAGGTGACAACGTTCACAATCTGGCAAATCCACCAGGCCTCACATGAAGGCCTTGTCATTGAATTGAGAGACAACCTATTCCGAACCAGTTGCCAGGTAAGCGAAAACTCAGGGTTGCTGAGGTAATCCGCCACCGTCGCCCAAGACCAGAACGAGTGTAACTCGTCCTCCGTGGATCCTTTGCGATATGCTCAACTAATCCACAATAGAAGACTTTCCTAGGCTGAGAAAGGTCACTGGACCGAGTAATGACCCTCAAGGCTGCCTGACACTCAAACAGGAAACTCGATTGATTCCGAGGATTACGAAAATGCTCACGCCCCAAGATGGGGGAGTGATTTTATGTCTAGGGAACGCGTCTCTCACGATCCCCACCAACAGAGTCTTTCATCAATGCGCAGCGCAGGAAAGCCTGCTCTGAAGCAAGCTTGTGACTTGCTAAGTGCACCATTCCCAGCTCCCCATGATGCGGACGTTGGGCACAGACTTCTCTGTCGACGTGATGCTTGCGTACCCTCCACAAAATAGAGGATAGCAAATGCTCGTTCACCTTCTTACGCCTCTTACAGAGAGGAAGTACAGACAAATGGTAAGGGACAAGGGAAATGACGTAGACGGCACATGCCTCTACCCTGACCTTTAAAAACAACCTCCTTCGACACTAAGTCCGCGCCGTCGGGCCGACATTTGCCTGTACTTCTGATCAATTTTTCACCAGTTGGAGGTCCAAACCATACTCCGAGAATGTGGACAGGGCTGTCCGTCCAACCAAAGAGCCTCGGAAGATCAACCCTCTTCCAGGTGCCTAACCGCAAACCGGAAGACTTGTCGCGGTTAATCTTGGCTCCTGTGACCTTTTTGTACCGTTCAAGCGCCTTCAGTACTACCTCGATGTCGTTGCAGCATGACACGAAAGTAGATACATCAATGGCGTACGCGGAAACCCTCGCTCAAGTCCCACCAGGGACGCCGATTCCATGTAGGACCGAACTGCACGCTCTGTCCCTCAGCCAGTGAAGGAGGGGCTCCAATGTTAAAGCGTAAAGTAGGGGCGACAGTGGACAACCCTGACAGACCAACCGAAACAGCGCGCGACAGCTTCACGTTCTTCTGTACCACAGCCATGGGGGAGTGATACAGGAGGCCAATCCAGCGGCAGAAGTCAGGTGTGAATCCGGCGGCCAGCAGAAGAGCAGACAGGTAGCGATGGTCAACCTTATCAAATTTCCTGGACTGATCTAAATTGATATTTTTTTTTTTTTTTAACAGAATAAACAGCGTGACCTTTCACAGCCTAGGAAAATCTTCCACTAATCCCTGATAGAAGATTTTCCTAGGCTGTGAAAGGTCACACTATTTATTCTGTAAAAAATACTTGTGCCACAATTCTGTATTTTATTTATTTATTTTATATTTTTATTCTCGGTTTCTGGTACAGCGCGAAACACTGGTGCAGTTGACTGCAGGCAGGCAACGTTCTTAGCCTCCTAGGAGGCAATGGCCTCACAAAGGCCTGACTCACCAATGCCCCCCACCACGGACTCGGTGGGAGGGAAGGAAGGAGATTGGCAAGTGGGTCAAGCAGGTGACCCAACCGTCATAGCAACCACTATGACACAGTGGGAAAAAACCACGTTCGGGTCTCCTGTCCCTACAGCAGCAACCAAGCCTGGATCTCCCATTCCATCCACCTCTGGCTGGAAGGACGGCAAAGTACGCAAGGGAGAGTACAAAGTATGCAAAGGAGAGGACTATTACCAGCAGCTGCAGGAGAAATATGCAAACTACATCTCCGGGATGGAATTACTGTCTGTACCAGAGACGCTGGCTGACATAGAACCAAGGATTATCTCGCTGTTGACTAAAGACCCAAAGACACAAAAACTGGTCTGTGTCAACCGAGAAACCATAGAGGAAAACATAAGGACCCTCAAAATCAAGGCGAAGGCAGTAACCAGAAGAAGTCCCGCAGTGTGGGATGTACTGCTCGGAACCATGGAAGAGGTGAAGCAGCTGGCAGGAATGGCATTGGCAAGCATAACGCTGAGCCTGAAGACAGAATACATGGGGACAAGAAAAACGAAGGTCATTCTTCACGGCATCCCCATGGACATCTTGAAAGACCATGTAGGTGCATTTTTCGCCCAATATGGAAGAGTTGCCGAAGTCTCGTCCATATTGTCCAAGTCCAGCTTCAAGACTGGCGACATCACCCTGCAGGCGACGGTAATGCGGAAGCAGTTTACCAGTATACCCAACATTCTCATCTGCAGGGGCCGCTCCATCTACATTGTGGTGGAGGGAAGGAGACCATGCTGTTGGGCGTGCGGCGCAACCGACCATGTAGCAAAGACATGCCCAACTGGAAACCCGGCTCCGAATGACCAACCCAAGGACAAAGCAGCAGTAACAACCAAAGAATCGCCAGAGATTACCAAACCTACTAAAGACGGAGAGTGGCAAACGGTGGGCAAAAAGGCGAAAACAACACCACCTACAACACCAACAGTGGAGAAGAAGAAGCCCACACCAAAATCGCCATCACTAACAATGTCACCAGCAACACAAGTCAAGCAGGATGTCCCTCAAAAGAAAACATCTCAGCAACCAAAGGACACACAGCAACCAAAGAACACACGTCGTCAAGAAGTCATGGAGACTACATGCTCTTCCTCTCTGAAATGAGGTAGAGAAGACGAGGAGGAAGAAATCATGGAGAATCCAAAGGTGCTGCAAAAAAGCAGAAGTAAAGAAAAGACTAGCAAAGCAGTGTCCTTCCCAGCAACACCAGAAAAACTCTCTAACGCTGAAAAAGCAAAAAGTTTTCTCCCTTCTCCACAAAGACCTTTCCAGTCCCCTACTTTTCAGCTGACACCATTGAAATCCTCGACTTCGAAAAGTCTTCCCACTTTCGCTCAAAAACCTACCCAGTCCCCAACATTGCATTTGACCCCACTTCCATCTCACACCCCATCCCCTGCATCGACGCCCACGCCCACAGCAACACAGGTCAAAAAGAAAAAGTCCCTTCCCCAGGGGGAAGACCTCATGAAAGTAGATGAGGACACCTACAGACAATACAATGCGCAAAGGCGCACACTACTAAAGTCCCTATACAAACTAAAAACTGTGGATGACATGTCTACTGAAAACCCCAAAAACTTTCCCCAGGCCCTAGGCGTCATTACTCTTGTCAGATGTACAGGAGGAAATCTGCGGGTCTGGGACCACATAGAGTGGGTAGATAAGCTCTTTCCAAAAATTGTAATGTGTCTTCGTGACACACCAGAATTACGAAAAATGGCTAAATCATGTGCAGGGAGGGTCCCCGTTTTGATCCACCCCTGCTTATACAGGACTATAAAAGTAACATACCCGACAGACGGATTACGTCTGACATTGGTACAGGGTCCCTGGTACAATCCGTCAGGGTCCTAACTGCCAGGGATTTTCAGCCGGTATGCGACTAATTGATCTTTTTCTTTGCTTTCAGATCTCTGGCAGTTAGTCTGTCAAGCTAGCTACTGTGAATGCAAACGGCCTGAGGGATCGGGGTAAAGCCTCGAACTGACCCTTTGTAAACTTACTCCCCTTTACGTGAACTTACGGGACTTGGGACTAGGGCGTCAGCCATATTGAGAGTTGGTGACAAATGGTTCGAGGTACCAGCTCTGTCGTAATAAAGCCCTTGTTCAATCCATCTCCATTTGGTTGTACATTTCTTTCACCTTCACCCTGTGTCATTTCACGTCAAGATTTTTTAATATATTTTTGTATTGAATATTGTGAAAAAGAATATTGTAAAAAGAAATTTTTATGCACATTTGGGATATTTTTAGGTCCTCTCGGAATGTCTTGTGGTTTTTTGGTATTTGACAAGTATGAGTGTCGAAGAACAAGTTCTTTTGGTGAGAGAGAAAAATTGTAACGAATGTTTGGGTCACGAATGAAATTAGCTAGGGATAAGATAGCGTACTGCATGACCAACGTCAGTTTTTCTTCCCCCTCCCTACTAGGCCTTGTGCCGCAATTAGGTAAGTTAACATAATAAATACAGGTCATCAATTGCGGATGAAACAATTCTGGTTTCCAGTCATCAATTGCGGATCTCTGTTTTCCTTTGGATTTCCTCGTCCAGATCAAATTGTAGTATCTGTTCCTTGTCAGGATTACCAGTTTCGGTGCCTCTGCAGGTAACAATTTCCTGTTTTTCGTTCGCTGTTGTTCTTTCGGTGGCAACTGTACCACCCGAGTTCATTGCTCGGGCTGACTGTTTCGCCATAGATTGCTGGTACGGCGCGAAACACCGGTGCAGTTGACTGCAGGCAGGCAACGTTCTTAGCCTACTAGGAGGTGATGGCCTCACACAGGCCTGACTCGCCTGTTCCCCCACCAGGGCCTCGGTGGGAGGGAAGGAGGGGGATTGGCAGCTGCTGCGACCTGCATCGCCACCCCCTCCAAGACAGCAGCAGTACCAGGATCACCAGCTCAACCAGCAACCTCGCCTGGGCTACCAACATCCCCAGTCCCCTCCACATCAGTGTGGAAGGGGGCATGGCAACCAATACAGCCCGATGCACCAAACCTACAGGAACGGCTGCATCACCGGTTCCCTCCACAGCGGCATGGAAAGGAGGGGCTGTAAAGAAAGACGCGGCCTACTATGAAGCAGTCAAGGCCCAATATGCTGAGTTCATCTCGGGAACAGAACTCCTTTCTGTTCCCGAAAACCTGAAGAACATAGAACCCAGGATCCTCTCCCTGCTGACCAAGGATCCGAAGACCCACAAGTTCGTTGGTGTCAGCAGGGAAGTGATGGAGGAGGCCATTAAGACGCTAAACATAAAGGCCAAGATAGTGGCTAGACGCAGCCACGCAATGTGGGACATTTTGCTTGGCACCGTGGAGGAGGCCAAAAATCTCGCCGGGACGACACCACAAAGACGCTTCGCATGCAGACGGAGTACATGGGCACATGTAAAAATAAAATCACGCTACATTGTGTGCCCATGGATATCTGCACTGACCATATCGGCGCGTTCTTTGCTCAATATGGACAAATAGCAGAGGTGACAGCCATAACGTCAAAGCAAGGGTTCCAAACAGGAGATATCACTCTGCAGGTGACAGTCTCTTGAAAACAATTCAGAGAGATCCCAAATATCCTCACCTGCAGAGGAAGATCCATCTACGTGATCGTTGAGGGCAGGAGACCCTTTTGCTGGGTCTGTGGAGCATCGGACCATGTGGCAAAGGTCTGACCCACCAAAAATCCCGCTCCTAAGACCCAGACACCACAGACCCCCGTTGGCGAAAAAGAAAAGGAAACGCCGAAACAGTCTTCCGAAAAGACGTCTCAACCAAAGGAGGGTGAATGGAAGACAGTTCGCAAAAAAGGATCAAAAGCAAAAAGCCAACCGTTGGCGGAAGAATCGCCCACCAAAACTCCAGCACCTCCAACCAAGGATAAGACACCATTGTCTCTGCCCAAAGACAAGACGACAGTGGCTTCAGCCAAAGACAAGGAGATGACCAAAATTAAGGCAACTTCACCTACACCTAAGGAGAAGGCAACTTCGCCTAAACCAAAGGAGAATGCAGCTTCACCTCTGCCACAGAGAAAACCAGTAGAGTCGCTTCCGCCATCACCTACCAAGCAGAATAAACACAAAAGATCCTTTCACAAAAAGATGCACGAGGAGATGGACATCGACCCACCAACCCCAAGAGCAGCATCCCTGAAGAGAGGCAGAGAGGAAGAGGAGGTGGAAGCAGAATGCAGCACTAAAATACAGTGGAAGAGCAGAAGCAGCGAAAAGAAGACCAAAGCAGCTGTCTCCTTACCTGTATCTCCGGAGAGACCCAAGAACTCTTATGCAGAGAAGGCAAGAAGCCTTCCAGCTTCCCCACACAAACTCTCCCAACAACTCACCCAGTCCCTGGCCTTTAAGTTGACCCCCTCTCACCAAGGAAATCACGAACTCTCACCCCTAATCCCACCCCTTCTCCCGTTACGTCCCAGCCCAAGAAAAAGAAAAGCCTTCCCAAGGGAGAAGCGCTAATGAACAGTGACAAATCCGAAATCACCAAGGAGTGGAATCCACAAAGGCGTGCGATATTTTTTTGAACTCTCCCACATTTCTTAGGTGATAAATGGCTCTGTTATCTGACAGTACTAGACACCTACAGGTCTGGAATTTTGCCCAGGTAACAAAGTTCTTTTACTACAATGTTCATTTTTGCGGGGTCTCTTTATTAACATCTGATAATTGTCATGTGTAAATATATTTATTTCATTGTATAAATCATCATTTGTAATCCTTCATTTCATTGTGTAAATCATCATTTGTAGCCGCTCTCGCAACTTTGTGTAAATAAAATTTCATGCTAGGGTTTTAACTGTGTAAATGATTTTGTGATTCGAATGTGACAGTGATGGATGTATGCGCTACGATGATCGAGATATTATCAGAATGAATGGGTCAGCAGAAGAGACTAGCTAGGTTTAGATTAAGACTAAAGATGACCAAAAAATTTCCCATACCCCATTTAGCCCTTGCGGCATATTTGTATCTTAAATTGAAATAAATATTAAGATTTCCGTGGCCAGGAACAATTTAATGAGTCTATAGACTTATTTTTGAAACCCTACTTCATTGTAGGGGAAATTGACCAACTAAAAACAGACCAACTCTCCTCCTTATAGAAATGATTAGCTTCTTTTATCAGTTATGTGTTCATTGCATATGAAGGCCTTTGATCAACTTTCTCTTCAACTGGTTGTCCTGGTTCTGACAAGAAACTACATCCGGCAGCAGAGACCTCTGATCAGGAGATTGGATGTTTTGAGGAGCATGAAACCACCTCTTAACTGCTGATGCTCATGGGTTGATCTTGGGTGATAGCAAATTGTTAGGGTCCCACCTATGGGGAAAAGAGTGAACCCCCAAATAAAAATCAACAATACATTTTTATAGCAAAATGTTAATCAATTCAACAGTAAAAAGTACAAAAATACATTTTTCTAAAAAAAAAAAAAAAAAAAATCACCAATATATATATTTTTAGAAACTACAGATCTCAAAAGCATATGAGAGTTTTGTAATTTGCTTGAAGCATTGTGTATATAAGGTGTTTTCGAAGGCTATCACAATGCGTTTAGTACAGGGGCCCAACAATATTTTTCGGACACTTTAGTATTCGACTTTCCGAGTACCATAGAGTGGCGAAATTCCTTCAATAGAATAGCATAAACATATAAAGACAATACCTGTAATAAAAATGGAAGAAAATCAATTAGGTAAGGAAAAATATTTATTTTTCATCATTTTTTACAAAACACACGCGACATTATTTTTCGGACATCGTTGAAAAACTGTTAATAGTCTGTAATATCACCTTTCTTCACAATAACTTTTATCAATCTCTCTTCATAATGATCAAACATATGCACAATAACATCTCTACGTGTTTCTATTAGTTGTTTTTTGGCATCTAGTATCCGTTCCCATAGTTGAGCCTCTTTCGTTATTTCAGGTCCATCATAGACAAGTTGCGCAAGCATTTCCCAAACATTTTCTATTAAATTTAGATCTGGGCCTTTTGCAGGCCATTCCAAAGTAGTCATATTCACTTTAGCCATCCATTCTTTCATGAGTTTTGACACATGGATGCTGCAATTGTCTTGCTGTAGAACGAAATCATTCCCTATCTCTCTTCTTATCCTTGGTAGGGCTTTCTCGTCCAGCAACTGTTTGTAGCTTTCGCTGTTCTGTCGTCCTTTCAGCCACTCCAACCATATATTTCCATTAGCAAAGATCATACCCCAAACCATAACTCCTCCTCCTCCCATCTGTCGTTTGTTCAGTACAACAGGCTCACCCCTTCTCGACCAAGTACACCATCCATCGGGCCCATCAAACTTGAAACGCTTCTTATCAGTAAATATAACCTTCTTAAAGTCAACATGCTTTGTTAACCACCTTTTAGCACACTCCAGTCTTGCTCCTTTGTGTTTCTTTGTTAGTGTAATTTTTTTCTTAGCCTTTGCATACTTCAAACCAATCCTATGCAGCGTTCTTTGTACTGTTCGGACGTTTACATCCAATTCACATTTCTCCTTCACTTTTCTTGCTGTAACTTTTTCTCCAGATGTCAAAAGCTGTGTCACAGTCCTCTTCATTCTCCTTTCAGTCCTCTTGCCACTTGATCTTTTCCGTCCTCTCTTTTTTTTCCGCTCGGAGTTTGTCTTCAGCACGTATTTGACCGTTGATTTTGACAGCTTCAAATCCATGGCGATCCTTCGGATGCTGAGGCCATCATTCCGCTTCTTCCGTGCCAAACAAACGACTTCTTTTGAATGCATTTTACCTCATTAAACTTAATTGTTTTGCCAGTAAAATAGAACAGATAATTGATTCTAATGATGACAGCTAAGTGTACAAGCAGAAAATTTGCATACAGCAACATATACATGAACTTAGCTCTTAATAAAATAGAATTTTTTGTCATGTCCGAAAAATAGTGTCACGCAAGTTTTCGCAAAAATCACAAAAAACTAAAATTATCAAAGCCAAACTAAAAAAAAAATGATTACACTAGTAGTGGATTTTCACTCCTCAACTACGTACTTACAATCTCAAAAGCTTTTGGCACTAGTAACCACCTTGAAGTACTTTTTTCAAAGTGTCCGAAAAATATTGTCGGGCCCCTGTATAATAAAGGAAGGTAAAGAAGGTGTTGGGTATAAACACACACACATGCACTAACACACTTACAGGTAGACACATACTCACGACAATTAATGACAGCAGTAGCAGTGAAAGAGGACCATTCATTTAAAGGCATGGTCCACCAGTGGACGTGAAATGAAGCTCTCCTATCATTCTGAAGACGAGATTCTGATCTCGAAATATTAATGAATAATAAATAGGTAATACAAAACACCTTTACCTTCCTTTATTTTACTAAACGCATTGTGATAGCCTTCAAGACCTAACCATAAACCTAAAACACACAATGCTTCAAGCAAATTACAAAACTGCTTATATTTATTATATAGCTTCTGCATAAATACAAAAAATAAGAAAAAATGACAACACACACATATATAAACCATAAACACACACATACACACTCAAACACACTACAATTAACGATAGCAGTAGCAGCGAAAGATGACCATTTGTTTAAAGGCATGGTCCACAAGCAGGCGTGAAATGAAGCTCTCCTATTATTCTGAAGATGAAACTTTGATCTCGAAATATTAATGAATAATAAATAGGTAATACCCAATACCTTCTTTACTGTCCTTTATTATACTAAATGCATTGTGATAGCCTTCAACTACCGACCAGAAGCCTAAAAAGCATATGTTTGCCCCTGAAAGTATAAAATGATGTACAAATTATCTGGCATAAAATTGCATTCAAATTATTCTGATTTTGGCTTTAAATAACCTATAAGCGTTGATATGGCACTTAACAAAATCAATCAACATTCAACTGCTTGACTCTTCCTGACCAAGAAATTTGTCTCACAAGAAACATAATGTTGAATTAATTTCCTCCTCGTTGGATACATTGCTTGTTGTCAATTTCATTTTCAAGAAATCCTAATCCCATTCATGTATAATCTTTTTTAAATCCTATTTGGGGATCTGAAATATTCTTGACAGAATTTGCATTCACCTTGAAATATATAGGCAAAAAACATTCAATACCTTGGTGCCGTTCCACTTGTTTGGAATTTGAAGCATTAGATTTTGTAAAACAATTCGGATGGAACTTAAAATAGAAATCGCTGTCCGTTCTTCATCATTTCTCAAACGGGGATAATTTTTGTTAAAATACAAAAACTTGATGGCTATTTTAAAAAATGGGTAGGTCATGCATGTCTTGAAAATCAGCATTCAAATTCTTAGTTTTATTTGAACCCATTCATTTATTCTGCAACTTTTGTTGCATACAGAAGTGGAAAGATTAAAAATGCAGTTTTTTTTTTATCCAATTTCATTTTACAAAACACTTTTTTTTCAAAATGTCTTTTGACGTCAATCAGATTTATTTCTAAAGAATCAATAGATTTTATTTTTTAATCTGGCATTAATTTTTATTATTCTTGAACATTATTTTTGTGGATAGTCATGTCTGAATAGATGCCCTGTTCCTTTTATTTATTTTAAATGCAGATAGCTCTAATTCACATAGTAAAAAAAAATTAAAAATATATATACACACACACACACACACACACACACATATATATATATATATATATATATACACACACACACACACACACACATATATAAGTTTTTTACTCAAACATTCACAAAATAAATGTTTAAAGTAAATAATTCTAACTTGTTTAAGCTTTTCATATTAAACAAAAATTTATTCTCATGACCAATCATTAATTGTAGATATTTTACGTACCTGAAAAATCTACACTAATCATAGTGTTATATTAATTTTTCTCAAAACAGCAACGAAAGATAAATTGATTAAAGGAATTAATGACAGCAGAAAGAAATTTGTCAGTTAAAAAAAAGTAAATCTTGATTTGAAAACAAAACTCATTACGTCAAGAGAATCAATGGATCTATGAAAAAAGTGTGACTTGTTGATGGATATATAGAGTATGTATAAGAGATTTTAAATGCAAATGAATCTGATAAAAAGTTTTAACAGTTTTAACTTCTCAAAGGGAATAAGAGTTTTTGCCATAATTGGGTTCAGATGTAAAGGAATCTACATTAACCAAAGTTGAAAGTAGCCTTTAATCTAATTGGATATTTGAAAAATATTTTTCGAAAGAAAATAATTGAAAATATTAAATATTAAGAGAAAAATTGAAAAATATTACCCAGAACTTACAAATTCACGGATTTCCCAAATGGTATAAAAATTCTTGTTTAACAAGGATCGGAATATTTGTTGCAGTGACTTGAGCAATGGAAACTTTATACTCTCCAGCCTTCTTCAGGGAATTTCTGTCAATCCAAATGACATTCAGGGAATATCGGTCAATCCAAATGTTGATTTTGTATTCGAACAACTTCAAGTTTTAATTCTGAAATAAAATGATTGGAAGCCAGAGAATAAAAAGTTTCAAGTTAAAAAATAAATGAAAACGAGGAAAAATCTGGTCAAGTTAAAAAATGAAACAAAGTGTTTAATCCTTTTGTAGGGAATCTAAAAATTGTGTATGACTTTCTCACATATTGTATGATAGACAGAACTCTTTTCCTTTGTGGGTGACGATTTATGAAGTTAATAAAATTCATAGAATTTTCTATTTTTACAAGTTGACAAAGGAAGCAAAAAACAAAAACAAATTCTAACAATGCCATAAAGTTTGAAATTCTAAGATTGGGAGGTACCATTATTTTGCATTTGGAGTAATGTCCTCAAATTTTTTGTTATTAACACAAGTTTCATTGTGGCAAACTAATTTTGAGTTCAATTCCAGAGCCAGGTAATAGAGAATTAACCTGACCAGAAATAGAGCGAAAAATAATTGATCAGTGCTCCCCTCCCAAAAAAAAGAACAAGTTGCAAGATCTTCAGTTTAAAATTCTCTGAATGTCATTTGGATTGACTGATGCTCCCTGAGTGCCATTTGGATTGACCGATATTCCCTGAATGCCATTTGGATTGACAGAAATTATCTGAAGAAGGCTGGAGAGCACAATGAAAGAACAAGTTGCAAGATCTTCAGTTAAAAAATTCCCTGAATGTCATTAGGACTGGCCGATACTCCCCGAGTGCCATTTGGACTGGCCGATACTCCCCGAGTGCCATCTGGACTGGCTGATATTCCCCAAATGCCATTTGTATTGACAGAAATTATCTGAAGAAGGCTGGAGAGCACAATGAGCTGATAAGTTACAATAACAACAACAAAGATGAGGATAAATGCAAATACTGTAAATACAGGGTGTCCTTAAAGATTGTGTGCACTTTAAAAAAATTTATGACTTCATTTGTATTTAAAAATTTTTTAAAGTGTATACAGACTTTATGGAAATCCTGTATAGATAATGGTTCATCTCAGAAATTACTAGAACTAATATAAAGTTCTATGGACATAAAATGAGGGATCAGTTATCTATTGTTTAAAAACAAAACAAAAAAAGAACAAGAAATTTACTATTAATTGTTTGCACATTCAGACTAATGTCCTCTTCATTGTTGATATTTTTGTAGATAAAAGTATTGGTTAGATTCAGTGACTTGACAGAAAGAGTTGACAGTTCAAAATTTCAATCACCTGAAAAAGGCCAAAGTGTACAACGGTTGAAATGTTGTGAACATGGCAATAAAGATGAAGACAACAATGTGTCTGCCAATCTAGGTAACCTTCAGGGAATTTAAAATCGAGCAGTTTATTTAATCTATGGGGGTCGATTGTTCTGTCCATGTCCAGGGATGTCATGTCTTGACTGTTTTAGTACAAGTCAATTATTGCTAGTTCTGTTTTGTGTCTGTCTGTATGATTCTGCCCAGGGATTAAACCCACAACTACTATGCCAACAAATTAATAAACCAATGCTTTAATTCACTAGGGGTTTATTGTCAGTCCACAGTACAGAGCCACATGAGATGATAGTCTAGGGGATTAAAATGTACTAAAAAGAACAAAACGAGATAATTCTGAGACATGAACAGCAAAATGAGAACAATCTACTCCCTTAGATTAAATAAAGGGTTCAGTTTTAAATTTCCTGAAGGTTACCTGGATTGAAAGACATCTGAAACTGTCGTCATCAAATTTATTCAAAGATGGGTTGCAAACAAAATTTCTAAGAAACCCTGTCTATTAAATTGACTTAAAATGAAAAAGAATCTCTCTCTTCATCTCCTAAGGATGTGAAAGAAATCATATTGCTACAGAATCACTGAAAAATTGTTATAACAACAAAGTTGAGGACAGCAGTCTACATGCGAATAAAGAGTAAATAATAACGAATGATCCCGGAAATTGACGAGAGATAACACTCCATCAACCTCTTGCCTAATAAAGAACATTACCTTCTCAGGTTGCAAATCCTGGTTTTTGATATGCCATTTCTGGGGCCCAGATACGATTATAAAGGACCCATTTTTCACTACTGGTGATAATCCTTTCCAAAAATGATTCAGTAAAGCGTCTTGTCCTTAATGTGAAATAGATGTCGACTCTATTAATTGAGAACTAGTCAGGTTATATGGAACCCACTGACCGACTTTGGAGACTTTACCGAGTTCATGGAGATGCGTGATAATTGTTGTATGTGTTGTACTGAACTGTTGTGCAATTTCTCGTGCTGACAGTTTAGGATTTTCTTCAATTACTGTTAAGAGAGCTTTCTTGTTGATCGAAGTCGGTCGGCCAGAACGAGGAGAATCTCTGAGAGTAAGATTTCCTGATCGAAACTGAGTAAACCATCGTTGGCATTTCCTGACACTTAGGCTTTTATATCCGTATACATTGCAAATATTCCTTGCTGCTTCTGAAGCCGATGATCCTTTTTTGAACTCGTAAAGCATGCAGTGTCGAAAGTGCATTTCATCTGCATCCATTTTTAGGGGTGACTTGCTTCAAAATTTGTTCAGCTTTGCATGAAATATTTCTGAAAAATAAAAGTGCAAAGGTTAGAGCACCAACAATCATCACTTAGCCCCTTCTGGTGTCAAAAAAAAACAAAAAAAAACACTAATGTTATTGAAAGCCTCAGTAGGACTTGAGATTAATATCATCTTGTTGTTCAAGAGTTGATACAATGTTTATCTGGGTTAATTGGTTAGGTTTTTTTGGCTGATGCCGGGACAATACAAAATTTTATTACTGTAAATTGCAGTGTACAAGTAAGTTTTCAAGACTAAAATTCTTTTCAAAACTAGGGGTCAACTTAAGTGGCTGAGATGCAAACAAGTGAGATAACAGAACTCTTATCAATTACTGTACACCACTTACCACACCTCCAGCAGGTTGCTACAAATATGTCCCACAAAAAACTGTGTAGTAAATATATTTGGCATATTAATGCAGAATATAAAATAATAAAGTACTAACAAAAATTCAGAAATCAATTAACCCTGCAGCACACATGTCCAAAAGCTGATAGTCAGTTAAATGCTATATGTGATACACGCTTTGGGCGATCATGTCTTGAAAGAGATGTGGCTGATTGGGCAGAAGATTATCCAGCAGTAGATTGCCATTGCTTTCTGTGGTAGACTGGTTGCAAGCCATGTCTATAGAATGCAATTTGTCCTGTTATTTGACTCATAGCTAGAAGGGGAAGAGATGTATTATATTATTAAGTAGTAATAATTGGGGGATCAGTTTATTACTTCATAACAATATAAAACTGATCCCCTGCTTTATGCCCAGTAGAAGCCTTCATCATGTTTCCAACTATTATATTCAGTCAGTCAGTTAAGTGCCATACATGATACATATTTTGGGTGATCAAGTCTCGAAAGAGACATGACTGACTGGGCAGAAGAATATCCCGCAGTAGGTTGCTATTGCTTTCTGCAGTAGACTGGTTGCAAGCCAAGGCTATAGAACCCAATCTGTCCTATTATTTAATCCATAACTGGAGGGAAGAGATGGATTAATACCTTTCCCAAGGGTATTTGTGCATAATTGAATGCAAGGAATTCAACTGGAATTCGAACTCGGCTCCCCAAGTTGTCCTTCTGAGTCGATATCTACTGCACCACAAAGCACATCCAACAGCTGATAGACTAAGCGTAAATGCTGACTAAAGTGTTGTTTGTTATTGGCCATTCAGACAACTATGTATATAGTATGTGGTGCAACCTTATGTAATTTTGGCACAAGTTATTACATACTATGGCCAAACTTCATTTACTGGTAGGCTGAAATTTCAGGCAACTGGTAGCCTACTGTATCTTTGGAAGGGGTGTGTCTACCTATATACAGTGGACAGAGGCCTAACTCATAATGTTTAGCTAAAAATCTTGTGCTTGTTTTGCATGTCAAGTTGACTTGTACACTTTAATTTACAGCATTCTAAAAGCAATTAATTCCTTAAAAAAATATCTTACTTCTTACCAATACTTGCAGGTTTTTAATAAATGGAGCATACCCACATACCCGAATGAAAAATAAGTTTCGAAGGATTAAATTTAGATATTTCTATTAATTGTCTCTAAATAATTGGAGTAGATAGACTAAACTATCACCCGGTTCACACTCCACCCACGTCTATTGAATAGGTGAAGAGGCTCATCCCTTGTTCCCTGTTTAGGATGTGGTTTTCGGCTTTCTCTTTTTCAATCTTTTCACTCCTATGTAGCCCCCTGCACATCAGTGGCATTACCGCCTTGCTTGGGGTGATATGATTAAAAAAAAAAAATTGTGAAAGCCATTTGGAATGAATTGGAAGAACTTTGCTTCAATAAAAAGTCGAAATTTTTTTTTCTTTTTTTTTTTTGTCAAATTTTGGTTAAAAATCTTAACTCTTAAAAAAATGTTTATGCTTTGCTTATAAACTAAATTGGAAACACAAAGAAAAATTTAGAATAATGATAAACAAATGGCAAATTGGGAGGCAGGTAAGTGTAAATGAAAACTTTTCATAAGTTGTAGGGCACTAAAATTTTTTATGTAGAAAAGCCAAGAGTAGAATTCTTAAAAAATAATACAAGTTATTGAGTCTGAAAAATAAACTCGTAATGGTCCTTTCCATTTGTAAAAGGGACAAATTTTTATTTAACAATTTGACAGATTTTTATTACTTAAATGTTATTTTTAGTGAATATCTATACATGACTAGACACAATATTTATTTTCATCTACTGGCCTGAATATTTGAGAAATACTAGATAAAAAGGTTTGAATTCTGTCAGAGAGTGCATCTCTATCCTTAATTTTTAAAATTTTTTTCATCTTTCATACCAAGTTATCCATTGCATCTTAGTGACTTTATTGCCTTACTTGAAGTGAAATGATTAAAAAAAAAAAAAATTGTACTTTTATTTTCTCATACTTTTACAGTTTGTTCTACAAGATCTTGAGATCTTCCCTGCTCTTGGCTTTTCCAGTAAATCACAATTTGAAAAGGATTTGCCAAGTAAGGTAACTGAATTTCAAAAAGAAGAAATGAACAAAATACCTGTTTGGAGGATTTTCTCTTCTCTGTCACACCAAAATCCTCTAATTTGAAAAAAAATCTCATAAAAACCAAAATTTTTTTTCTATTTTTACTGAAAATAAAGAAAGCGGAATGAGAGAAGCCAACAACAAAGAGGAAGAGTAGATTGGATGGAATTTTTTATCGTTTGTCATGAACAAAAATCCAAATATTTGTCTTCTGCAGGGTTAGTTTTTAGTAATTTTATGGAATGAATGTTTATCAGACATAAAGGTAAAATGATTTGTGAGGTTTTTAAAAACTCTTGTATTTTTATAACTTTTTTTTTATTTATCTTGATAAACATGAGACATAAATAATCATTCAAGTTGTGAGAAATTTCATTTTTCATCACGGAGCATTGCCTGTGTAATTTTTACTTTAAGAATGTGATTTTCATGTTTGTCATTCTTTCATCTTTTTTAATCGGTCACATTTTCTGCACAAAAAATTTGTGCCACTGTCCCCTTCATTCTTTCCAGTCAACGAGAAGAATGCTGGTTGCAGACATTTCACATGAAATATCATATCATGCAAACTTGTAAAGTTCCAGACTGCATTGCAACAATCACTTAAATGGGGAGGTCATGCATGTCTTGAAAATCAGCATTCAAAATTTTATTTTTATATGAACCCATTCATTTATTCTGCAACTTTTGTTGCATACAGAAGTGGAAAGATTAAAATTGCATTAATCTTCTTGAAATCCTATTTGGGGATCTGAAATATTCTTGACAGAATTTGCATTCACTTTGAAATAAATAGGCAAAAACATTCAGTACCTTGGTTCCATTCCATTTTTTTTATTTAAAAAAAACAAAAACAAAAAACAAATGACATTCCTTGATATTTATTTCTCTCTTAAATAAGCTAATAAAAAAATCTTTATTGTCTAAGCAATCAGTTAAATATTTGCAAGCCTTAAAAAAAGGTGAAAGGGTTTCACATGAATTTATAAAATGAAATATTGGTTAGTGTTTAAACACTAATCAATTATAGCAGTCAAAGAAAGCAAAGTTGGTGTAGACAGGGAACAGTCATGTCGGGCCTCCATACAAAATTAGTCACCAAACTTCTACAAAGGTGGTTGAAAGTTCTTAAGTGAAAATTTCCTGCTTTCCTGTAATTCCTCAAATGTTTATCTTGCTGTCAGATTCAAAATTGATCTCCCCAAAGAACTTGCCAGCAATTCCAACATTTCTCTGAAGAATAAAAAAATGTCAGCTGGCGATCAAACCCACGTCCAGTCAAAATTTTTACGTTTATCAAACCAACCAAAGTTTCGGATTTCAAGTTTAGAGTTTGCAAATATTTTGACTTTCTTTTTTTATTCTCAGCTTTGCTGTAAATAAAAAATGATTTTGAAATAAAAAAAAATGTCTTTTGACGTCAATCAGATTTATTTCTAAAGAATCAATAGATTTTATTTTTTAATCTGGCATTAATTTTTATTATTCTTGAACATTATTTTTGTGGATAGTCATGTCTGAATAGATGCCCTGTTCCTTTTATTTATTTTAAATGCAGGTAACTCTAATTCACACGGTAAAAAAAAAAAAAAAAAATTAAAAAGATATATATATATATATATATATATATATATATATATATATATAGCATAATGATGATCCACATATATTGTCTTAATATGTATAGGAAAAACTACTACAAAGTTGTAAGTTTAAAAATGTATTTTTTTGACAGTATTTATTTCTATTATTAAATATATATATATATATATATATTTTTTTTTTTTAATCATATCACCCCAAGCAAGGCAATAACACCACTGATGCGCAGAGGGCTACGTAAGGGTAAAAAGAATGGAAAAGAGAAAGCCGGAAACCACATCCTAAACAGGGAACAAAGGATAAGCCTCTTCACCTGTTCAATATATATATATATATTTGATATTTCAGACTGGCCTTGGCCTTTCATCAGAAACAAATGATTTTAAAATTTAAACTAGAAGTGTTCGCTGTGAGAGCGTTTGTCGAGAGATGTTTTTATATATATATATATATATATATATATATATGTAAATAATTCAATGAGATGAATGCCGGTTGCAGACATTTCACATGAAATATCATATCATGCAAACTTGTAAAGTTCTCGACAAATTTTTTCAAACATTTATCCTATTGAGAGACATTCTATTTTCATATCAATTAAAAATAAATGAATATAAGCAAAATGTCATATTGAAAAAATAAATGAATATCGCTATTATGTTACCTAAATCAGCATCTACCTGACGAAGGCCAACAACACAACAACAGATTAGGATAATTGTCCGCAGGTAAATAGTATAAATAAACTTTATACTCTTACCTGCTTCATTGATCAGGTTTAGTCTTAGGACAGATCATAACATTCATATTGGTTTGCAAGTATTTCATGTAGGCACATGTACCGGAGACAAACCTCACCAAAGTAAGAGAAGGTGAATTGTTTGTACATATGCTTGTAGACATCATAAACCTGCGAGACAAACTTCAGCAAATCAATAGCACATGCATCATTGGCAAGAATGAGGCTAACACAAGTGAAAGATCTTGGTTTCTTGTTAAAAAAAAAAGCTGACTTTTGATTGGTCAGTCAGTCAGTCAAGTGCCATACGTGATACACGCTTGGGCGATCAAGTCTCGAAAGAGACATGACTGACTGGGCAGAAGATTATCCCGCAGTAGGTTGCCATTGCTTTCTGCGGTAGACTGGTTGCCGACCAAGGCTATAGAACCCAATCTGTCCTGCTATTTAACCCATAACTGGAAGGAAGAGACGGATTAATACCTTTCCCAAGGGTATTTGCGCGTAAGTGAATACAATGGATTCAACTAGAATTCGAACTCGGCTCCCCGGTATCCACTGTACCACAATGCACATCCGTTTGATTGGTAGAGAGAGAAAAAGAAAGAAAGGAAAAAAACCCAGAATAAATAGTTGTTTGTGGTGCGTAGGAAATTGAGGAAATTGTTTGGGTTTCCGTGTTAGCTGTCAGTGGGGAAAAGATATGAGTGGAAGTTTATTTTCCTACGACCCTACATTCATTAAAACATCACAGTACCTCCACAGAAACATGGTACCAAAGGTTTAAAATGAACTTTTTAAAAAAGAAAAATTGGCAGACCTGAAGGAGATTATGACCATCTTTAAATTTGTTGTTTTTAATTTTTTTTTTTTTTACTTTTTTCAGCGCAGTCTTATTGATTATTATATTAAATTTCCGATTATCAAAAACAATTTGGAAAAATTTCAAGTGAAAAGCTTCCTGGCCTGACACAGGGACCTGACCTGCCGAGCAGTAGATTTAGGTTTTAATTCAATGTAGTTGTTCCTCTTAAGGTCAACTGAGAGAGTGAAGCTGAAGAGGTGCAGTGTATTGTTTTCAGGGAGACTAGCAAGATCCATGCTGGTAGGAAGGATTGTCTATGGTGGATAAAGAATAGCAGCTTTGTTTTGGAAGCATTAGAATTTATGAGCCATTTCTTACAATAGACCACCACTGACTGGAGGTCTTTTTTGTGAGCATCAGCAGTTCAACTTTCTCTGCATATTTAGATCAAAAAGTGATTTGACATCAGCTTATTACCTTTTCCCAGTTTATAAGCCATTCTCTTTTCATTGGTCAAAGGGAATTTTTCACATAGGCTCGCTAAATTTTGACTTGATCTTGTCTTCAACATTGAGACCCTTTTTCTATTGGTCAAAAAACGTACAGGCTTGCAAATTTGAAAACAGTGTGTGTGTGTGTGGGGGGGAGGGGGAAGTTATTTTTTTTTTAATTTCCGACAACCTCCAACCCATCCGAAAAAATGCTGAAATTTCCTTTACTAATCTTTGGTCTCTTATGAGCAAAATTTTGAATGTTCTAAAAAATGATAAAAAAATCTGTTGAAATTTTATTTCTTATTAATCATAACATAAATCACTTTGACAATATGTAGAAATTTTTTATGTAGTAAGAAAAAATTCTGCTGTGAACAAAAGGGGAAAGGTAATAAAAAAAATAAAAAATTCAATACAACACAAGGGTTCAAATTAAAGGAAATTTACAGCTTTATTAAAAAAAGAGAGGAGTTGAGCGCTGACTGCAAAACAGATCCGTTAGCAAAGGCTAGGTTATAGCCTTGGTACCACAAAAGAAAAAAAAATTAAAGTCTTTCTCAGTTTACCTTGTTAGGTACAGTGTTCGTAGTTCGTTTCTTGTCTCGAGCCTGGAAAAAAGTGTTTGCTTTTTTGTTGTTTTTTTGTTAAGTCTCTTCTTAACTCTTGTTGGTTGTGGGCCTACCTGAGAAACTGTATCCCTTTTCCGAAAAGTAAAATTTCTTTCTTCCTCTGGAAGAAGTACCTTTTTGTACAATAAATTTCTTTCTTCCTCTGGAAGAAGAGTCTTTTCTTAAAATAAATTTTCTTTCTTCCTCTGGAAGAAGTGACGTTTAAACTTTTTTTTTCTTACGCCACGTGGGTTAATGACAAACAGGGGAAACGATCCTTTTTAGAGAAATGAACTCTTTCTTCCTCTGGAAGTAGTATCTTGAATCTTGTGACAAGATTCTTGTTTCTTCTCTGTTCGTCGGGAGGAAATTCTTTCTTTTCTTCTTTTGCGAGCTTCTCTAACCCACAAATAAATTTAAACTTCTTTTTACGTCTTTGGTCTGACGGAGCTAAAATTTTCGGGACTGCTCAAGTCGACGAAAATCAAAAAACTGAGAATTCCCGCTCCTTGAGATTCTATCAGAAGGAGCTAACCAATCAGAGGCGGGATACGCAACACGTGGTACCGCAAAGACATTTCAATTTTCCAATGGCCCTAGCGAGAAAAGGAGAGAAAGAGAAAACGACCAAACGAACGGACAAATAAAATTTCAACAAATAAAACTTTATTAAGTTTTGGAGGGCTGGAGGGCATTTTTTCATTGTGGTACGGATGCTAATTTTTTTTAGAGAATCAGTTAAAGATACCTACATGTTATTTAATTTAATGTAACTAAATAATCTACAGATTATCTTCAGATCTAGTCAAAAGGTTGTCTTCAATTCTGGTCATAAATTCCTGGTCCCGGAGGTTTCAACTCTGAGGCAGGACCTTCCTCATTGCGGTAAAAAGAGAGAGTTCCAGGGTCGGTGTAATCGACGCCAGCGTGACAGTAGTCTTGGGGAGAAAGCAATTTATTTTTCAGATGTACGCCTATTGGTTCCTCACATAAAAATGACCTTGTATCGCATCCTAACTTAGTGGGCATGTCAGGTAAATGTCGCCAGAGAAAGAGAATTTTTTTTTTCTTGAAAAGCTTTTTTTTGTTTTTAACTTTTTATCTATGAATACACAAAAATGGTAGCTCATGATACTTAAATTTTATTTTACACAAATGAGACAGCTTTAAAATTAATTTAAAAAATCTTTTGTACTCGTAAAATCATTGTCAATGTTATATTGCTAAATCTTTGAAAGCATAAATGTTTTTTTTAAGTTTCAACAATAAAACAAACGAATATCAACCAAACCGTTTTTAAATGAGTTTGATTGGATTCTGCTTACCTTTATTGTACTTAATTAATATTTTAAATAGATATCATAGACGGAAACTCGTTATTTATCCAACAATTCAAGAAAACTGAGGAAAAAGAGTCCAACATTGCACAACATGCGTACATTGTTCAGCCATGTTGTTACAAGTCCTGACATCTAGTGGCGATAATCTGACTCGATTAACTCCCTTGATTTAGGGGAGAAAACTTTTCTGAACTTTTTAGAGAATTGAGTTCACTTTTAATTAGAAAATTATTTAGAGTTTACAGTTTGATCCATTTTCCTTTTAAACTGTTTTTCTTCCTTATTTTATAAAATTGTCTTCTTTGTTTTAAAGTTATTTGAAATGATGTTAGAAACAAAAAGTTTCTAACTGGTACATACTTTTGTCTTGAAATTTTAGAAGTATTTAATATTGTGTATTTGAAATAGTTACAATTTATGAGGTGTGCATGTCCTTTTTAAATTTTAAAAAGGATTAGATATTTCTATATTCTGTAAAGTTTCTAGCTTATGGCTGAAGAGGAATTTTGTTGGATAAAATATAGGGCTAAATTGGTTTCAGTCAGTTGAGTGCCACACGTGATACACGCTTGGGCGATCATGTCTCGACAGAGACATGACTGACTGGGCAGAAGATTATCCCGCAGTAGGTTGCCATTGCTTTCTGCAGTAGACTGGTTGCCGACCAAGGCTATAGAACCCAATCTGTCCTGTTATTTAACCCATAACTGGAAGAAAGAGACGGATTAATACCTTTCCCAAGGGTATTTGCGCGTAAGTGAATGCAATGAATTCAGCTGGAATTCGAACTCGGCTCCCTGATTTCTCGTTCCGAGCCGATATCCAATGTACCACAACGCACATCCTTTAATATTTACAGGGTCGTGAATGGAGCTCGAAATCATGTGCTATATTTACAATCTAATGACTGTCGCCTAGTCCTCTCGGCTAAGCTAATCCAAAAAGAACTACACAAATTCTTGTGACTTTAATACCTATCCACATCAGAGGTGACAAAAAAACAAAACAACAAAACAACAAAAACAAAAAACAAAACCCAAAACATACAAACTTGGAGAGTTGAGTTATTAAAAAGCATGGCATGTGGAACTAGAACATGACTCGTTTGAAGTTGAAGACTGACCGTCCGTGCTGACGGAGATAATTTGTTTGAAGTCACTAGTATGTTGCTTTTAGCACATGTTGCAAGGAAACAGTTGCATATCTCACTTGTGTCTGCACAGACCAAAGGCTGGAGCCTATCTCTATTGTTGTTCTGTTTGAATATAGCTACTTCTCTGATCTCTGAAAGCGGAAATTTGTGGGCTTTTAAGAAAAGTTTTCTGAAATAGTTTTCTCTGATTGGTCAAATATTTAACATGGTGATGTAAATTTCTAACCAATTGGCACTTTGACTTAAATGGCGTGTGTTGTATTGTGGAATCTTTTTTGCATGTTTGTAATATTGTCTGTTCTTGGATAGAAAATAAAGCTTGGGCTTGTTTTAATTTTTTTTTTTTTAATTGTATCACCCCGAGCAAGGCGATAACGCCACTGATGTGCAGGGGGCTACGTAATAGTGAGAAGATTTGAAAAGAGAAAGCTGGAAACCACATCCTAAACAGGGAACAAGGGATGAGCCTCTTAACCTGTTCAATAGACGTGGGTGGAGTGTGAACCGGGCGATAGATAGATCTATCTACTCCAATTGAAAAAAACTAAAAACAAAGTGAGAAGATTTGAAAAGAGAAAGCCGGAAACCATATCCTAAACAGGGAACAGGGGATGGGCTCCTTAACCTGTTCAATAGACGTGTGTGGAGTGTGAACCGGGTGAATATGGTATATATGTGGACAGCCTTTAAGATTTGAAAAAGAAATCACTCGACCTTTTACTATATTTGAAAGGACACGTTTCATTGCAAAATTTTAAATCGACAACAGGGCGAATAAAGTAAAAAACTTTAATCGTCCAATTAAGTTTTAATTGACTGAGTCGATTGGACGAGTGAAATCTCAAAAGCTGTATGTTGGTATATAGTTGTGTCTAAAATAAGGTTTTATTTCCTATAAGTATATCTCAATAAAAGTGATTGATAGATTTGAAAGATTAAAAGAGAAAAATGAATTTATTTTCTTGAATAGATGCTAAACATAGCAAATAATCAACCGTGATTCTTTCCTTTTTTTTATAATAATTTCACCTCAAGCAAGGTAGAACTACCACTGGTGTGCAGGGGGTTGCAGTAAGCAAAAAACAAAACAAAGAAAAAAAGCATGTACAGGGGATGTCAAAGAAAGAGTAAGAGATGGTTGGAAATCCAGTAGATAGAAGATCGCAATTGACGTTGCCTTTAAACTTTTGGAGATTGTAGCTATCAAGGAAGCAAGCAAATAGAAGTTAATTCCACAAATGGAAAGTGCGAGAAAATAAACTGTAGAGTAGAAGAGGCAGTTACATTTAACTATTTCGATGGTAAAAGGGTGGGACCTTGATGTCAATTTAGTAGCACGCTTAAATTCACATGGTCGGGGCACCAGGGGAAAAAGTTCGTCAGAGTTGCCATGAAAATACTTGTAGAAAAGACAGAGGGAAGCCATATCACGTTGGTGAGAAAGTGACTGAAGGCGAGATGCCAAGTCATGATCGATAATATTGCAGATCCTCTTCTGGGTTTTGTTGAGAACCTCAAGATGAATTCAAGTGTGAATTAAAGAATCGGTTTGAAACTTTTGGAAGTTTAATCAATGCTCAATTTAACAATATCTTTAACTGATAACAATTTTGGATCTTGGAATTTCAGGAGTAAAAATTTTGCACTAATTTGAAGCGATATGTACATAAACTACTGAAAATATACTTATACCAATCAAAATGTTTTCAGGAAAATGATTTCATAAAGACAGAAATTATTTATACAATGATGTTCACACTGTACAAGGCCCAAGAGTCACTTGTGGTAGATAGTTATAGGGTAAGAGGGAGAGTATATGGGGATATGTAGGGAAGATTGTGCTTGACTCTGGACTGGAACAAGCCAAGATTGTAGACTCTTCTTGGGAGTCAGTTCCACAAAGCAACGATTTTTAGAAAGAAGGTGATTGAGTGGACCTCCTACATCTCACCAGTGGAACATGAAGCGAATGAAGGTGGATCACTACAATTTGCTCTTTCATGTCACAACTGGTGGAACTAAGGAATGTGGTTCGTCTGATCACTTTCAATGGACATAGTAATAGAACAGAGATAATAAATTTCTAGCTGTACACCTTTTATTAATAATCAAGTCTAAATCCAAAAGTCTATTTGTATGAACAAAATGGGTACTAATTACTGATTGGCTGGTGAGGAGTACTTTCGTCTACAGATGTCACATTTTGCATTAGATGAAAGAAAAGGGAAGAGGAAGTTTCTCTTTGAAATCCTGAGTTTTTATAAGTATTTGTCAAATACAGCTTCTACTACATATCTTCTCTACAGCCAGTCATTTGTATTGTGGCTTAAACTCCCTACCAGTTCCTATATTAAATATCAACTTGAGGATCATCACAGGTTTGACTGATACATTTTATGTAATTTAATTAATCAAATATTTGTCTATAATTCTGAGAACATTTTTGTGTCGGGTAGGGACCAAAAATCATCTCTCACTTGCGTCTCCTCGAAGACAGAGTGCGGCTCAGTTGTAGCTCCGTCCGTGAGAGCAGGGTTGCATCTGAGAAAAATTACCCTGTGTAGATGCTCGGTCCCGGGGAACAGTATCCCGCAGCTGCACCACTCGATTGCAACAGAGGAGTGAACCTGGTGCTCGTTACCGGAGCCAGCTCAACCAGCAGTTGAGGGGACTGGGGAATTTTTGTTCCTGTGCCCGTCAGTCCATGGTCAGGTTCTTCACATTCAAAAAGACTTTGTGTCACATCTCGCTCCAGTGGGGTAGTAAGGTAAATATTATATTTCTGAGATGAGATAGTATTTACATTATTTACATTGTTCGGACTGTTGTTCTCATCTTGGTTGCCATGTTTAAGATGTTTCGGCCGTTGTACACTTTGCCCATTTCAGGTGCTAAGAAGTTTGAACTAAACCCTTTATCACTAGGGTAGATTGTTCTCGTTCCATTTGCGATGCTACTTCCGAATCCATGTATTTATCTTCCTTGCACTCAACTTTGTTATGTAAATTATCTAATGTAGCCTGGTATTGAACTCACAACTATTTGGGTCAAGTCACTGGAACTAACCAACATCTATATTCACTGGGTATGCGTCCTTGAGGATATATTCTATCCCATTAATCGAAATAAAGGGTTCGGTTTAAAATTTCTAGTGTCTGAAGAAGGCCGGAGTATACAACGATCGAAACGTCGTAAAGATGGCAATAAAGAAAAGGACAACATTCCGAACAATGTAAATAATAATGTAATTAATACAATGTATTGAATTTCTTATCTATTTTTTATTCCTCAATAATTATTTATATTTTTTTGGCATACGCAGAGTAAATATTTCTTTGTATTTCTTTAAAAATGTACAGCTGTTTCATCTACATCGCATTTAAAATTTGAAAGATTATTTAACATTTTTAAATCGTTAAATTGCTCTCTTGTCTTTTCAAAATTTATTTTTATGATCTAATGTTAAAAAAAAATAGCGTAAAGTTGTAATGAACAGAACACGCAATTTTAGAATAATTTTATTTTTTTGGTGAAGAGGGAGGTGAACAAAAAATATTTTCGTGAGAATTCTTTTACTTGGTACATGTAAATGTTTGACTTTTACAAAAAATGGTATCACTTCTGCCATGTTCACTTATTCAATGGTCGATAAATTATGCTGTTAAGATACAATAAGTTGCTTCCCTTGAACCATATATTTTAACATGGACTATAAATTTTACATTTTTATTTTTTTATTAATCTTAATCATCATATCTTTCATTATTTTATCGTATATTATTATTTTGAACTAGCAGTATAGCCTGGCGTTGCTCGGGTGTAATGAAAGCTTTAAAACTAATCCATGGTCCTGGAGCTCACACTCTTTGGACGTTGGCACGAAAGACTAAAAAAAAGCAATAGTTGTTTCCAGTTAAAGCGAAACCGTAGACTGAAAGAAAAATGAATGGATGTAAGTGAAATTTTGATTTCCTGGTATCGATATCAAATAAGTTTTTTTCGTTTGTAAACTGAATTTTGAAGGCTAAATAAGTAATCTGAGTAAATGGTATAATGGCTGAGAGTAAGAACTACAATTATACCTACTTAGAGCCAAACCCGAAAGCAAAAGCTAAAATGAAAGGGCTGAAAAAAATACAGACATACAGGCAGATAAACAGACACACACACAAACATCTTGCCTTATATATTATCGATTTTCTGCACTATTGTAAGAACTGCAACCTTGAAACTTGTGAATATCGTTTCTTATGTCTTTGTCTCTGAGTGTACCAAATTGGATTAAAATCGGACCACTCCTTGTATAACCCGATTTTTTCGATTATCGATTTTCGATATTTATCAGGGGTACCTCGACACAAAACCTAGCTAAGACCACTCGCAGACGCTTATAGTATAACTGTGTAAATTTTCAAGAAAATCGGTTCAGTCGTTTCGGAGTCTATAGGTAACGGACACACACACACACACACACACACACACACACACACACACACACACACACACAGTTCCATTTATAAATAAGTTTAGATTGTATATCGTTATATCGTACACTGTTATTCTATCTATATTATTGTATATCGCATATTGTATATTGTACTAGCATCATAGCCCGGCGTTGCCCGTGCAACTCGGATCATTTTTTAATTAGAGGATTAATGTAGCGTATTGCGATTTCCGAGCGCTTGTAATCGCCGCCTCAGCATTGGTACTGGGTGCAGCAATTGCCCTTGTTACCCTGACTGCCGCAGCTTTAGCGGTCATACGCCGTAACCGACCTCTTTCTTTAGGAGGCATGTGAAAAAATCTCGTGATGCAATAATGTTTATAATATTAAATAGATAAATTCCTTTAAAACTCAGTTATATAAAAAAACAAAATTATGTAAAAAATGGTTGTTTAAAAATTGTTAAAAAATTCCATTAAAAATCTATTTTCTTTTGTTTTGCGCAAACGTGATTTGATGTTTTGTGTGACATTATAAACAACATTGCGTTTGTTTTTGTTTCAAAATTACGGGGGAAAATATTTACATTTTTTGTTGACTAAATGAATTTAACATAAAAATAAAAATTATTTATGTTGTTTTACTGAAATTAGAAATATAAAAACTATTATGCTCTCAGTTCAGAAATTTTCGAAGAATATTTAAAAATGTAGGCATTTAATTTTAGAGGAAAAAGTTACATTAATGCCACACGAATTACAGACAGTTGATTTCCTGCATTAAATATTTAGCGAAAAAAAAAGCTTTACTTTTAAAAATTTTTTTTTCTAAAGTATGAAATATTAAATCTGAAAAAAAAAACTTAAATAATTAAATTAACCATTGGCACTTTTTTTTTACATATTTTGTTTTTGTTTGAAAAAACACGTTTTTTTTTTTTTAATATTTCTTTTGTTTCAAAATTACGGGGAAAAATATTCACATTTTTTTGTTGACCAAATGAATTTTAAAACGACGGAATAAAAATTAAATATAACGGCTCATTTTTTTTTTTTAGTCGTGTTTGACACGTATGATTTGATTTTTGGGACGTAATTTAGCAATCATCTTAGATCTTAGAGGTCTTACGGAGCAAATGTAAACATTAGGCTCCACTGGCCAAAATGTGCGAAAGGGAAAATTGCTGAACTCAAAAAGTATGTGGCTTCCCTGTAAATATGTGTCCCTAGAAAGTGTGAATGGCGTAGCTTAAAAAATGTAGGCGTACATACGGAACAGTCACACACAGACTCACAGATTGCCTTATATATATATATATATATATATATATATATATATATATATATATATATATTCAAAAAGAACTGTAAATAATCCATTTTCTTTTTCTATGCAAACTCATTTTTGTAAATATAGTCAGGTTAATGAAAGGAAAAATCAAAATGCGACTCTTAGTTGTGGTGCAGTGGATATCGACTCGGAACGACAAATCGGGGAGCCGACTTCGAATTCCAGTTGAATTCCTTGCATTCACTTACGCGCAAATACCCTTGGGAAAGGTATTAATCCATCTCTTCTCTCTAGCTATGAGTCAAATAATAGGACAGATTGGGTTCTATAGCCTTGGCTGGCAACTATTCTACCGCCGAAAGCAATGGCAACCTACTGCGGGATAATCTTCTGCCCAGTCAGTCATGTCTCGAGAACATGATCGCCCAAAGCCTGTATCACGTATGACACTTAACTGACTGACTGAATATAATAGTTAGAAACATGATTAATACTTCTACTGGCCATAAAGTGGGGGATCAGTTTATTACTTCACAGCAAAAGAAAACTGATCCCCCGTTAATTACTACTTAATAATATAATACATCTCTTCCCCCTTTAGCTATGAGTCAAATAATAGGACAGATTGGGATCTATAGCCTTGGCTGGCTAAAAGTATACCGCAGAAAGCAATGGCAACCTACTGCAGGATAATCTTCTGCTCAGTCAGTCATGTCTCGAAAGAGACATGATCGCCCAAAGCGTGTATCACGTATGGCACTTAACTAACTGACTGAATATAATAGTTGGAAACATGATTAAGACTTCTACTGGCCATAAAGTGGGGGATCAGTTTATTACTTCACAGCAAAAGAAAACTGATCCCCCGTTAATTACTACTTAATAATATAATACATCTCTTTCCCCTTTAGCTATGAGTCAAATAATAGGACAGATTGGGTTCTATAGCCTTGGCTGGTAACCATTCTACCGCAGAAAGCAATGGCAACCTACTGCGGGATAATCTTCTGCCCAGTCAGTCATGTCTCTAAAGAGACATGATCGCCCAAAGCGTGTATCACGTATGGCACTTAACTGACTGACTGACAGTTTTTAGTTCTTTGAACGTTGTTATTGTTATCTCTACATAAATGACCATTATTAGAAATATTATCTGCAGGATATTTTTAATTTTCATCCTTCAGTTACTTTTGATTTACAATTATTTTACCGTATGCACATCACCATTCATTTCAGTAAATGAATGTTCTGATGAATACTGTATAAATTTGTCGAGTCGTGTTTAAATTGTTTCCAAAGGTTTCTTCATAAGATTTAACCCCTTAGTCATATTTCATTACAAGGCATATGTTCACTCGGAACGTAAAATATATTAAAGTAAGAAAAATTCGTTTAGGAAAGTTACTAAAATCAAACTGATGGTTTTAAATTAACCCTTAGTCAAATTAATATTTAATGGATTGGCTTTCATTATATCAAATTAACCGATTAGCAGTTGGGAAATTAATATTAAATAAGTTACAACACAAAAAGATGATAAATCTGATACATTTCATGTATATAGTATACCGAGGAATACGATGGGTAACATATTGCGGGTATCTCTTATTTTTTCCGTTTGTAGTAAGGGGTAGCAGTATGCCGTATCAGGTTAACGGAATTTGGCCTTGTGGGAAGATAGCCCACTATAATTTATAAAATGATTATATATTCAAGAAAGGCAATTAGAGTATAAAATAACATTTATACATATATACATTTCAATTAATGTTTTACAAATAAAGTAATACTTGAAATAAAAGTCCAACGGAAGTTAGAGAGAGTTCATGGCAAAATAATAACAAGCTGAAAGGGATAAAAGAATGTTCATTGAAGATAAATAAATGCTGAAAGGGTAAAAGACTTAGTAGTGGGATTGATGTTCATTTTGAAATTGCCGATTCCCAGGTCAGCGAGTCAGCAAGTTGGTATGAAAAGGTCGGTTAGTACTTTTTGAGAACAGGGAGAAAGGAAGAGGTCAACATAGTAGCCGCTCAACATAGGTCAAGGGAGAAACTAATTACACTTTTCTCCTTTCGTCCTTCTGTCTGACGAAGCGTCTATGTCTTCGCATTTTATATTGGCATTTTGGACCAAACACAGCTAGTTTCGAATTTCATCCTTGTATTTGGTTTCGGGCTTCCCATTGGCTGGTAAATAAAAATGGTAATTTGATATTTGATTAATTTTTATTTTTCAACCGGAACATCTGTGCGAACTCGGATGCGCACGACGAGTTTTATTCATTTGCTTTTTAGTTGTGAGAGAGCACACACCCGGTTCATCGCCTTTGTTCGGTCGGTATCACCACAAATACTATGAAAGTCATTAACGTTTACGAACTAGAATTGCTGTTTTTATTATTCAATCTCCTTTTTGTGTTATACCATTCCACAGCGGTAAGTAAACAATTTTTCTTAATCCAACAAAAGTAATGTTTTGATAGTTATAGAAATAACCTAAATTTACTTCCAGTATCTAAAACATGGAGTGGAAGTTCAAATTTTGTAATCGATATATTTACAAGACTTCAGATATTGGTTGTGAAGTAATTTCAATTAATGGTTGATTCTCAATCCACTTGAACGGTCGATATGTGTTAACAGATATTTATAGGCATTTAAATATGGTATGCATCCTTAGGGACTGAATGGAGTGGTTCGACAATATCTGTATAAACAATTTGAAAACGTGGTGAAGGTAACCCGAAATGCGGAATAGTAAATCTGGTTTGCTAATTAATTATAGTAGCATACAAAATTAAATCATAGATTTAGTCATACCTGATCAAAAGCATTTGGATTTAAGTAACTCAATATATAATTATTTCTGACACATCTAAAATGCGTTATAAATGATTCGAGATGGAGATTTCCTTTTGTAAATAGCCTGTCATGATAATCACGTTATTGTAAATATCTTGTAAGATATAGTTAGAAAATAAGGATAAAAAGGAAATTTATAAAAGAGAAAAACCGAACAAATAAGATATAATAAAGAAGTTAAAAATTTAAGAAACAGAAAGGAAAATCGTAAGACGAGCCAATATGATAAAGCGGTTTATTTTATTCTATTTTATTTTTTTAATATATATATATATATATATATATATATATATATATATATATATATATATATATATATATTGGTTTATTTTCTCTTCTTCAAAAAGACACCCCGTCTTGGCCGTATGTAGGAATACCAGTACAACTAAGCATACCCGATCTATAACATCGATTATCCCAAGTGAAGCCTTGATTAATTACCTTTTCTGGGGGAACTTATATAATGCACGTCCTAAAGCTAGTAGCAGTTTTTTTTCTTTCTGGATACGAGCCGAATACTGATCATATTCGGTTGGGTCCCCTATCGAAGAAGTCTGTTGTTTATTGAGACTCGAAACTTCTAATGACATGGGAGCAGCAACACTGACGACGCACCTGAAATCGGCACTTTAAGGTGTATTTTAATAATCCAATACAGAGATGAAAAATGAATGAATGTTACCAAAAATAGATTTACGAAATTTACTGAAATAAAAAATGGATATATTACGTACATTAGAATTATTATCTGGTACTGAAAAATATTTACGGTTAATAAAATATTTGATTCCTTTGATAATCTGTGCCGCCACGATTCCTGGTGAGTCATAAACATTGACTTGTATCACAAAAACTTGTTTCGACATACAGTCGGTTACCATATTTTCACTTACTATTTAAGGAATCAATTTTCATTATCAGATAAAATGATCAACAGTTGTGGAATTCATATTGACGGATCAATTGCAACATAGAGCAGTGGTGCCCGATTAATTTGCTGTACTTTGTATATTGAGGGGTAAAATTCGTAATGCTGATTGCCATGAACCTTTACAAATTATAATTACTGTTTTATTGCTTTTGCATTTTCAATCTATTAAAACATTCCGCTGTCATTGGTCAGCAGTTGTTTTCTTAAAAAAACAACGGATTTTGTTCGTTTTAAAAACAACTAATTTTCAAATCAATTTCCTCTGGAACGCTAATTGTTGTAACCTATGTATATAGAAAAGTTCATTGTGTGGTAATGAAAGGTTGAACCTGAATCCAACGAACTGAACAGTTTATATATGTTAACTCATATTTATAAGGATTTATATATGGACTAGCAGTATAGCCCGGCGTTGCTCGGGTGTAATGAAAGCTTTAAAACTAATCCATGGTCCTGGAGCTCAGACTCTTTGGACGTTGGCACGAAAGACTAAAAAGCAATAGCTGTTTCCAGTTAAAGTAAAACCGTAGACTGAAAGAAAAATGAATGAATGTAAGTCAAATTTTGATTTCCTGGTATCGATATCAAATAAGTTTTTTCGTTGTAAACTGAATTTTGAAGGCTAAATAAGTCCTCTGAGTAAATGGTATCATGGCTGAGACTAAGAACTACAATTATACCTACTTAGAGCCAAACCCGAAGCAAAAACTAAAATAAAAGGGCTGAAAAAAAAACAAACAAACAAACATACAGGCAGATAAACAGACACACACAAACATCTTGCCTTTTATATATACATATATTTTTTTTTAATCATATCACCCCGAGCAAGGCGGTAACGCCACTGATGCGCAGGGGGCTACGTAAGAGTGAAAAGATTGGGAAAGAGAAAGCCGGAAACCACATCCTGAACAGGGAACAAGGGATGAGCCACTTCACCTGTTCAATAGACGTGGGTGGAGTGTGAACCAGGCGATAGTTTAGTCCATCTACTCCAATTGAAAATAAAAGAAATAGAGTAAAAAGATTGGAAAAGAGAAAGCCGGAGACCACATCCTAAACAGGGAACAAGGGATGAGCCTCTTCACCTGTTCAATAGATGTGGGTGGAGTGTGAACCGGGCGATAGTTTAGTCTATCTATTCCAATATTATCGATTTTCTGCACTATTGTAAAAACTGCAACCTTGAAACTTGTGAATATCGTTTCTTATGTCTTTGTCTATGAGTGTATCAAATTTGATTAAAATCGGACCACTCCTTCTATAACCCGATTTTTTCGATTATCGATTTTTGATATTTATCGGGGATACCACGACACAAAACCTAGCTAAGAACACTCGCAGACGCTTATAGTACAACTGTGTAAATTTTCAAGAAAATCGATTCAGCCGTTTCGGAATCTATAGGTAAAGGACACACAGACACAGACACAGACACACACACACACACACACACACACAGAGTCAAAGTTCCATTTATATATAAGTTTAGATTTGAATCATTATAGTCTTAAGGATAAAATCTATATGAAATCCGATAAAATCTATATGAACAGATTGCAAATCTGGTGAAGTTAAATTCATAATTTTGAATTGTATTTTTTATCAATTTGTAGCTGTTGATAAGATATGCATTATACAATCATTTACGGACGTATGGCCAGTAGTTTCTGGATTGAACTATATAGATTGTTGTATTAAGCGAACAGTGGCAGAACAAAGAAGACACGATGGACGTTTAAGAAATAAACGTTAAATCCAGATAAGTAAAGTTATAAAAGGTGTTCACGAAGGCGTACGGTAGGAGAGGGAGGGTGAATTGTGGATTACTGCTGCGACGGTCTTTGGCGGGTGTTCTTTGAAGATGGGATTCTGCATTCCAACAAGCGTTGTAAATCTATGGCTGCTGTGCCGACCAACTGCCGAAGAAGTCCCTGATGGTTTTTTATGTCCTTTTCTTACGCTCAGATCGGCTTTAGTTTTTTATTTGATTCTTTAGGCGGGAGTGCGTGCTATTGGTGAAAATTCTGAATTGTATTTTTTTCAAGTGTTTAAGTGAAACAGAAGTTGTGTGCGGAGCTTATGCGCAGTTGACGAAGTTTTTAGTTCAGTTTCGGTGTCGGAGTGTCCCCATTCAGCCAGTGGTGGAAATTTGTGAAACATGAATCAGAAGAAAATCTGGTTTTGGAAGATTATAACAGATTACAGATTATAACAGATTACCCAATACCAATAAGAGATTATAAATGAAAGCTATATAAAATAGGTTTATAGAATGTTTTCTGTATAAAAAGTCTGGGATTAAACGTTACAATTCACATATATTAGAATTATTAACTGGCGCTGAAAACTATGGTTAGTAAAATATTTGATTCTTTATTAGTCTTTAAATATTTACTCGCGGAATGATTGAGTGACCTGATTTGTAATTCTTATCGATCCTTTGAATGTTTCAAAAGCCGGAACATATTTTGGATTGTAAGAATTCTTTATTTGCCTATGAATATTGCATTAACAATGTTTTTGGAGATGACAAAAAATTGCATGAATCTATTCTATAAAGCTTTCATTCATAATTTGGCATTATATACTAAAACCCAAGGAGATGTGCGGTGTGGTGCAGTGGATATCGGCTCGGAACATGAAATCGGGGAGCCGAGTTCGAATTCCAGTTGAATTCATTGCATTAACTTACGCGCAAATACCCTTGGGAAAGGTATTAATCTATCTCTTCCTTCCAGTTATGGGTTAAAAAAACAGGACAGATTGGGTTTTATAGCCTTGGCTTTCAACCAGTCTACTGCAGAAAGCAATGGCAACCTACTGCAGGATAATCTTCTGCCTGGTCAGTCATGTCTCGAAAGAGATATGATCGCCCAAGCATGTTTCACTCATGGCACTTAACTGACTGACTGACTAAAATCCAAAATTAATCGACTGTATGTCGAGACAAGCATTTGCGATGCAAGTAAATGTTTGTGACTTACCAGAATGCACAGAGGCACAGACTAATAAAGAATTCAAATATTTTACTAACCATAAATAGTTTTCTAGGTAATAATTATAGAAGTGTCTACATTTAATCAGAGACCTGAAAACATTCTATAAACCAATTTTATGCAGCTTTCATTCGTGAATCAATTAAATCTGTCATCCGCCCGTACATTGAATATTGCTGCCATATCTGGTCGGGGGCTCCTGCTAGCCACTTAGGTGTCCTCGACCAAATCCAACTGAGAATCTGTAATGTGATCGATCCCAACTTAGCAGCTAGGATACAGTGGCTTTCTCACCGACGCAGTGTGGCTTCCCTGTGTCTTTTCTACATATACTTTCACGGCTTCTGCTCCGATTAACTTAGCACACTGGTGCCCGCTATATAGGAATTTACTCGAGCGACAAGATTAGCAACTAGGTCCCACCAGTTTAGCAATAAAATGTAAACGCAAATTCTACTCCATCAGCTTCTTTTCTCGCACTTTCCGCCTGTGGAATTTCTTTCCGCATATTTGCTTTCCCGACAGCTATAATCTCCAAGAATTTAAATGTAAAGTCAATAGTCATCTCCTGCCTCCCTAACTTACATCCTCTCTCTCATGCTTTTTTCCTCGTCCACCCCACTCTCATCAGTATTCTCTTCCTTCTGTTACGCACTTCCTGACACACCCTACAACCTCTCACTCATTCTCATAACATTCCTCCTATGTAACCGCCTGCACAACAGTGGCAGTAAAATGTATTGCTTGAGGAGACACGATTATAAAAAAATATCTTGGATCGTTTATTAGCGAACAGGTTTCCAAATCAGAAATAATTTCAGGAGCAGCACAAATTATATGAAAATAAGGGATATTCATGGAAGACACTGTACGTAGCCACTATTTGCAAAGAGTTTTGAACAGATCAGATTGTAATATATTTCACTGACCAACGAAAATATGATTGACAAAAATATATTCTGGCCGTGAATAGTGGCGGTGGAGTGAATAACAAAGGTTTCAAAGGCAATAGACGACAAAGATATGATTGATGTCAAACGTCAACCCGAATAAGCAAATATACGTAGAATTTTGGGTTATATAAGTCTAGGGTTATTAGCCGAAGAGAAGTGAAGAGAACAGAGAGAGAGAGAGAGAGAGAGAGAGAGAGAGAGAGAGAGAGAGAGAGAGAGAGAGAGAGAGCCACGTCTATTGAACAGGTGAAGAGGCTCATCCCTTGTTTCCTGTTTAGGATGCGGTTTCCGGTTTTCTCTTTTCCAATCTTTACACTCTTTTTTTTTCAATTGGAGTAGATAGACTAAACTATCGCCCGGTTCACACTCCACCCACGTCTATTGAACAGGTGAAGAGGCCCATCTCTTGTTTCCTGTTTAGGATGCGGTTTCCGGTTTTCGCTTTTCCAATCTTTTCCCTCTTTTCTTTTTTTTTTCTTTCAATTGGAGTAGATAGTCTAAACTCTCGCCCGGTTCACACTCCACCCACGTCTATTGAACAGATGAAGCGGCTCATCCCTTGTTTCCTGTTTAGGATGTGGTTTCCGGTTTTTCTCTTTTCTAATCTTCTCACTCTTATGTAGCCCCCTGCACATCAGTGGCGTTACCGCCTTGCTTGGGGTGATATGATTTCAAAGAGAGAGAGAGAGAGAGAGAGAGAGAGAGAGAGAGAGAGAGAACGAACTTCCGCTAGTTAACGATTTCCCGATAACTCGTACGTGTGCGTGATTTTCTTTGGCTAGCCTCCTCTTTCACAAATCCGTAACCGACGAAGAAAAAAAATATAATTTTATATTTTTATAAATACGTGTTCCTCATTGTCTGTCAGAACGGTCGTTGTTCGTCGAGATCCACAACCAGGCGATATGTAACAAGATGAAACTAAAAAAATTACATGAACTACTTTTTTTTTCCATGATTGAATTTCAACTTTATTGATTTAATTCAGGCGTTTCATAAATAATTTGAAGCATTTGAAATGACTTTTTGTCTTTTTCTACAAATTACCATGGTTTGTAATTTTATATGTTTATCGTGAAATTGTTCTCGCTTATAAATATTGGACAAGCGAAGTTGTGCGTTGTGTTTTAAAAACGAAATAGATGCGTTTGTTAACAATATTCTCTGAACAGTAAGCTACGTGCAATATTTGATGTATTAAATATGAAGTCGGACTGCCAACTGAAAAAGAAACTAAAAGCTCTACAAAAATCATCAAATATTTGCCATGAAAATGCAATTAGTGAATGCGAACATTGAGAAGATTCAAATCCGTAAAATTAAAAATGCATTTGTATTCTCGACGGATTTGCAAAATGGAAAAATTCAGCAAACTGTCCACCCACCCACAAAAAACAAAACAAAACAAAAAAACAAAAACAAAAACAAAACAACAACAAAATAAACAAACAAAAAACAACAACAACAACAAAAAAACAACAACAAAATCAAAATGGACTGAAGAAAGTAAAAAAACAAAACTGATTCTACGCGTACACAAACGCGCGTACACTCACACAAACATACGTACACTCACACAAACACACACAAAGAAAAATCAAACCAACTTAAAAAGCGCATAAATAATTTTTAAATTTATTAAGTTAAAAATGAGAAAAATGAGAAAAATGAGAAAAATGAAAAATGAGAAAAATAAGGAAAATGAGAAAAATGAGAAAAATAAGGAAAATGAGAAAAATGAGAAAAATGAGAAAAATGAGAAAAATAAGAAAAATGAGAAAAATGAGAAAAATGAGAAAAATGAGAAAAATAAGGAAAATGAGAAAAATGAGAAAAATAAAGAAAATGAGAAAAATGAGAAAAATGAGAAAAATGAGGAAAAATAAGGAAAATGAGAAAAATGAGAAAAATAAGGAAAATGAGAAAAATGAGAAAAATGAGAAAAATGAGAAAAATGAGAAAAATAAGGAAAATGAGAAAAATGAGAAAAATGAGGAAAATGAGAAAAATGAGAAAAATGAGAAAAGGAAAATGAGAAAAATGAGAAAAATAAGGAAAATGAGAAAAATGAGAAAAATGAGAAAAATGAGAAAAATGAGAAAAATAAGGAAAATGAGAAAAATGAGAAAAATGAGAAAAATGAGAAAAATAAGGAAAATGAGAAAAATGAGAAAAATGAGAAAAATGAGTAAAATGAGAAAAATGAGAAAAATGAGAAAAATGAGAAAAATAAGGAAAATGAGAAAATGAGAAAAATGAGAAAAATGAGAAAAATGAGAAAAATAAGGAAAATGAGAAAAATGAGAAAAATGAGAAAAATGAGAAAAATAAGGAAAATGAGAAAAATGAGAAAAATAAGGAAAATGAGAAAAATGAGAAAAATGAGAAAAATGAGAAAAATGAGCAGTCATTTGATGAAAACTCCTGATGAGTGGAAAGAAAGATTACAAAAATGTTTGTCTGTAGTCAGGATGATGACTATAACATTCAGCAATGTGGCAAATTTTATATTTGTAATAATGTATATATATATATATATTACATTATTATTATATATATGTATATATCGGTGATATAGCGTTTATATATATATATATATATATATATATATTTACAGGTTTATATCCAGATGATAATATATATATAATTCCAGGTGACGAGGACTCAATTTTTTTTATTTTGTGTGCTCTCGAATTTATTTTATTATGAACAGTGCTCAATATAATGAGTATTATAGAGCTTAATATAATTATACAGTTATGAATTAATTGTACATTGCGACACGGAAAAGAAAAATTAAGATATACACGTTATTTCATGGTGAATCGGAATTATAGGCCTATTTCAGGCGAACCATTGTCAGCTTCCATCTTTATTTTACAAAAGATTTTACACGAAAAATCTTTTGTAATATAAAGACGGAAACTGACGATGGTTCGCCTGAAATAGGCCTATACTTGCGATTCACCATGAAATAACGTGTATGTCTTAATTTTTCTTATATTTGCTCTATATGCATTTATATGCATATATACTTAGAGCACTCTTAGAGAGTTATCCTACCAATGTATGTACAGGATACTCTTTTGTATTCTTCTATACCCACACTGCATGCTGATATATATATATATATATATATATATATATATATATATATATATATATATATATAAAGATGAGGACAATAGTCTGAATAATGTAAATACTGTAAATACTAACTCATCTCAGAAATATAGACAAATAAGAAAGTCAGTTTATGAACCAGTAATAAACTTTTAGTGTGCTTTTGTATATTTACTATACAGGTAGACGGTGGGAAATATTTCTATGCAAAAGTAGGCGATGACGCCCAAAATGTTAAGAGCCCCTGATCGATATTAGGGACATTGCGTTACCTAAGGTTTAAAATTAATCTTTAAAAACGAAAAAGCTTTCATTTAAACTTTAATTGAAAGTTAAAGGATTATATTTGCTACTTCCACTATGCAAATACTCTGGTGTATTTTATTTCAAATATAAATTATATTAGTTGCAATCGATTTTTAAAAAAAAATACCTGATTATTGACCCTTTTTTTAGTTGTCTTTCATCACGATGTAATTCTATGTATTATAAAAAATCTTCCAAAAATAAAATACTTTTTTGAAACCTCATTTAAGGAATAGCAGCTGATTTAAAATATAATTAATCTGAATTGAAACGAATATTATTTACTTGAAATTTAAAATAACACAGAAATATATTTTTAAAACAAACCGCAGTTGTGTTTTTTGGCAGACAGTCACCGTGTTTATGTGATTTACGAGTGTTGACAGGTGACGTATTGATTTTTGTTCTACGGATGCATTATCTGTAAAAGATAATGGATCAGGTATTTAAAAAAAAATCGATTGCAACTAATATAATTTATATTTGAAATAAAATACACCAGAGTATTTGCATATTGGAAGTAGCAAATATAATCCTTTAACCATTAAAAAATGACATGAGCGCTATTTTTCTATAATTAAGTACTTAGTGCTCTTAAATGTATTGGAAAATATTCTCCATAATTTAATTTTAAGAATATTGACTTTAAATTTACTAGAAGCTTTGCTTTATTTTCTAATAATGTCGTGTATGGCTGACCATACTTTCGAAATGGCTACGTTACATGATTTTTTTATGCATAAAAAATAAAAGACAATATTTTCAAAATCTTTGTGTAAAATAATTTGTATTAAGCTTTTCAATTTTTGATTAGTAAATATATTTTTCATTTAATGACCATGTCCCCTAACGCAATTAAAGGAATGCCGAATTTAAAAATTTTTAAAAATAAATTATTATAAATGAAATTTAAGAAGATGAAAACCATTCCTGCAAAAATTCATTATTCAACGAACAATGTAAAAAAAAACACGTGCAAACGCGATTCGTAAATACAGAGTGCGATGAATGAATTGTCGTCTAAATTTCGGAAAGTGGAAATATCACTGACTTCTTATTTTAACAGATATATTAACGAAAATTACACATAAAATTATTGAAATAATAAAGAGTAAATTCACTCAGTAAAATCGCCATTGACTTCAACCGTGACCTCCAGACAACTTCAGAATCTCCTGCATCTCTTCTGGATGGTCTCCTTGTTTAAGTCGGTGAATGCTACCATAATCCTTGCCTTCATCTTTGGTGTTACAAGGAGTTTTATTGGTCTCTCGCTCAAATGCGCCCCATACTTAATAACCAAGGGGGTTGCAGTCTGGGGAGTTAAATAGTCAGATGTAAGGGATGATTTGGTCGCAGAAATTGTCTGACAACCATGACTGGATTCTCCTACTTGTGTGGCATATTGCAGAGTCGTGTTACCAGACAGTTTTTCAGCCGAGATCCTCTTGACCCAGGGCAGCACAAATTCCTCAAGACACTTAATGTAGGCCTCCATGTAGAGTCTGAAGTCCTGTGAAAAGATGAATGAAGTCCTAACAGTGACATCACTGGTGATTCCTCCAAATGCCATCATATTGACTGAATATCGTTGTATTGGAGCTTCCGGTGTGAATGCCAAGCAGAGCCGTTTCCAAATTTTTGTTGGAGTCAATTGCGTCATCGTGTTCTTTTTTTATTTGGAAGGTGCCCAACTGACTCTACTACACTGTGCAGTGGACAAAATCGTAAACAAACAAAGCGCATAAGCGAAATTAAAAACATAAAATGGCGACAATTTACCCATTGCAACCTGTATTTATGTGTGTCTGTTTATCTGCCTGTATCTCTCTAATTTTTTCAGCCCTTTTATTTTAGCTTTTGCTTCGGGTTTGGCTCTAAGTAGGTATAATTGTAGTTCTTAGTCTCAACCATGATACCATTTACTCAGATTACTTATTTAGCCTTCAAAATTCAGTTTAGGACGAAAAAACTTACTTGATATCGATACCAGGAAATCAAAATTTGACTTACATCCATTCATTTTCTTTCAGTCTACGGTTTCGCTTTAACTGGATACAACTATTGCTTTTTAGTCTTTCGTGCCAACATCCAAAGAGTCTGAGCTTCAGGACCATGGATTAGTTTTAAAACTTTATTACACCCGTGTAACGCCGGGCTATACTGCTAGTGCATGTATAAAATAACGTAAATACAAAATTTTCACATAAATCTAGGACACTACATTTAGTCATTTTGAAGAACATTTATCAGCATGAAAAATGGAATCGGAGAGCGGTAATCAAATTACAGCTAAATCTGCTCCATTCATTTTCATACTTGGAAAAGGCATCAATCATTCATTCTTCCAACCTCCACCTATGGGTTAAATAGCAGATTAAATTGGGATTTTTATTTTTAACTGGAGGTCAGTCAAAGAGAAATACTACCCTGAATTAAAAACCGTGAAGTATGCAAGTGTAAACCACGCTAAAAGTTTTCTCAAGAAAAGTCGTAGCAATTTATAAATAAAAACAGAAATATTGACACATTCTCATGAAAAATGTCAGTGTTTATTACATATAGTGCAAAACTATCTGTTTATTTATAAATAGATAAACATATGAATAAGAGAAACAGACTTTTGATTTAAACAATATCCCACATATTTCAGTAAATTATGATTTTGTGAGCTAATACGGTCTACTTGACGTTCTAGAACATCCATGCGCGTGACGTTTTAAATGTTTTTTTTATTTTTGATGTTCTGAAACAGGGGTCGACAACCTTTTGGAGAGTGAGGGCCAAAAAGCTATGTAGAGTCATGGAGGAGGGCCAAACAGCTATGGCTCCAGTGTCATGGAGAAGAACCATGTTATTAAATTTGTGAATAAATTTTCGATGTATTTGAAGAAAGCAAGGATTCAATTTAATTTAATATCTGACGGAAATTTTGTTAAAAATAAATATTACATCTTAAAAATAAATGTTTGATAAATCAGTATTGAAAAAAAATCCATTAAAATCGGTTGAAAACACTATTTTACATTTATTTAAAAGTGCCCGCTCACGAAACCAATTTCACAGAAAAAGTGAAAGTGAGGCTGTATGCTAATTTTGGCGATCCCTACAAAAAAAAAAAAAAATAAAAGTAAAACATTCTCCAGGTAAAAAGAAATAATTTTTAAAAATTTCGACGCAATATATTCAGACTATCAACTGTCACTTTGGTTTGGTTTATCTATATTTATATCGTGTCCAGAGTAAGGTAGCGGGCCGGACAAGATTCATTCGAGGACCGGATGTGGCCCGCGAGTCGGGGGTTGCCGACCACTATTCAAGAACCATCATGTCTTTGATGTTCTAGAACAGTCATCTCTTTGACGTTCTAGAACCTCATTCTTTTTGACGTTCTAGAACATTCATTTCCTTACTTTCACCACTTTCACGCTATAAAACATTCATCTTTTTGACGTTCTAGAACCTTCATCTCTTTGACCTTCTAGAACATGCACTCCATGACGTTCTAGAACATTCATCCCTTTGACGTTCTAGGAAATTTATTTCTTTGACGTTCTCAAACATCCATCTCGTTGACATTTTTAGAATTAATCTCTTTGACATTCAAAAAAATTCAATGCTTTGGCGTTCTAGAATATACATCTCTTTCACGTTCTACAAACTTCATTTCCTTGACGTTTGGGAACACTCATCTAATTGACATTCTATAACATTCATTTACTTGATGTTATAGAACGTTCGTCTTGACATTCTAGGACCTTCATCCATTTGCCTTTCTAGAACATTCATATACTTGGCGTTTCAGAACTTCTATATCATTGACGTTCTAGAACATTGATCTCTTTGGTCTTCTAGAAATTTATCTCCTTGACTTTCAAGAAACTGCATTTCTACGACGTTCTAGAATATTCATCTCTTTGATGTTATAGAACCTTCGTCTCTTCTATCTACTGATCTTCTATAAACTTTATATCTCTTTCATGTTCTAGAGCCTTCATCTCTTCGACGTTCTAGCATCTTCATCTTCTAAACCTAGAAACTTCATCTACATGATGTTTCACAGCTTATTATTTGAAGTACTATAAACATTTCTCTGACGGTCTAAGACATTAATTTATTTGACGTTGCTTCATCTTTTTGACGTTCTGAAAACTTTCCTCTTTTTGACGTTCTGTAACCTCTATCTCCTAGGTTCTCTAGAACATTATTCTCTTTGAAATTGTAGAACCTTTATCTCTGTGTCTTTCTAGAACCTTCATGTCTTTGACGTTCTAGAACGTTCACCTTTTTGTCTTTGTGTAACCTTAATTTCCTTGACGTTCTAGACCCTTAATCTCTTTGACACCCTAGAAACTTCATGTCTTTGAAGTTCTGGAACATTTATGTTCTTGACGTTAATCTGCTTGCTGTTTTAGAAACTTCACCTGTTTGACGTTCTAGAAACACTCATCTCCTTAGTGTTGTAGAACTTTCATGTCATTTACATTCTAAAACTTTCATTTCCTTTATTAAGTTTGTTAACAAATCTATTTTTTCATTGACATAGATCTTCTCTGCTATTGTTTTTCGTTTCATATATGCAAGGTGAGCAATAGTCACCCTTGAAGGAGACGAAAAAGCATTGACCTGTGTAAATATACTCTTTAGCTAAAAACATCTTGGTTATGACTTGTACTACTCAAGAAACATTGCCGAAGAACTTGTAGAGGGAGAAGAAATTAAAAATTAAAATCAACCTTCTTTTTCAATTTTACAAAAATTCACAATGACGTGTGAAATCCTGGTTTTTCTCAAACAGAAAAAGGATTGACCATGTGCTTAAAGAAAAAGTCGAAACCGAATTTCGCAAGTAGGTGCTAAATTGATTTTTAACCAATGGGAGCGACTTGCAAGACCAAAAGGGACTTAGATATCAAGTGCGAAAGTAAAAAAGAACTATATAAATGAGTCAAGACAGTCAAGACAGTCAGTCACACATGGAAGCAGCAAAGACGACAAGCTAAAATGTAACGGGAGAAGCTTCAAGCTGACCCGTACATTCGTCCTCTTTCTCTTTCCTTCTCGCGAGCTGATTTCTTTTACTTCTTCTTCTCCATCCAAAGACATTCCTACCAAACAAATACAAACATACGTACGTACGCATATACTCTTTTAACAATTACTACTACGAACATTTTCTACAAATCTGGATACCTTTAACTTTCTCATTGAACACGAACTCTACCCTTAAATTCCTAATAATATTTCTAATTGCACATTAACTCCTACAACTTATGTTATCCTTTTAATAAATTTCTATTTTAACATGAAAAATGTATATTTTCATTCTTGCATTATTCCACACATTAATCCACACTTTCCAACCTGCCGACAACCAACCTTCTGATGAAAACCTTCTGATAATTCTGATGATGATAATTCTGGAATAACATGTAAGCTGTAGGGAGCTTGATTAAGTATGACACAAGGCCGAACCAAGAAACATTAACCATCCTCCTACGGCTACAAACTCCAATAATTCTCGGTACTTATATTGACAGTCCTATCGATCTTGAATATACCTTTTATTTTACTGTCAAAAATAATAAGCAGAAAATATTGCTCCTTTTTCTGTCTTTTTTCATCCATGTCATGTTGATTGACTATTTTTTATGAAAAACTTAAACTTTAACCAAGCTGTCAGATTCATCCAATATATCTTTAATTTTATCATTAAAAGTTACTGTCGAGAAAGTAGTCTTCATTTATTTCTTTGCAATATTTACTTAAAGGTGATAGTATGATTGCTAGCATAGCTTTTGCAAATGTTCTGTACTTGTTTATGTTTTGCAACATAATTTTTTGTTTTATAAATCAACCATCCGTCCGTGCATTGAATACTGCTGCCATATTTGATCGGGCGCTCCTGCTATCCACATAGGGGTCCTTGACAAAATCCAACGGAGAATCTGTAATGTAATAGATCCCGACTTGGCAGCTCAGATACAGTCACTTTCTCACCGGTGTAATGTGGCTTCCCAGTGTCTCTTCTACAAATACTTTCACGGCTTCTGCTCCGATGAACTTAGCTCACTGGTACCTCCTATATATAAATTTATTCGAGCCCCAAGATTAGCAACTAGGTCCCACCCTTTTACTGTGAAACGAATAAATTGTGAACGAAAATTCTACTCCAGCAGCATCTTTTCTTGCACTTTCCGCCTGTGGAATTCCCTTCCATTTACTTGCTTTTCCGACAGTTATAATCTCCAAGAATTTAAATGTAAAGCCAATAGTCATCTCCTATCTCACTGACTTGCATCCTCTCTCTCATGCTTCTTTCTTTGTCCACTCCACTCTCATCAGTATTATCATCCTTTTCTTACCGACTTCTTGGCACCCCCTATAACCTGTCACTCTTTCTCATAACATTCCTCCTATGTAACCCCCTGCTCAACAGTGGCAGTAAAATGCCTTTCTTGGGGCGATATGATTATAAAAAAATCAGCTTCTCATTTTTTTTGCCTTATACATTTTTGACTTTTCTCAAATTTTATTTTTTTCGACATTCTAAAAGCCAGATTTTATTTTTATTGTTACAATCTTATCATTTTTTTTCAATTTATTTTTTTCATTGTTTTGTGATATCTCTTCAACGTTTTTCCAATTCTCAAAGTTGTTTACTCATCAGTCAATAATTTTACTGGGAAATGACGATGAATCCCGAGAAAAAAAAATAAAGAAGTGGTTGGAAATGGAATGATCGTAGCAGAAAGTAAAAGACGCCAGAGTAGAATTTCTTACGACAAGAAAACTTAATCTATGACAATAAACGGAACAATGACATAATAATAATAATAATAATAATAATAATAATAATAATAATAATAATAAAATAAAACCAGAATAATAATAATAATATTAATAATAAATAAACCAGAACAGACATGGTCTGGAATTACAGAAGATGATGTTAAATTTGCACTAAAAAAAGCACACAATTGAAAATTCCCAGGTATAGATAAAATTCCTAACTTTTGGCTATATTATTTAAATGCAGCACATAAAAAACTAGCCAAAGAACTTCAAGAAATGGTTGATGATCCCACTAAAATTCCTGCATGGATGACCAAAGGAATTACATTTCTTCTACCCAAGAATGGTGACACAAACAACCCGAAAAACTACAGACCAATTACATGTCTTCCGACAACATATAAACTATTAACATCTATTTTAACAAAACAGACATATTTATTCTTAGAAAGAAATGACATGATACCGCTTGAACAAAAAGGGTGCAAACGTGGCTGTTATGGTTGTAAAGACCAATTGCTAATGAACAAAATGATCCTGGAAAACTGCTACAGTACAAAGAAAAATCTTAGTACTGCCTGGATAGATTATCGAAAGGCATTCGATAGTGTGCCACATTCCTGGATTTTAAAGACTTTAAATATATACAAGATATCGCCCGTCATCATCAATTTCATCAAACAGTGCATGTCTATATGGAAAACAACCCTTTACCTCAATCATATAAATGGAACATATAAGTCTGATGAAATAAACATCAAAAGAGGTATATTTCAAGGTGATTCTTTATCTCCCTTACTATTCTGCTTATCATTAATAGCACTAACCAGTCAACTTAATAAGACAGAATGTGGTTATAAAATAGGCCAAAAGAAAATAAGCCATCTATTTTACATGGATGACTTAAAGTTATATGCTAAGAATGATAATGAGCTGGAAGGTCTTCTGCAAACTGTAAAATGCTTCAGCGAAGACATTGGAATGAAATTTAATTTGAATAAATGTGCTAAAGCTACAGTTTTACGTGGATCAATACAAGAAACATCCTCAATTAGCTTAGACCCTGCTGTAACAATAAAAGAATTGAAACCAGAAGAAGCTTATAAATACCTAGGTGTAAATGAGAGCGAAAACATTCACCATAAAAAAATGAAAGAAATAGTGCGTAAAGAGTACTATAGAAGGCTACGAATGATATTAAAAACTGAATTAAATTCACAGAACAGAGTTATGGCCATTAATAGCCTTGCAATCCCAGTTGTCCAATATAGCTTTAACATCTTAAACTGGACTCTAAACGACATCATGCGAATGGATGCTAAAACAAGAAAGCTTCTTTCTAAGCATAAGATGCATCATCCAAAGGCTGATGTAGACCGTCTATACATACCCCGTAAAGAAGGTGGAAGAGGTCTTATTCAGCTGGAGTTGTCATACAAGACAACAACTATTGGCTTACTAACATACATAGAAACAGCAAAGGGTTGGATGATACAATCAGTAAGGCAACATGAAGAAAGAAAGAAAAAATATTCAATAATAAAAGAAGGCAGTAAATACAAACAAGATTTACAGTTAGTAGATTCTGTAGAAAAGCAAAACAGAAGCCAAGAACCAACTATTGCGGCAAAAAATATGAAAATGAAAGCCAAAGATAAAGCTCTTGAACAGATGAAACAGCGCTGGCAAGACAAACCTCTGCATGGCCAATATCCAGTACGTGCCAATAAATCCAATGTTGACAAAGTTAATACTCATCGATGGTTACGTGCATCTGGATTAAAGTCTGAAACTGAAGGCTTTATTCTTGCAGCACAAGACCAAAGTCTTTTCACTAGAAACTTTCAGGCAAATATTATGCATAATAATATGGATCCAAAATGTAGGTTTTGTGATAAACACCAAGAAACAATAGACCACCTAATCTCAGGCTGTTCTGTGCTTGCCCCAAATGAATATAAAAATCGCCACGATAGAGTTGGGCAATATTTACATTGGGCAATGTGCAAACATTATGGAAAGTCTGTAAACAAACACTGGTATGAACATCACCCAGCACCGGTTACAGAAATAGAAGATGTAACCATTCTATGGGATTACACCATCTACACAGACAGAAAAATTGAAGCAAACAGGCCAGACATTATTGTTAAAAACCAGAAGGAGAAAACTTGTCTATTAATTGATATGGCTTGTCCAGCGGATTGTAACATAGCAATCAAGGAATTTGAAAAACTGTCAAAATATAAAGACCTGGAAATTGAAATAGAAAAAATGTGGAAATTGAAAACAAGAGTTGTGCCAGTGATAGTAGGTGCACTTGGAATGATAAAAAATGGAACAAAACAACATATTGAAAGAATACCTGGAAACCCCAGCTTAAGAGATATACAAAAAATTGTCTTATTAAGTACAGCCCACACACTAAGGAAAACTTTATCTATGTAATGCTAGGGATGATAGGGAAGATAGAAAAACATGAAATGGAGCCATAACAACACGCCACGACCTGCCTTAGGTCTCCCCGCAGACTTGGTTGGTTGTGAGACCAAAGCAGAAATCGAAATATGATGAAAAATGACATAATAATAATAATAAATGGTAGTAGCGGCGGTGCATCATGGCTGGGTGTCGAGAGGGTTGTTTTTTTAAAGCTTCACGTATGATGCAGCTGAAGCGATTTAGGAGTCATATGTAGAAACCTTGGAACAACCTCAACCGGAATCCGTCTTAGCGGACCGCATTAACCGACATGAAATTATATCTTACTTACTTTTACAAGGTTATGCACTCCTTTTATCATAAACTGTTACCATATCGCACACATTTGGCTGTGATGCATGTGCGTAGTATACTCCACCAGAGTCAGCTTCCTCATGGCTATATTGGGCTTCGTATATTTGTATTCTCGGCGTCACTTTGTTCGCGAACTGCTCTTATCATTCAATAATAATAATAAAAATAATAATCACAAATTACAGTGTGTTTTCCCCGAAATTGACATCATTTTGTAGCCCAATAACATAACCAATTCTCGCTAAAATGATCTCAAATTTTAACAAAATGTGTAAAAACTAAGTTGAATGTTTAATTTTTTCTTTTTTTTCAAGGTCAAGAATGACGTTCACTAGAAATGAAACAGCATTTTGTTTGTTCGAAGGACGTTCACTAAAAAAAAGGCATTTCGTTAGTTCGAATTTTGCATTAACTGTGCATTTCTAAGACTATTCAAGAAGAACGCATCAACTGGAACGCAGATTTGGACCTTGGCACAAACAATTAAAAGATGATGGCTGTCTGTGCAGGGCAAATGAATTTGGATGACCATCAATACCGGGAAACATTTTTGCGAAATTCCAGAAAGTCTGTAAGAAGAGCATCTATAGAACCACAGATTTTGTGTACGACACTTTGGCGATGGAGAATGCTACGCAAGAAATGCTACGCAAGAAATGCTACAACGTGATTGACATGAGCTGGACTAACGCCATGATGTGTGTCATGTCAGAGGTTGTACCATATTGGAATTTTGTGAAGTTTTGTGAAATCACTGATAAAATCTACATCCCTTTGAATATTTGTTCGAATTTTGGTAAATAAATGAGGATACCGCGGAAGGTGCTGGAGATTTAAAGAAAATTACTGTCACTTGATACTAACACGTTTGCTGTTAAGATTCAAATGCATTGTTAGATAATAGTCATTTCAAGGGGACTGAAATGGTTGTTGGTCTAAGAAGCGATTGTACCAATAAAATCACGTATGATGACTTGGTTAAATTTTTAGAAACGTCTCAATGACTTAAACTTGGGTCATATCTAAATAACGAACAAAACATTTGGTCAGAATTATGTTTGAAGATGATGCTGATAGACGCATACACACACGTGTGTATGTGCGCATACTCAATATATATATATATATATATATATATATATTCTTGCGAATAGTTATGTTATTTTAAAATGCAATTAGGGGGATAATAAATCAAACCTAGCAAAATCGAAGTTAATTAATGATTCACTATTTTCTCTTTATCGGAAAAAATATCAGCAACTTCGATGGCTGATCAAAGAGTCAATAAATAAATCAATAAATAAATAACAGTGCAAAATTTAGCTGGAATGTTCTTTCTTTTTCTATCCCTTTTCCAACAAAACGAATTAAGTTATGGCGATAAGAAAATCTTATCCAAATAAAAAGGATTAATTTTTTTCTTTAGAAAAAAAAAAAGAAGTGAGAAATATTCGAAACGGATTAGAGAAGTAAACTTAAAAAAAAAAAATAAAAAAATAAAAAAAAACTATTAAAAAATATTAGTTTGGCCAAAAATTTCTGGCTCACTCAGGAAGTGGAAAGAAAAAAGCAAAAAGTTACACCAACATTTATTCCTTCAAATAAAATCCATCATTCTAGACCAGGGGTGTGCAACCTTTTTTTTTACTGGAGGGCCATTTTCGATCATTGAAGCAACGCCGAGGGCCAGTCACCGCTAAAAAAGTATAAAGTTATAAATTGCAAAATCTGAACTTGTGTATTGTGTTATGGACACATCTTGAATGCGTTTTATAAAACAACAACAAATAAATTAAATTTAGTTTTATTAATGAGATAATTGGTATTGTTTATTTTTGCAAATTCGATCAATGTCTGTTTTGACTGATGTGCTGGCAACCCGCTGTTGACTGGTCAGGTGTTCATTTATGAGCCGACTTCTGTATTTGCTTTTAATAAATTTCATTTTTGAGAAAAATTGCTCTCAAGAATAAGTGCTGCTAAAAAGCGAGATCATTTTCTTAGCATGTTTCTCTATTGTGGTAGCTGTTCTTCGCTTCGCGAGAAGAAATTATTATCTTAATCTCGCAGTATTTCTATTCAGTAATAACTGCCAGCTCACTTAGATCATTAGGATTCAGCTAACAGCAACTTTTTTTTACAAACAGATTTTTCCATTGTAAATAAACATTAGGGGCATTTTAAAGTTGATATATATATATATATATATATATATATACTTCTGGAAATTGAAAAGATATTTTGAAGTTTTTAGACTTTTACACATGCGGTACTCTAAATCAGGGGTGTGCAACCTGTTTCACTGGAGGGCCAATTTTCGATCACTGAAGCAACGTCGAGGGCCAGTCACCACCAAAAAAGTATAAAGTTATAAATTGCAAAATCAGAACTTGTGTTTTGTGTTATGGACACATCTTGAATGCATTTTATGAAAAGATTTGAATTTTGAAAAGATGGTAAAAAAATGGTTCTGGCATCATTAAGGGCCATAATGACTGCCCTTGGGGCCGGATTGTGGCCCTCGGGCAGTGGGTTGCCCATACATGTTCTAGACGATCTTCTGCCAGCGATCATCCAGCATCCGAATCTGGCCCTGATACCATTCCGATGGCTTTGAATCAAAAACTATAAACCACCTTCATTCACTTGATCAAATGTGTTGAATCGCTGGTCTCGGAGGAAGTGTGCCATTGAGCAAAATAGGCCATAGTCACTGTGACTCAATGGTAGAAGTAGGGTCATGCTTAGGGCCCGCAGACCCTGCAATTTCTGGTGGTGGTGGTGGGGACGCAAGAACCTGAAAAGCCGCAAGATCTATTGTAATGAAAAAAATTAAAATAATTATTAGGATTAACTAGAAAATTATTATCATACTTGTATGTTGAAATAGACATCTATCAACCCGTCTCTCTCTCTCTCTCTCTCTCTCTCTCTCTCTCTTTATATATATATATATTGCTTTAAACAATATTGACGTCATTGTGCAAACCCGTGGAACCTTTCAGCCAACACTTTTCAAAGGTCTTCGTTGGCGTAATTATTAAAAAAAAGGTGGACACAGGAAAAAAATAACAACAGAAGTTTACTTACAAAAGCGTGTGAAAGAAGGAGTTCATTTAAAAGTAAATTTTAATCAAACTAATTAAAATGTAAGGTGGGTGTAAATACACAGCTCCACAAGAGTGATAAAATAGAGAAAATATGACACTCACAAACCCTCCAGTAATTGTAAGGATCGAATAAATCGCTCTTTCTGTCTGCACAGGTTCGGCTGGTGAATCTTAAGACAAACAGATTCCAATGATAAACTGAACGAGCACTGTGCAGTAGAGAAAACCATGTGTCCTCTTACCGAGAAGCACACTCCTGATTGTCGAGCAAATGATGACCTATAGCTGATTCCAGAACCACCTGAGTTGTCTTTATAGACAGTTGAGGGCTACCCGAACGGATATTTGCAGGAACGTGCTACGAAACTCGCATCTACAACCTAAGGTTGGTTTGCCCCATGTAAACCGCGTCACAGCGGCATTTGAACTGATAAACAACAGAATTTCTGCGAAAATAGGACACCCTATCTCTAGTAAAGGAAGGAAACAGTTCTAATTTGAAAGACAGCACGTAATTTTACTGAAAAGTACCCAGACGAAACACACGCCAAAACCTTATCAGTTATAATTTGACACATCCTACCAAGCCATAGCAATTTTAAATATATCGGACAGCGACTAGGTCCAAAGACTACCGGCTCTTTATAACGTCTGATTTTCCTAGAAATCACACGTTTGATTACATTACTAGGGTAACCATTTGCCTCAAAAATACCTTACAAGTACACAAGTTCACTGTTCAAACATTCAGGGGAACAAATTTTAAGGGCACGGTGAACCAGTGTCTCTATCAAACCTATCTTGCGGGACTTTGAACGAACGAGTTCCAACTTCTATATAAACCAGTAAAAGTGGGTTTATGAAAAACTGTAGTGAGGAAAACCCCGTTCCTGCGCTGAATTAAGACATCCAAAAATAGGAGAGACCTGACCTTCCATCGTAAATTGAAGGGAGGTAATGTAGAGAATTTAATTGAGCCAAAAAATTATCAGCATCACTAGCACTATCAAACATTGAGAAAGTATCATCGACATATCTCACATACACTAAGGGCTTGTCGACCTTCTCAAATAGTAAGCGCTCAAAATGACCTACAAAAATGTTGGCAAGAACAGGACCTAAAGGACTGCACATCGCAACGCCGTCAATCTGAACGTACATTGTGCCATCAAATCTTCGGTTGCTAACCGCATACATTCCAAATACAGTTCTTCAGGAATGACAGCGGGGCCCAAATTGCCTCTGTATAACATAACATTATGACAGTAAGCCGTGTTTCAATGTGATATGGAGATAAGCCGGTATTTCAAGGTGATATTCGTAAGCCAGTGTTTCAAGATCATATGACAATAAGGGGCCTGTCTCTGTCTGTCTGTCTGTCTGTCTGTCTGTCTGTCTGTCTGGCGATGCTTTCTGCTTTTTATTTCGACTTTTGGATCGCAGCAGATCATTTGGGAATTCACACTCGTATTTGATTATGGGCTTCCCATTGGCCGATAAATAAACTTCGCGTAGGCTCGCGAACTGGAATTTAATATTTTGGTCATTTGCCTGTTGGTCGTTAGAGTGCAAACATACGGTCCCTTGCTTTGCTCGGTATCACCACAATATATCCGTAAGCTGCCGTTTGATGGTGATATGGCCGTAAGCCTATGTTTCAAAGTAATATGGCCATACGTCTTATTTCAAGAGATATAGACGCAAACTGTGTTTCGAGGAAATATGGCCGTAAGCGGGCGTTTCAAAAGTCATATGTCTGTAAAAGTAACAGTAAAAAATGCAGAAAGGATGACAGGAAAAAATGCAGGAAGAGTGACAAAAAAGATGCAGAAAGTGAGACAATAAAAACACAGTAAGGATGACAATAAAGGATACAGAAAATGTGACAATTAAAAGATGCAGAAAGTGTGACAATAAAACATGCAGCAATGGGGACAATTAAAATGCAGAAAGGGTGTCAAAATGCAGGAAGGTCGACAATAAAAAAGGCAGAAAGGAGAAAAAGAAAATAAAAAGAAAGAAAAATAACGAAAGTGGAAAAATAAAAAGAAGAAAATGATAATGAAAGAAAAAGGAATGAAAATAGCAAAATGAATGAATAACGAATAAAGAAAGAAAATAAAAAACGATAAAAATGCAAAGTGGAAAGAAAAATAGAAAAGAATGAAATCGGGTTAGAAATGAAAAAAAACAAAACAAAACAAAACAAGTAAATTATGCTGCTACATACTCTTTGATCATGCCTTTCAAATTCGTTCCTTTATAAATTAAACACTAAAAGAAATGGCTTTTAGTGACAAATTTCATTCCATTTCTTTTTCTTGGTGTCTACCCGACAAAAGACATTTCTACCGTAAATCGTGTCATTTTCATAAAAAATCGTCATTTTGCAAAAATCACTTTATCAAACATTTACCAATCACCAACTCTGAGTTTTTTTATTCTTACCTGAGTTACTATTACAAGTGAGAAAATAATGCAATATCATATTTTCTATCAGAAAATAAGCCAGTGAGTTTTACAGAATCTAAATATTCGAACGTCGCTTTCCTGAAAGAACACGCCACACAAAAGCGGCTTTATTCACAATATTATTACCACGCGATATCATATTAATTTTTGAAAAAGTAACTCAGTTTAAGCTTTTGTTCTGCCTAAATACTCTGCTTAAATTTCTCCAGAGAAATTTAGTAAGAAAGTCACAGTACGAGTTTGCATTTCTCGATGAGAATTGAATTTATATGAACTAATGTCGTTACATAAGATTTAAAGACTATATGATTGTGTGATAAAGCGAGATTTCTCTTTGGCCGCCTAAGAGAGTACTAATAAAAATATCTAATCTAAACTTATTTATAAATGGAACTTTCTCTCGCTGTGTGTGTGTGTGTGTATTCATTACCTATAAACTCCGAAACGGCTGAACCGATTCTCTTGAAAATTTACACAGTTGTACTATAAGCGTCTGCGAGTGTTCTTAGCTAGGTTTTGTGTCGAGATACCCCCGATAAATATCGAAATCGATAATCGAAAAAATCGGGTTATAGAAGGAGTGGTCCGATTTTAATCAAATTTGATACACTCATAGACAAAAACATAAGAAACGATATTCAGAAGTTTCAAGGTTGCAGTTCTCACAATAGTGCAGAAAATCGATAATATATATATATATATATATATATATAAAAGGCAAAATGTTTGTGTGTGTGTGTGTGTCTGTTTATCTGTCTGTATGTCCTTTATACAAATCCACAATTTTTATCCGATTCTCACCAAACTTCACACAAATATTCCTTAGGTTGAGTCTGAGATCCAGGACCATGGATTAGTTTTAAAGCTTTCATTACACCCGAGCAACGCCGGGTTATACTGCTAGTAAATGAATACAATAATATAACTGTAGTATCCTATTCAAATGAGCTGAGTTATAGTACAAAATTGTACATTTTTCGGCATTGAAAGAACAATATATTTTTATTTGTTTAACATTATTTTTCAAATAAACATCCAAATATATTGGCTAAGGTAGTTTCGTGGATTTCCGTTAAATTCCATTTTATATATATATATATATATATATATATATATATATATATATATATATATATGAAATGATTTGTTGAATATTATTTTTGATTGATTCTCGTATTTAAGTAGATATTCTGTTTATAATCAAACAGTATTATATATTTATTTCTACCGGCCTGATTATTTACAATAAATTTTTGTTAGGAAAATGTGTGTCATTCGGCAGGATTATATAGGCTTGATTTGACATCGTTTAGACTGTTAGTTATTCGCCTCTCTAGAAATGATCATTTTAAAAAAATCGATCATGGTCAGAGAAAAAAATCGATCATGGTCAGAGAAAGAGGTTAGAAATGTGATCAGAAAGAGAACCTTTCTAACCACTTAGCTAGGTTCCCTTCATACACACCTCAGAAACTACCAGACAATTTTCGGGAAATTTTATAAGTTACTGATTCTTACAGTATTTACATTATTCAGACTATTGTCCTCATCCTTGTTTCAATTTGTACGACGTTTCAGCCATTGTACGCTTCAGCCTTCTTCAGGTGCTAGGAATTTCGAGCCGAACCCTTCATTACGATCACTGGGGTATATAATTCTCATAACTTGCGTAGTAGTAATGCCTCTTTTGGAAGTCATGAGTTATATCCACTGGGCCATGTGTCCTTAAGGACCCATAGTCCAGTGGATATAGACGTTGGTTAGTTTGACTTGACTTGACCCAAAGATTTGTGAGTTCAATACCAGGCTACAGGAGTGGTGAACAAGTAACTTGCAGGATTAGATGGAGATAACTTATGACTTCCAATCGAGGCTACACGCAAGTAATGAAGATGATATATCCCAGTGATTGTAATAAAGGGTTCGGTTCGAAAATCCTAGCACCTGAAGAAGGCGTAAAATGCGTACAATGGCCGAAACGTCGTACAAATGGCAATAAAGATGAGTACAATAGTCCGAATAATGTAAATACTGTAAATAGTACCTCATCTCAGAAATATAGACAAATAGAATGATCTATTATTAAACGTTGAACAAATGGCAACAAAGATGAAGACAATAGCCCAAATAATGTAAATACTGTAAATACTACCTCATGTCAGAAATATAGACAAATAGAATGATCTATTATTAAACGTCGTACAAATGGCAACAAAGATGAGGACAATAGTCCGAATAATGTAAATACTGTAAATACTACTTCATCTCAGAAATATAGACAAATAGAATGATCTATTATTAAACGTCGTACAAATGGCAACAAAGATGAGGACATTAGTCCGAATAATGTAAATACTGTAAATACTACCTCATGTCAGAAATATAGACAAATAGAATGATCTATTATTAAACGTCGTACAAATGGCAACAAAGATGAGGGCATTAGTCCGAATAATGTAAATACGTAAATACTACCGCATCTCAGAAATATAGACAAATTACTGATTCTTCCAGATAAAAATTTTGTTTTTTCTCTTTTATCTTTTTTAGTAAAGAAATCTTTATGTCTTGAAATCCGGTCTTAAAGTTACCCAATATCGGATAATATTTCTATGCAGCTGTTAATCTAGGTGCTTCGATCAATATTTAAGTGTACCACATACGAATACTTAGAAAAAGAGAAAAATAAAAGAAAGAGAAAGAGGTGTTATTTTGGGGATATTGTAAGACGGATAATCCTAACCAAGCCAGAAGAACAAAACAGTTTTAGATAAAAGAGAAATCTGGCAAATACTGGATACAGTTTTTTTGGTAGACGAAAAGGTAAGCCCGAGAAACAAGCAGAAAATAGACACTTATCTGGACTTTGGCCGCAAGTTGGTAAGCTGAAGAGGTATTATGGTGTGTGGGTGTATCTGCAGTCGTTAAAGTACGAGAAATGTAAACTCTTACAGATAGACAGTGTTGGAAATCGAAAGAAGAATTGCGAATGGGCAGACCACAGACCCGTTGAAGTCGGCGGAAACACTAAAAAGATGCACTAAAAATTGGCAGCAAGACATGAATAGCAACGTACGCATGTATGCACGTGTTTACCACAAGGTTTGCAGGTCGTCTGTACTGAGACGGCACATGGTAGTACACAGGTGAGTTGAAAGGTATGCAGATTCAATCAGATCAATCAATGATATAGAGGTTATTTTTCTAATATGCTTAATAAATATGAAATAGAATACTGGTCTCAAGATTCAATTTTGGCGATGGAAGCCAAATCGAGACGGAAGCCATGACAAGTAATGCGAAGGATGACTAGGCGGTTCTCATATGAGAAAGATGCGGTATATATATATATATATATGTTTGTCTATATTGCTGAGATGAGGTAGTATTTGCACTATTTACATTATTCGAGCTATTGTCCTCATCTTTGTTGCCATTTGTACGACGTCTCGGGCGTTGTAAGCTAAAGCCTTCTTCAGGTCTTAGGAATTTCGATCCAAACCTATTATTACGATCATTGGGGTATATCATTCTCATTCATTGTACAAAGCCTCTTTTGGTATTCATGAGTTATCTCTCTCTAACCTGACTCTCTAAGTTACTTGTTCAATACTGCTTTAGCCTGGTATTGAAATCACAACTCTTTGAAGAAGGCCGGAGCCTACAACGGCGGAAACGTCGTACAAATGGCAACAAAGATGAAGACAATAATCCGAATAATGTAAATACTGTAAATACTACCTCATCTCAGAAATATAGACAAATAGAATGATCTATTATTAAACGTCGTACAAATGGCAACCAAGATGAGGACAATAGTCCGAATAATGTAAATACTGTAAATATTACCTCATCTCAGAAATATAGACAAATAGAATGATCTATTATTAAACGTCGTACAAATGGCAACAAAGATGAAGACAATAGTCCGAATAATGTAAATACTGTAAATATTACCTCATCTCAGAAATATAGACAAATAGAATGATCTATTATTAAACGTCGTACAAATGGCAACAAAGAGGAGGACAATAGCCCGAATAATGTAAATACTGTAAATACTACTTCATCTCAGAAATATAGACAAATAGAATGATCTATTATTAAACGTCTTACAAATGGCAACAAAGATGAGGACAATAGTCCGAATAATGTAAATAGTGTAAATACTACCACATCTCAGAAATATAGACAAATAGAATGATCTATTATTAAACGTCGTACACATGGCAACAAAGATGAAGACAATAGTCCGAATAATGTAAATACTGTAAATACTACCTCATGTCAGAAATATAGACAAATAGAATGATCTATTATTAAACGTTGTTCAAATAGCAACAAAGATGAGGACAATAGTCCGAATAATGTAAATACTGTAAATATTACCTCATCTCAGAAATATAGACAAATACAGTTTCTCCTTTAGATTTCTTTCCACAACTACATGGGATTGCGTACACACAGTCTTTAGTCATGTCCTCCTTTATCGGATGCAGTTAAAATAATAGATAGAGAACGCCACTGGAAACTACGTTAACTTAAGGAATCAGCACATATTCTAGGCTTTAAAAATCTCCTAAGCCGACCAAGCATAGAGATGAACACAATATGGGAACCAGTAATACGAAGTGCCAGAGAAAATCATTAGTGTCAAAATTGCAATATGAGCTCTGGTAAAAAATATTAGAGTAAACCATTAACATAAAAAATTGCAATATGAACTCTGGGAAAAAAATGGTTACTGAATATTAGGTTTATAAGTCCCAAAAATTCAGTTGTTCTTGTCCCTGTGGATATAGACGTTGGTTAGTCCCTTTGATTTGACCAAAAGAGTTGTGAACTCAATACCAGGCTACAGCAGTGGTGAACAAGTAACTTACAGGGTTAGAGGGAGATAACTCATGACTACAAAAATAGGCTCTACGGATGAAGGGATGAAGATCATATAGCCCTAGCACCTGAAGAAGGCTGGAGTGTACAAACTATGGGATGAAGTTGAAATAATAGATAGAGAACACCACTGGAAACTACGTAAACTTAAGAAATCAGCACATATGCTAGGCTCTGGTAAACTTTTTGATGATAAAGGTTTTCTTTTAACAGCAAAAAATGCAATATGAACTCTGATAAAAAATAAAACATTCGGTTTATAAGTTCAGAAATTAAGTTGTTGTTATTCTTAAGTACACATTAAGTTTATCTATCTAATATAAACTTATTTATAAATGGAACTTTGTCTGTGTGTGGGTGTGTGTGTCTGTGTGTGTGTGTTTGTACGTAAAAATGCGGGTTATAGAAGGAGTGGTCCGATTTTAATCAAATTTGAAACACTCATAGACAAACACATAAGAAACGATATTCACAAGTTTCAAAGTTGCAGTTCTTACAATAGTGCAGAAAACCGATAATATATATATATATATATATATATATATATATAAAAGACAAGATGTTTGTGTGTGTGTCTGTTTATCTGCATGTATGTTTGTATTTTTGTCAGCCCTTTTATTTTAGTTTTTGCTTCGGGTTTGGCTCTAAGTAGGTATAATTGCAGTTCTTAGTCTCAGCCATGATACCATCTTCTCAGAGGACTTATTTAGCCTTCAAAATTCAGTTTACGACGAAAAAAACTTCGATATCGATACCAGGAAATCAAAATTTGACTTACATCCATTCATTTTTCTTTCAGTATACGGTTTCGCTTTAACTGGAAACAACTATTGCTTTTTAGTCTTTCGTGCCAACGTCCAAAGAGTCTGAGCTCCAGGATCATAGATTAGTTTTACAGCTTTCATTACACCCGAGCAACGCCGGGCTATCCTGCTAGTAAGTTTATATGTTGTTCTTAAGTACACATGCATAATCCTTACCTTTAGTTTTTCTCTTTGGTGTTACAAGTAGTTTTGTTGGATGCTCACTCAACTGCGACACAAACATAATAATTAACGGAGGTCTGTGGTGTTAGGTGGCCAGGTCATCATCTGGACTGAGAAGGCACTTAGTGGTACACAGGAAGGTTGTATGGTATTTAGAAAGTGCCTGAAAATCAAGATTGTCGCAATCGTTTTGAGCAAAATTGGGTAGACGGAAATTGTTTGTCGATGGTTGTGCTAGGACGAATTCACATCGTGCATATTGCATATCGTGACCGACAGTGTGAGTGTACTGGACTTGTTCAAACAGTTTATCATGCAAGGTGATTTGCCCTTCCCCCAGAAACTGTAAGGAAGGTCCCCTCAGTGTAGTTGCAGTCTAAACCACAGGTGGGCTCTGTGGTTGTTGAACAAACACAAATAAACCGGAACAAGCGTCTACAATAGGTATGGGCTAATCGCTCTAGAAGACAGGTATGCAAGGAAACCGAACAGCCAGTTATTATGTATGTATGTTAAATCTGCAAACTCTCTTGTGGATTATTGTGCCACAGCCTTACTATACTAAGTGTAGATACAGTTGGGAGTAGCCTTTTACAGAGTGGAGTTGCTTTCCTCACCTCCAATTGGTTTGGGATTTAGAGTTGACTTTCTCTTAAATTGGTTGCCAACTAAAATCTTACAAGGGAGAAGGACACGAACAGTCAAAGCTGGGATTTGAACTACCTATGTCAATTCCACATTACACCCTCGCTGGTCGCCAAGATAATTGCACAACTTGACCCACACAAAGCGAGCGGCGGTGACGGAATCCCAGTCATAGTACTGAAGAAATGTGCCCCAGAACTCTCCTCTATCCTCTCTAAACTCTATAACCTCTGCCTATCTGCTTCCTGCTTTCCTGCCTGTTGGAAGTCCTCCTGCGTAGTACCTATATTTAAGAATTCTGGCGAACCCTCAGACCCCGCCAATTACCGTTCTATTAGTCTCCTTCCAATCTTTGGCAAAGTTTTCGAAGCCATTATCAACGCCGAGGTGATTCAGCATCTTATGGCCAACGGGCTTCTCTCTGACAAACAGTATGGGTTTCGCTTCACCAGGTCTACTGCTGATATGCTAACGACCATTACCGAGTACATATACCAGGCACTTGACAAGAATGGTGAAGCCCGAACCGTTGCCTTGGATATCTCCAAAGCATTCGACAGGGTCTGGCATGCTGGCCTCTTGTGCAAACTGCGGAGCTATGGGATAACTGGACATCTGTTTGACCTCATCCAGTCTTTCCTCTCTAACCGCACATTGAAGGTGGTATTAAATGGGCATTCCTCCCAAAACTACCATACGAACGCGGGCGTCCCTCAAGGTTCTATCCTAGGTCCCACGCCCTTTCTGATCTACATTAATGATCTCCCCGACACCATTAGATCCCAAGTTGGCATGTATGCCGACGACACAACAATCTACCCCCGCATCGATCAGAAACCAGGTCTGGACGACAAAGTGAACCTCGCTGCCGTACTTGAAAGGGACCTCCAATCCGTAGTGACCTGGGGTAGGAAATGGTTGGTAAATTTCAATGCCTCTAAAACAAAGCTGTTATCAACTAATCACCATAGACAATCGCATCTACCTCCCATTAGCATGGGACAGGCTAGCCTCCCAGAGAGTAAAATACTACGCCTCCTTGGCCTTACACTTCGGCGGACCTCAAATGGAATGACTTTATTGAATCCATTGCCAAATCTGCTGCTATGAAAGTGGGCTCCCTGTGCAGGGCCCGAAAATTTTTCCCACCTGAATCTATTCTGCACATATACAAATCTACCATCCGTCCGTGTATTGAATATTGCTGCCACATCTGGTCGGGTGCCCCTGCTGCTCTCCTTGGGCTTCTTGACAAAATACAAAGGCGGATCTGTAACGTGGTTGATACTGACTTGGCAGACCGGCTGCAGCCGCTCTCACACCGGCGTGATGTGGCTTCCCTGTGCCTCTTCTACAAGTACTTTTATGGCTTCTGCTCCGATGAGCTTAGATCACTGGTGCCGCCTAAGCACGAATTTACACGAGATACTAGATTAGCAACTAGGTCCCACCCTTTTACAGTTAAACAAATAAGATGTAACCGTAAATTCTACTCCAACAGCTTCTTTTCTCGCCTGTGGAACTCCCTTCCACAAGTCTGCTTTCCCGACAGTTACAATCTCCAGGTGTTTAAATGTAGGGTCAATAGACACCTCCTATCACACTAACTCCCAACTATTCTCACAACACTCTCATCTACCCAACCCTCATTCTCGGTATCCTTACCCGCCTATCACCCACCCTCTGTCATTTCCTATATTTAATCAGCCTTTCTCCACTCTACGTAGCCCCCTGCACAGTAGTGGCAGTGACATGCCTTGCTCGGGGTGAAACGCTTATAAAAAAAAAAAAAAAAAAATTATGTCGATAAGCTCTACGCTATACGTATGCATAAGAAGAGAAAATCGGGAACACATAGCAAAAAAAAAAAAAAAAAAAAAAAAGCGACAGAAGATAAACTTTGCATATCGTGATAGGCTAAAAAATCAACATTATTTGAAGAGAAAGATGCATCTTGACTTGTCAGTTATCTTTTTGTCATGCATAGCAATGAAGAAAAAAAAAAGCAAAAAACAAAAACGATCGCTCTTTTTCAAAATCATATGTAGTGAAAAATAATCCTGTCGCTGCTACCACCACTACCATGACTAGTGCTGTTAATAAGGGCGGACACAAATTGTGTCTTGAAGAAGTAAAAAAAAAAAAAAATAACAAGTAGAAATGCTGTGTGGAATCTGTTTAAATCTTGGGTCGCAAGAATATTGAGAAAAGCTGCTCGAATGTAGAAGAGATATCTGAAAAAAAAAAACAAAAAAAAACGGTAAGAAAATGTTCCACTGATAAAAAAGAGAAAACAAACACACACACACACACACACACACACACACACACACACACACACACACACACACACACACAGAGATATTAATGTATATTTTAGGCAGCAACCTTTATTTTAAACATTTTTCGTTAAATACAGCAGGTAATAAAAATGTAATTAATTGGCATTTAGTTTTTCCAGCGTTCTTTCTTTTTGGTGGGAGTAAAGGAGTACAGCTTTTATCTATAATTTTTATCGTCCCAAGCGCTTTCGGCCACTTCTTTAGCCATTTTCAACATGGGGTGTTTGGTGTTGTTAGTTTCTCTTCATGTTTTGACTGTTTAACTTTTATTTTATTTTTGTGTTGTTTTGAATAGGAGCGTTTATTCCGAGCCTTAGCGTGTTGGGCACAGCTGGAATTCAAGTAAGCGTCTTTCTATTAAAAAAAAAATCAAACATAATAAAAGACAACACTAAATTATCACTGTTAAATAAGGTGAACTTGATAGCTGGAAAGAGATGTTTAATATACAGGTCCTCTCTTATAGTGAGATGTTTCCGTTAATGTGATTTATATAGAATTTTAGTGTTTTCGACCAGAATTTTTCTGAAGGGTTCTTGTAAATTGTGGGTCAGTCAGTTAAGTACCATACGTGATACGCGCTTTGTGCGATCATGTCTCGAAAGATACATGACTGACTGGGCAGAAGATTATCCTGCAGTAGGTTGTCATTGATTTCTGCAGTAGACTATAAAACCCAGTCTGTCATATTATTTAACCCATAACTGGAGGGAAGAGACGGATGAATACCTTTCCCAAGGGTATTTGTGCGTAAGTGAATGCAAGGAATTCAACTGGAATTCGAAAAATTTTGTGTACAGAGATGTTTTTTTTAATAACAAGAGTCTTCTGCTAAAGGAGATGGTCGTATATCTTATATAAGCATTTGAATTGTAACGAGAAACACAATATTGTACTGGTGTATAAAGCATTAAAAAACAGAAAAATCTTCATTAGAAACAAAGAAAAGGGTACTGAAATGTTACGTGATATCTGTCCTCCTATATGGGAGTAATTGCTAAGCACTCTCATCAAAGATGAAGAACAGACTTGAAACAACCAAAATGTGGTTCTACAGAAGGAAGCTGAGGATATCATGAACCAAACATGGGGTTAACGATGAGGTTTTATAGCAGATGGAAACAAAAAGAAATTTATAATTAATACCAGGAAGAGGGAGTTGAAATTTCTGGGGTATGTTATAAGGAAGGAGGGCTTAAAAAAGTGATACTCACAGGACAGATTGAGGGAAAGAGAAAGAGATAAAAAACGAGTTTGTGTAAATGGATGACGTAACAGCGTTTAGAGGAAATAACAAAAATGATTAAGAGTTACAAAGAGCAAGGAGTTGTGGAGAGCCATGATCGCCTACGTTATGAGGGGGCATAGCACATAAAGAAAAAATTAATACACTGATCGAATCATTTTAGATCAATGAGGGAAGTACTGCCACAGGATAGGGATCTTTGCGGCTGAGTAACTTCTTCCATTTAAAATGAAGAGAGCATAGCGTCACTTACAGCACAGGGGCGTTAACCACGCCCCAGTAAACCCTCTTGTAACCGGTAAGGTAAGATAGTTGGCAAGTAGCCCAAAATACTCAGAGAGAAAGCTATGGAGAGCGATGATCGCTTATATCGTAAATGCCACATAAAAGGAGATGTTTTAAAACTGTAACTGTTATTAACTAGTAAAAAACACTTCTGTTGTAAATAGTATATCGGCTACTGTTGTCTCATGACACAAAGATCAGGTGCTTGTTATCACTCTATGATGTCATCTCTGTCACAACTGTCACTATTATCCATATTTGCATTGTCATTCAACCAGAAAACTAACTTAAGATTTATTCGGTAATATAAAATATTATAATTTCTTGTGTTTATATTAGACATTGAAAATTTGACACGTGCAAATATTTGGCTAAAATGTTCAGATAATCCTATTATTGAAACGAGAATTTTGGTTGACATTTTACTTTTGGTTCTACAGAAGGATGCTGAGAATAACATACTGTAAATGTAATTAACGTCTATTTAGAATCAAAAAGAGAACTGAAATTTCTATGGCACATGATGAGAAAAGAAATGTTGAAGAATTTGATACTCGCAAGATTTAATGAAGACAAAAGTGACAGAGTCAAGCAACCCATAAAGGAGATTGTTTAGATGATTGTAAGAATAGGGATTAGGAGGGACACCAAAAATTCAACCCTTAAATAGATCGACAAAGGACAAAAACTTATAGAGATCCATGATCGCCCACGTCCTAAAGAGGTGGGGGAAGGAACATGGCAGATAGAAAATGAAGTTTGAGTTTGAGTTTCGTTTAACGGTATATCAAAACCTCTGTTGGCTATTTAATGCCAAAAAGGTGGGATTTTAAGGTATTTTTTAATGTTAGGTTTTAGTGAGAAGGTTGATTTAGTCAGACTGTGATAAAAAATTGTTTTTATTTTTTATTTTAGAAAACTGAAAATGTCTTCCAGTTTTGTATTCAAAAATATATTGCTAATAATTTTGTTTCCTTCAAAAACGTATTATGGTAATAATTTTGTTTCCTTCAAAAACGTATTATGGCAGTAATTTTGTTTCTTTCAAAATTGTAGTCTGGCAAAGGATTTTTTTCTTTCAAAAACGTATTATGAAAATAATTTTGTTTCCTTCAAAAAGGTAATATGGCAATAATTTTGTTTCCCTCAAAAACGTATTATGGCAATAATTTTGTTTTCTTCAAAATCGTATTCTGGAAATAATTTTGTTTCTTTCAAAAACGTATTATGGCAATAATTTTGTTTCCTTCAAAAACGTATTATGACAATAATTTTGTTTCTTTCAAAACGTATTATGGTAAAAATAGTTTTTCTTTCAAAAACTTATTATGGCAATAATTTTGTTTCCTTCAAAAACGTATTATGGCAAAAGATTTTTTTCTTTCAAAAACGTATTATGGCAATAATTTTGTTTCCTTCAAAAACATATTATGCTAATAATTTTGTTTCCTTCAAAAATGTATTATGGAAATAATTTTTTTCTTTAAAAACGCATTATGGAAATAATTTTTTTCTTTAAAAACGTATTATGGCAATAATTTTTTTTCTTCAAAAATGTATTTTGGTAATAATTTTGTTTCCTTCAAAAACATATGGCAATAATTTTTTTCCTCAAAAACGTAGTATGGCAATAACATTTTTTTGGAACCCGTTAATTCAGTCAGCTGTTTCTCTGTTTCGATGTTTTTACTCATCAATATCAAAATTTGAGAAATATGACATTGATCAATATTTCTTAATTCAGTTTAACATTCCCCTTTGACCGAAATCGTAAGATTCGGCATTTTCCCTCATTTCATTTAAGCCTAACCCTCTAACTTCTGTTCACCAACTTTCACATTTACAAAAATCAAAGAAAACAATCACAGAATTCGCTTCTGTAGAAACCACAGAATGGTACTGGACAACAATGTTTTTTTAATCCCATCGGGTTGTAGCTGAATATTAAAATCTGAACGTTTCTTGTATGCAAGGTCATTGACAAGGACTTATCCAGATTTGGCAGGCGCGAACCCGAGGTTATTTTCAATACTTGGAAGTTAGCTGAACCTGAATGATAGAGTCATTTGTTTTGCTTTCATTTCACTTTCTAAAATCTTTTATGCAGTCATTGAAAAGTTTCTTCAATATTTTATCATGCATCTTCAATATTTAGTAGCAATTAAGTTGGACTGTAGAAAACAAAAGGAGAAAAAGAAAAAGACAGTTGGAAGATAATAATAATAATAATAAAAAAAATAATAATAAATTTGAAGCAAAAAGTTAAATACCAGAAAGAAAAAACTTGTCTATTAATTGATATGGCTTGTCCAGCGGATTGTAACATAGCAACTAAGGAATTTGAAAAACTGTCAAAATATAAAGACCTGGAAATTGAAATAGAAAAAATATGGAAATTGAAAACAAGAGTTGTGCCAGTGATAGTAGGTGCACTTGGAATGATAAAAAATGGAACAAAACAACTCATTGAAAGAATCCCTGAAAACCCCAGTTTAAGAGATATACAGAAAATTGTCTTATTAAGTACAGCCCACACACTAAGGAGAACTTTGTCTATGCAATGCTAGGATGATAGGGGAAATAGAAAAAACATGAAATGGAGCCATAACAACACGCCACGACCTACCTTAGGTCTTCTCGCAGACTTGGTTGGTAGTGCAACCATAGCAGAAGTCGAAATATGATGAAAAGTGACATAATAATAATAATAGCAACTGGGAAATCTTTGATTGAATGATCAGTAGTAAAAAAGAGATCCGAAGTAGATACGATGAAATAATGGATTCTGGATTGAATTGAGGAATCAGATAATCATTTTTACTGCAGCTGCCATAGATGCGGTGCTCTTACGAGTCTGATGAGTTATCTATCTATCTATCTATCTATCTATCTATCTATCTATCTATCTCATCTATTCTATCTATCTATCTCATCTATTCTTATCTATCTATCTATCTATCTATCTATCTATCTATCTATTCGTATCTATCTAGTCTATCTATCTATCTATCTATCTATCTATCTATCTATCTATCTATCTATCTATCTCAGTCTGTTCGTATCTATCTATCTATCTATCTATCTATCTATCTATCTATCTATCTATCTATCTATCCCAGTTTTCTCATCTATCTATCTATCTATCTATCTATCTATCTATCTATCTATCTATCTATCTATGCGTAAGTACATTAATATGAGCTGAACTGGAAAGTTCATAGACTAAGAGAGAAATATAAGTAAACACACCAATTGTAATCTGTTACACTTTCATATATTTTAGTTGATCAATTGGTATGTCTAATTACGTTTATCTCTTAGTCAGCCTGCGAACTTTTCAAACAACCCTCATATGTTCAACGACTAATGGGGAACAAAAAATACAAGATACTTCAGTTTACTGTTGATTTTGGGAAATATATATTATAAAATTAATTAGCATCGAAAATAGGCTAATGATTTAATTTTCAACGTGTCTATCTATCTATCTATCTATCTATCTATCTATCTATCTATCTATCTATCTATCTATCTATCTATCCCAACTTTAGTTTATTTATCTGTCTGCCTATAAATATGCACCATCAGATCTATAAACCGTCCATTGCATTTTCTTACGTCATTTGAAAACTTTTCTTGAATTACATAATCTCGAGAGTTCACTTGCCAACTCATTAAATATCGCTCAAGTCGATCCACCGATCACAACTGCTGATCCGTTTTCAAGATCCGTGTTTACAGACAGACAACCAAACCATAATGACGCATAAATGGCATCCCTTCCTCTTCCACTTCGGACAGACCGACCAGTTAAGAAGGAAAACTTGTCGATGTGGAAAAGGTCAAAATTCAAGTTGTTCAACAGATGCTTGTTAACAAGAATTTCAAAACGACTACCAATGTCTTTATTCCTATCTGCATTTGTATATGAATCATATACAAAAATTAAACCATCCCTGACACAAGTTTATATTTTACTAGCAGGATAGCCCGGCGTTGCTGGGGTTTTAATGAAAACTTTAAAACTAATCTATGGTCCTGGAGCTCAAACTCTTTGGACGTTAGCACGAAAGACTAAAAAGCAATAGTTGTTTCCTGTTAAAGGGAAATCGTAGACTGAAAGAAAAATGAATGGATGTAAGTCAAATTTTGATTTCCTGGTATCGATACCAAATAGTTTTTTTTCGTCGTAAACTGAATTTTGAAGGCTAAATGAGTAAATGGTATCATGGCTGAGACCAAGAACTACAATTATACAATTATACCTACTTAGAGCCAAACCCGAAGCAAAAACTAAAATAAAGGGCTAAAAAAAATACAGATACAGGCAGATAAACAGACACACACACAAACATCTTGCCTTATATATATATATATATATATATATATAATCGATTTTCTGCACTATTGTAAGAACTGCAACCTTGAAATTTCTGAATGTCGTTTCTTACGTGTTTGTTTATGAATGTATCAAATTTGATTAAAATCGGACCACTCCTTCTATAACCTGATGTTTTCGATTAGCGATTTTCGATATTTATCGGGGGTACCTCGACACAAAACCTAGCTAAGAACACCCGCAGACGCTTATAGTACAACTTTAAATTCTCAAGAAAATCGGTTCAGCCGTTTCGGAGTCTATGGTTAACGGACACACAGACACAGATACACACACACACACACACACACACACACACACACACACACACACACACACACAAACAAGTTCCATTTATATAAAATCAGCTGGTTTCTTCAAATTTGTTGTTTAACAAAAATGGAGTATTATTTTAAAAATCGAGTTCACCTCAATCAAGACGGTAAAGCCACTTAGGCCCAAGGGGTTAATGGGTATGGGTGTGGTAGAGTTAGAAACAGGAACTGTTGCTAGGGAGCAAAAACAGAGGAAGAGTAATCAGGAGGACAGTAGATAGAGATTGAAATTGCATTTAGATTTTTGCAGATGAAAGATAGCTGGAAAGCATGGAGAAGGAAAGGAATTTCATAAGATTGCGAGAAAATAAACTGTTAGCAGATAATTTAGAGTTACATCTAGCCTGGTTAAGTGCAAATTGGTGAGACCTCATCGCCACTCTAGTACTATTCAAAGAGACTAGGCACCATAGCGAAGAGTTCACCCGAACAACTACCGGAAAAGTATTTATAGAAAGAGAGATAAGCTTACGGCGGTGAGAAAATCACTGAAGCTGAGACGTCAGATCGTGGTTAATAATATTGCTGATTCTTTTTTGAGGCTCGAGATAAATAGCAAGAGTACCCCTACCATATCAGGTAGCGACATTCTAAGTATGAGAAAGTGATAGAAACATGCATGAGAAATAGAATACAGGGAAAAATCATCCAGAACGATACAATAAACCAAACTTCCTAGCAGGTAGTCAGTTAAGTGCCATACATGATACACGCTTTGGGCGATCATGTCTAGAAAGAGACATGACTGACTGGGTAGAAGATTTTCCAGCAGTAGGTTGCCATTACTTTCTGCGGTAGACTGGTTGCCAGCCAAGGTTATAAAACTCAATCTGTCCTATTATTTGACTTATAGCTAGAGTGGGAAGAGATGTATTATATCATTAAGTATTAATTAGTGGGGGATCAGTTTATTACTTCATAAAAATATAAAGCTGATCCCCAAATTTATGACCAGTAGAAGCCTTAATCATGTTTCCAACTATTATATTCAGTCAGTCAGTTAAGTGCCATACGTGATACACGTTTTGGGCGATCATGTCTCGAAAGAGACATGACTGACTGAGCAGAAGATTATCACGCAGTAGTTTGCCATTGCTTTCTGCGGTAAACTGGTTGCCAGCCAAGGCTACAGAACCCAGTCTGTCCTGTTATTTAACCCATAACTGGAGAGAATAGACGGATTAATACCTTTCCTAAGGGTATTTGTGCGTAAATGAATGCAAGGAAGTCAACTGGAATTCGAACTCGGCACCCCGATTTGTCGTTCCGAGTCGATATCCACTGCACCACAACGCACATCCCCCTAGCAGGTAACCTAGCAATAATTTCAGTATAGACTTTCCAGAAGTTTGTATCGTAAAAAAATAGCAAGTATAACCAAGTGCTATTCTTAAAATAAAAATGGGCCAATATACCCAAGGTTGTTTCTCAAAATAAAAAAGGAAAATATATTCAAGTTTGTTTCTTAAAATAAAAAGGCGAATATATCCAAGTTTGTTTGGTAAAATAAAAAATGCATATACATCTGGGACTAGCAGTATAGCCCGGCGTTGCTCGGGTGTAATGAAAGCTTTAAAACTAATCCATGGTCCTGGAGAATATTTGTGTGAAGTTTGGTGAAAATCGGATAAAAATTGTGAATTTGTATAAAGGACATACAGACAAATAAACACACACACCAACATCTTGCCTTTTATATATATATATATATATATATATATATATATATATATATATATATATATTATCGATTTTCTGCACTATTGTAAGAACTGCAACCTGGAAACTTCTGAATATCGTTTCTTATGTCTTTGTCTATGAGTGTATCAAATTTGCTTAAAATCGGACCACTCCTTCTATAATATGATTTTTTCGATTATCGATTTTCGATATTTATCGGAGGTACGTCGACACAAAACCTAGCGAAGAACACTCGCAGACGCTTATAGTACAACTGTGTAAATTTTCAAGAAAATCGGTTTAGCTGTTTCGGAATCTTTAGGTAATGGATACACACACAGACACATGCAAAGTTCCATTTATAAATAAGTATATATATATATATATATATATATATATATATATATATATATATATATATATCGTTTCGCCCCAAGCAAGGCATTTTACTGCCACTGTTGTGCAGGGGGTTACATAGGAGGAATGTTATGAAGAGTGAGAGGTTGCAGAGAGTCAGGAAGAGAGTAGGAGAGGGAAGAGAGTACTGATGAGAGTGGGGTGGATGTAGAACAGCATGAGAGAGAGAGAGAGAGAGAGAGAGAGAGAGAGAGGATGTAAGTCAGTGTGACAGGAGATGACTATTGACTTTACATTTACATTCTTGGAGATTGTAACTGTCAGGAAAGCAAGTATGCGGAAGAGAATTCCACAGGCGGGAAATACCAGATAGGGGGCACCAGTGAGCTAAGTTCGCCGGAGCAGAAGCCACACTGCGTCGGTGAGAAAGCGACTGTATCCTGGCTGCCAAGTTGGGATCGATCACATTACAGATTCATCGTTGGATTCGGTCTGTGGTGGTTATTAGATAGCAGCTTCGTTTTGGAAGCATTAAAATTTACGAGCCATTTCTTACCCCAGTCCATCACGGATTGGAGGTCCTTTTCAAGCTCGGCAGCGAGGTTTGCTTTTTCAGCCTCGGAAATTTGTTTCTTAAAATGAGAAAAGCAAATATATCCAACTATGTTTTTAAAAAACATAAATTTTGTTTCTTAAAATAAAAAAGGCAAATTTATACAAGGCTAGCAGTATAGCCCGGCGTTGCTCGGGTGGAATGAAAACTTTAAAACTAATCCATGGTCCTGGAGTTCAGATTCTTTGGACGTTGGCACGGAAAAAAAAAAAAAAAAAGCTGTTTCTAGTTAAAGCGAAACCGTAGACCGAAAGAAAAATGAATGGATGTATGTCAAATTTTGATTTCCTGGTATCGATATCAAATTTTCTGCACTATTGTAAAAACTGCAACCTTGAAACTTCTGAATATCGTTTCTTATGTTTTTGTCTATGAGTGTATAAAATTTGATTAAAATCGGACCACTCCTTGTATAACCCGATTTTTTCGATTATCGATTTTCGATATTTATCGGGGGTACCCCAACACAAAGCATGGCTAAGAACACTCGCAGACGTTTATAGTACAACTGTGTAAATTTTCAAGAAAATCGGTTCAGCCATTTCGGAGTCAATAGGTAACGGACACACACACACAGACACAGACACACACACACACACAGACAAAGTTCTATTTAAGTTTAGATTAGATAGATTGTATCTAAAAATGAAACAGGAAATATATCCAAGTTTGTTTCTTTAAATAAAAAAGGACATATATCACTTTTAAAATCAAAATTTTGTTTCTTAAGAGAAAAAGGGCAAATAAATTCAAAATTGTTTCTTAAAATAAAAAAGGCAAATATATGCAAGTTCGTTTCTTAATATAAAAACGCAATTATATTCATTTTTTCTTGAAAATGAAGAATCAAATATATGCAATTTTGTTCTTTTAAATATCAACTGCAAATGTACCCGTGTTTGTTTCTTAAAATAGAAGAGCAAATATATCAAAGTTTCTTTAGTAAAATAAAAGAGGCAATATATATATATATATATATATATATATATATATATATATATACAAATTTGCATCTTAAAAATGCCAAATATATCGAAGTTTGTTTCTGAAAATAAAAAGGCAAATATATTAAAGTTTGAACAAAAATAAATACATTCAATTTTGAAATAAAAAGAGAAATATTTCCATGTTTATTTCTTAAATGAAAAAAAGCATATACATCCATGATTGATTCTTAAAATAATAAGTAAAATATATCCATGTTTGTTACTTGAAATTAAAAAGGCAAATATATCCAAAATTGTATTTTAAAATAAAAATGTAAATATATGAAAGTTTTTACCTTAAAATAAAAAACCAAATATATAGAAGTTTGTTTTCTAAAATAAAAAGGAAGTTATATCCAAGTCTCTATTTTAAAATAAAAAAAAGCAAATATATCAAAGTTATTCTCCTAAAATAAACTGTAAATATATCCAAGTTTGTTTCTTAAAGCAAAACAAGCAAATGAATCTAAATTTTTGTCTTAAAATAAAAAAGGCAAATATATGAAAGTTTGTTTTTTAAAATAAATTGCAATTATATTCAATTTTGTTTCTTAAAATGTAAAAAGCAAATATATGCAAGTTTGTTTCATTAAATAAAAAAGGTAAACATATATAAGTTTTTAAAATAAAAAGGCAAATATATCCATATTTGCTTCTTAAAACAAAGATGCAAATATATCTATGTTTCTAACTTAAAATTAGAAAATCAAATATGTTCAAGTTTGTTTCTTAGAACAAAAAAGGTAGATATGTCAAGTGTGTTTCGTAAAATAAAGATGGCGAATAGATTCATGTTTGTGTCTTAAAATAAAAAGGCAGATATATCCAAGTTGTGGATGTACCTTGTGGTGCAGTGGCTATCGGTTCGGAACTAAAATTAAAATTATTTAACAAAAAAATAATCAGATTAAATTAATTCCGTAATTAGTTCTCACTTTGAACCTCATTAAAAATCTATTCTCCTTCTGTTCAAGTGCTCACCGCTCAGGATAATCACTTAAAAACACGGAATAAAATCATCGTCATAATCATCATCATAAAAAAAAACAAAAACAAAAAAAAAACCAACAAAAACAGCAACAAATAAAAATAAAAAGACAAAACAAAGTATATCATCATCATCATCATAATCATCATCATCATCATCATTTATGCAATTAGCACGTGTTGCGGCGCTGTGATCATCACTCCTCTCCCCTTTCCTTCCCTCCCCTCCATATCAAAGTTGCGGTGCAGGGTGATATTCAAGGCAAAATAGTGTAATGGCTTGCCGGTTGCTTTTTGTCTCCAAGAAAGTTGTCATCAATTTAGTCACTAGTTGTTGAACTTTGAATTTTTTTTGTGTGTCTGACAATGGCTTCTTCCAGGTCATGGAATTAACCTTTGTTTTTGGAGTAATGTGATGCCCTTAAGACTCGTCACTCTTGATAATATGTTTCAGAAAATCTTCATCTGTTACCCTATATTGTTTCAAAAGTTAAAAAGATAAGCTTATGTGCTGGAACTTGTGTTCTTCCGTCAACTGCTTTGGGATCTAATGTGCTAATATTTTCTGATATCGAAATTTCTCATGAACAACTTTATGAACCGCAAAATTTGAAATACCAAGTTCCACTGCCATATTATGAAGTTTACGCCATTATCATCTTCAGTCAAGGATTATGTGCAAATGTCATCTTCTGTTGTTTCATGAAAGGTGATGCCCTACATGGGGGGTTCTCCATGCAGACTGGTACATCTCTCTTTAATGTACTACACCTGAATGACACCTGTTTGCTATGAACAACGTGTTAACAATGAATTTCTCTTGGATATTTTTGCACTCAGCATACAACAATCTTATTATATGTTGCTTCTTTACGTTTATCAACTATTTCATAGTAACAGTCATGTTTACTGTCATGAGAAATATGCATATAATTAATATTTGAGCTGTTCTGGCTGTTATAAAAGTATTACATACTCCCTTGTCGTTTGGTGCTTACAATTTTCACAGTGTTTTAATTCTGACTGATTTATCCTTACCTGTATCTGTAAATTTTCCCCTTTCAAATTTACCCAAAATAGCATTATTTCTGTGCAAATGTATATGCTGAACTCAAATCAACAATTAGTTATTAAAGAATTTTACCTTTATTGAACTTAACGACCAGAAAAAAAAATCAAAATTCATCTCGCACTTTTTGTCTCCCGTAACTCTCACGAAGTCATGTAATTAACTGCAGAATGACTTTCGGCGTAGGCAACAAATTTCGGCCTATTTACTTCCTTTACTGAAATTTCCGCCTATTTACTTCCTGTAATGAAAGTAATACGCGTAGAAAGAAATTGCGTATTACTTTCATTACAGGAAATTTGAACGAATGAAGCATGGGGATCTTCTTCGGACATTGTGGGTTGGTGCTACATAATCGGAAGCAAAGAACTGTACTAGATAACAAAATCCTCATTATTTGAAACTTTCAACAACAGCAACAACTAAAATGCATAGCACACGTAAATCGAAGAAAGAATGATGACATAATACAGATGTCGACGTTCCTCACGACTTAAAAAATGGTTAGGAAGGAAACTCCCATCAATACTGGAAAAAGCGATAACAGCTACTGGACCTGAGAAACCAATTTTCCCGAATGATTGCTTTTAATAGAATGATTTTTATAAATTTCAACCGATAACAGTACTGGCCGGTCCTTCAATGAATGCCAAATATTTCTTTATAGGGAAACAGTTAATATTTACATTACACACACACACACACACACACACACACACACACACAGAGAGAGAGAGAGAGAGAGAGAGAGAGAGAGAGAGAGAGAGAGGGGGAGAGCTAGTAAGATAAATGGAGAGAGAGATATAGTAAGACAGAGAGAGAAGGATCAAATAGTGTTACACCGAGCACAGAGATTGCTTAAAGATTAATTAGAGAGAGAGGGGAAGGTTAGTAAGATAAAGAGAGAGAGAGAGAGAGAGAGAGAGAGAGAAAGAGAGAGAGAGAGAGAGTTAGTAAGACAGAGAGAGAAGGATCAAATAGTGTTACACCGAGCACAGGGATTGCTTAAAGATTAATTAGTGAAACTACATAATCGGCTACTTAACAAAACAAACAGTAATGATCATGAGAAAATTTCCCATCCGAACAGAAGGAAGAAGTTCAAATTTTAAACCCAAGTAAAGTTTGAGTCGACAACTGTTTGCCCACCTTAGCGTGCACACTTGGAAAGACACAAGTCCTTCACCGAGTCATTTAATGTCAGCGGAAACTAACTGATATTTTTTTATCAAACTATGAAACATGAAAACAAATTACATAAAATTTCAGTTTTAATCTGATAAATTTTAATATTAAGTTTTTTGAAATAAAGCAGAAAATATTCTGAAGTGGTCTGAAAACAAAACGACAGAGAGAAAGAACATTTTTCTATAAATGATAAGAATAAAAAATATAAAAAAAACTATTTTTTGAAAAAGAAATAGTTTAAAGAGGTTTTAAATTAGATTTAATTCATATTTTTCTTTGAGTTTTATAATATTTTCCCACCTTTTTTCATTTTAAAATCCTTTCCTTACTTATGATTCCATTAATTTACATAAGAAACAAAGTATTGAATTATTAATGCTACATCTGGGCTGGAGTTTCCCAATCCTTACTTTCCAATCAGGACAGTGTTCAAAGTTTGCCTTACGGGTGGAGTTCCCCAATCCTTAATTTCCAATCAGGACAGTGTTCAAAGTTGGCCTTTAGACTGGAGTTCCCCAATCCTTACTTTCCAATCAGGACAGTGTTCAAATTTGGTTTTTAGGTTGAAGGTGGCCAATCCTTACTTTCCAATCAGGACAGTGTTTTAAATTGGCCTTTAGGCTGGAGTTCCCACATTCCTTACTTTCCAGTCAGGACAGTGTTCAAGTTTGGCCTTTAGACTGGAGTTCCCCAATCCTTAGTTTCCAATCAGGACAGTGTTGAAAGTTGGCTTTTAGGCTGGAGTTGTCCAATCCTTACTTTCCAACCAGGACAGTGTTCTAAGTTGGCCTTTAGGCTGGAGTTTTCCAATCCTTACGTTCCAATCAGGACCGTGTTGAAAGTTGGCCATTTTTTTATTTAAATTTCACCCTGAGGAAGGCAGTAACGTCACTGATGTGCAGGGGTCTACGTGAGAGTGAAAAGATTTGGAAAAGAGAAAGCCGGAAACCACATCCTAAACAGGGAACAAGGGATGAGCCTCTACACCTGTATAATAGACGTGGGTGGAGTGTGAACCCGGCGAAGTTTAGTCTATCTACTCGAATTGAGAACAAAAAAAAAAAAAAAAAAAAAAAAAGTGAACAGTTTGGAAAAGAGAAAGCCGGAAACCACATCCTAAACAGGGAACAAGGGATGAGCCTCTACACCTGTATAATAGACGTGGGTGGAGTGTGAACCCGGCGAAGTTTAGTCTATCTACTCGAATTGAGAACAAAAAAAAAAAAAAAAAAAAAAAATAAAAGTGAACAGTTTGGAAAAGAGAAAGCCGGAAACCACATCCTAAACAGGGAACAAGTGATGGGCCTCTACACCTGTACAATAGACGTGGGTGGAGTGTGAACCGGGCGATAGTTTAGTCTATCTACTCCAATTGAGAAACAAATAAGAAAAAGAAAAAAAAGGTAAAGAAAAGTGAAAAGATTGGAAAAGAGAAAGCCGGAAACCACATCCTAAACAGGGAACAAGAGATGAGCCTCTACACCTGTACAATAAACGTAGTTGGAGTGTGAATCGGGCGATAGTTTTGTCTATCTACTCCAATTGAAAAAAAAGAAGAAGAAAAAATAAAGAAAAAGAAAAGTGTAAAGACTTTTATGTGATGAATTACATAATCCAACGGAATTCCCATTGCAAATGTTCAGGCAAGCTACATCTCTTGGCACCACCAGTCTCCAAACATTCACAGCCATGTAGAAATGGTCGAATCATCCGTATTACATTCAGATTCCATTTGTATGGAGGAAGTTTGACTCAGGTAACTTCATCCTTCTGATAGTTACTTTGCCGAACAGAATCCTGTTATCTTTTTTACACATCCTCATGAAATGCTCTTCTTACTTTTTACTCTGACACACAAACGTCATGCAATAAGCCTCGAGAGTCATTTGGTCCTTTGTTTTAAAATAAGTTAAAACATAATTTTATGATTTTGTTTTTATGATTCTCTTTTATGACTCTCTCATTTCTTACGATTCTCTCTTTTTATGATTCTATTTTTTATGATTCTCTTTTATGACTCTCTCATTTCTTACGATTCTCTCTTTTTATGATTCTATATTTTATGATTCTCTTTTATGACTCTCTCATTTCTTACGATTCTCTCTTTTTATGATTTTGTTTTTATGATTCTCTTTTATGACTCTCTCATTTCTTACGATTCTCTCTTTTTACGATTCTATTTTTTATGATTCTCTTTTATGACTCTCTCATTTCTTACGATTCTCTCTTTTTATGATTTTGTTTTTATGATTCTCTTTTATGACTTTCTCATTTTTTATGATTCCCTCTTTTTATGATTTTGTTTTTATGATTCTCTTTTATGACTCTCTCATTTCTTACGATTCTCTCTTTTTATGATTTTGTTTTTATGATTCTCTTTTATGACTCTCTCATTTCTTATGATTCTCTCTTTTTATGATTTTGTTTTTATGATTCTCTTTTATGACTTTCTCATTTCTTACGATTCTCTCTTTTTATGATTTTGTTTTTATGATTCTCTTTTATGACTTTCTCATTTCTTATGATTCCCTCTTTTTATGATTCTATTTTTTATGATTCTCTTTTATGACTCTCTCATTTCTTACGATTCTCTCTTTTTATGATTCTATTTTTTATGATTCTCTTTTATGACTCTCTCATTTCTTACGATTCTCTCTTTTTATGATTCTATTTTTTATGATTCTCTTTTATGACTCTCTCATTTCTTACGATTCTCTCTTTTTATGATTTTGTTTTTATGATTCTCTTTTATGACTCTCTCATTTCTTATGATTCTCTCTTTTTATGATTTTGTTTTTTCTATGATTCACTTTGAGGATTCACTCTGTTTATGGTTCTATTTTCATGATTCTCGTTTATGAGTTTCTCATTTATTATGATTCTCTCTTTTTTCATGATTTTATTTTTATGATTCTTATTTGTTCACCTTTTTTATGATTCTATTTTTTATGATTCTCTTTTATGACTCTCTCATTTTTTACGATTCTCTCTTTTTATGATTTTATTTTTTATGTTTCTATTTCCTGAATCTCCCTTTTCTCATGATAATCTCTTTTTCTATTCTCTTTTCATACTGTTCTTTATTTTATTTTTTCCAACTGTTAAAAAGTTTTTCTCTTATTTTTTCTTAAACATAAGTTATAAAATCTACTCAGCATGTGTTTTCGGTCTTTTTCTGGCGCCTTTCAAAAGATTTTCCTCCTCACGAAATCTATTTTAAATGATTTCATTTTATAAGGTAGAAATTCTGAAAGAAGCCGTAATTATTAGTTTTTTCAAATATATCTTAATGGCTAACATTTTTTCTTAGCTTAATATTCTGAATATAAACAAAAAATGTTTTTAATTTTAGAATATGACTAAAACAAGATAATGCCAATAATATTTTCGAAATATTCCTCACTTATAAGACACGATTTACTTTCTTATTCTATAAAGTTAATTTAAAATAAATATTTTCTATAAAATATTTTTTCTTGTACAGACAGTGATTTTACTCTTAGCTGAGTTCGAATTCCAGTTGAATTCCCTGCATTCATTTACGCGCAAATACCCTTCTGTCTCTTCCCTCCAGTTATGGGTTAAATAATAGGACAGGTTGGGTTCTATAGCCTTGGTCGGCAACCAGTCTACCGCAGAAAGCAATGGCAACCTACTGCGGGATAATCTTCTGTCCAGTCAGTCATGTCTCTTTCGAGACATGATCGCCCAAGCGTGCAATGGCAACCTACTGCGGGATAATCTTCTGTCCAGTCAGTCATGTTTCTTTCGAGACATGATCGCCCAAGCGTATGGCACTTAACTGACTGAATGACTATTGGCTCCATGAACGATTATATTGTGAAAGACTCATATTATTTTAATCAATGGCTATAAAATCTCTGAGGTTGGTGAAAAATTCTAGGCCAGCACCCTCTTATAAAGGATATTTTATCACTATCAATAAAAGATACTTTTTGAACATATAGATGCCTTACGGAGCATACGTCACAGCATTATCACATGGTACGGTTTCTGTATTAAGTACGTTTTATGGGATAGAGTTGTTAACCTAACAACCAACTGATTTGAAATAAGAGTTTTTCTTCTTCCCGACTAAAATCTTTTTTTTAAATCCCTTCACCCCAATCAAGGCAGTAGTGCCACTGGTACACAGGGGACTACATAAGAGGAGCGTGAAAGGTTACATAAGAGGTGAGAGAAGAGAAAGTGGAACCGGTTACAGGGAGTGTGAGAGAAAGGTTAAGAGAAGAATGAAGAATGGCGTGAAGAGAGTTGCGTGAGAGTAGAGTGAAAAGGGAGAAGAACAAGATAGAGGGAGTGTCGGGGGAAAGAATAAGAGAAGAGTGGCAGTCAACGGGATAAGAGATGGCAAATGACGTTTCACTTAAACTCTTGGAGATTGTAGTTATCGGGGAAGTAAGTTGATATATCCCGGGAAGGAATATCAGGGAAAAGAATAGTGTAAGAATAATACTTAACACTGTAGATAGATTAGAAGAGATTTATTATACAACAGTACAATAATCCAATAGGCGTACAGGAACAATCAATGAATAGTAACCGGAATAACGATGTAGAAACAAATTTCTTTGCCTATGACGTATGTGTCCGTCTAGTGACGCATGCTGACGTATGAATATTTATTCGCCTTCCCACTCAAGGCAATATGTGCCACAAGGCTATTTTAAAGTGGGATCCCCCGGAACATATAGCCCGGCCAAAATATTCTGTCTAATTTACCCCAGTCGTGACTTCACCCTTCGGCGTAGTCACGACTGGGTCAACGCTCTCCGCTCGAAGGCAGAGGGCTTGACAGTGCGCAAAGCCGTCAACTGCGAGCGTTGCCCGTCTAGTGACGAATGCTGACGAATGCCCACAGTTCGCTCTAGTCACAGTCTTTTATAGACTAGACCATATCCATTACGGGGTAGGATAGGATGTTCCTCTACAACATAAGTATACGGAAAGGAGTTCTCCAGGCGGGGAGTACGAAAAAAGAAGCTGAAAGAGTAGAAGTGGAGGCTGCATTTGGTTGTTTTGACTGTAAAAGGGTGGGAACGGTTTGCCCTGCTATTTTGTCCATACATGGGGTGTGGAGAGAAGAGATGAATTCTCCCCTTTCCCGAGGTTATTAGTGTAAAGTTTAGCATAAACACAAAATTTCTTAGCGAAAATTCCAATCCGGCTGGTTGATTTCATTTTTTGGCTAAATTTCACCCAATCCAAGGTTAGGGAGTTAAAATTACAGGGCTAGAGTCAAAATAGTAATGGTGAATGAGTTGTGTGATATGAATGGAAGAAAAGGTGGTAGGAAATGATGATTGGGAGACGTAGGAAAGTTGACAATAAACTCAAAGAGGTCAATATCAGAGTGCTCAGAAAAGCACCCTCGCAGGAGTCTGTTCCTGAGAACAAGTTGAGTACAATCTTAGCCATACATTTGAAACACAGAAGCAATCAGGTAGATCAGCGCCTGTAACCTTTACGTCACCTGCACACGTGACAATGTTCCTTACAATTATTTTATGTACCCTTAAACCTATGTTTCTTTGTGAATGGGTTGTATTTACGGGTGCTCGTGTACACCATTTCCTGTACGATCTCCGAAGATGAGTACCTAGATGGGTAACCGCTTGGGAAAATTAGGCTTGGATGTGTGGGTGGTGTAATGGATAATATATTGGAATTGTTAATCAGAGGTCTGAGTTCCAATTCCCGTTCAGCTGATATTCACATACGCGCAACATAATTTGGGAAAATATAAATCTACATTTTTCTTCCCCAGCTATGGGTTAATTAGTCAACTTGTATCACTAAACTATTATTTTCAACAAAAATAAAATAAAATTACGTACAAAATATTTTCATTTCGGCATTAAATAACCCATAAATTTTGATTTGCTAAGCAAAAACACAATAATGTCGTATTCATGTAATATCATTGTTCTTCAGATATATTCCGAATCTACTAATGTGCGTTGTAGTGCATTAGATATCGGCTCGGAACGAGAAATCGGGGAGCCGAGTTCGAATTCCATCCGAATTCATTGCATTCACTTACGCGCAAATATCCTTGAGAAAGGTATTAATCCGTCTATTCCTTCCAGTTATGGGTTAAATAGCAGGACACATTGGGTTCTATAGCCTTGGTCGGCAACCAGTCTACCGCAGAAAGCAATGGCAACCTACTGCGGGATAATCTTCTGCCCAGTCAGTCATGTCTCTTTCAAGACATGATCGCCCAAGTGTGTATCACGTATGGCACTTAACTGACTGACATCATGAAACTGTATCAGTTGGCACAGATGGTTTGCAGTGTCTCTTCAGTAAACTGCTTTCAACTTTGTCTTGTTTCTCCCACGGTAAGGACAAAGGGAATAAAGTGATCGGGTCGAGCAGAAATGATGAAATAGAATAAAAAGAGAAACATTTCTAATCCAGAAATATTGTTTTATTAAAATGACATTGTAAACAGATGATCTGCAGAATTACAATACTCGAAATTAACATATATCCTTTCTATAAATATTTTAATAACAATTGTTCTGAGTTTTCCTCCTTGGTATGAAGTTAAGCGTACGTGAGCAATAATGAGGTTTTGGAAAGGATGGAGACGCAAAGGAAATTAATACTGAGCATCAGGAAGAGACAACTAAAGTTCCTGGAACATGCAATGAGGAAGGAAGGCTTGGATAACCTGTTACTAACAGGCCAGATAGAGGGAAAAAGAGACATGGGAGAGCAGCGGATAACATATTTCAAGGACCTGATCAGGTGGATGACGCAACGAGGGTTGCATGGAGTAACAGGAGAAAGCGTTGTAAGAGCTACCAGGGACAGGGAGATGTGGAAAGCCATGATCGCCTACGTCCTGAAAGGACATGGCACATAAAAAAAGAAGTAGATTGTGGATATGCGTTGTGGTGTAATGGATATCGGCTCGGAATGAAAAATCAGAGAGTCGAGTTCGAATTCCAGTCAAATTAGTTTCATTCACTTACGCACAAATAACCTTGGGAAAGATATTAATCCATATCTTCTCCCTCTAGTTGTGGGTTAAATAGCAGGAGAAAGTAGGTTCTTGGTTGCCAACCGGTCTACCATTGAAAGTAATGGCAGCGTACCCCGGGAAAATATTCTGCCTAGTCAGTCATGTCTCGGAAGAGACATGATTACTTAATAGTGTATCACGTCTGGCAGTTAATTTACTGATTCGATTGGCAACTATGTCTTATCGATTTACTGTTTTAGATTAAACAGAGGCTGAATGTAACCCTAACTTTGATTTTAATAGTTTCTTCTCGCCTTTGAAATTCTTTTTAGGTTTCTGGCTTTCTTCATTCCTAAGGAACATTAAAAATTTAAATATAAAACGGAATCGCAATCTTCTATCTTCCTGACTCCTGTACTTTTATCGTCTTTTCTTTTCAATAAAGTTTTCTAATTTTCTTTCATGTCCAGAGATTACGTTGGTCTTTAGTGTCATCATCACTTTGCTTGAGTGTTAATGATAAAAAATAGTATTCAGTTACTTTTGAAAGAAGTTATCAAACAAAACCTTTTATTTTAAAAAAATCAATTTGTCCCCAAGTAGCAGGAAACAAAGAAATAAACCCCTACTCCTGTTAAAAAAACTGCGGTGGGTTATGAACCAGACGGTAGACAAACATGTCTACTCCTACAGGATTTGTTTTATTAGGACGATCTCTTTACAACGGGCCTGTTTTGTTTGTTGTTGCTTGGATATATACAATGAAAGAGGAGCCCAATAAATCGACTTATTCTCAAATTGTCGAGACTGTAAACTGAAATCACAACGTAAGGAAGCAAAACGAGTGATCATGAAAACCATTGTCTTTAATAATTGACTGTTTCTTGACAGGCTTTTCTCTTGTGTATGAATGCCTAACTTGAACTAGACAGATAGATAGATAGATATGAACAGGCTGATATATATATATATATATATATATATATTTAAATAGATAGATAGATAGATAGATATGAACAGGATGAGATAGATATATCAGTCAGTTAAGTGCCATACATGATACACGCTTGGGCGATCATGTCTCGAAAGAGACATGACTGACTGTGCAAAAGATTATCCCGCAGTAGGTTGCCATTGCTTTCTGCGGTAGACTGGTTGCCGACCAAGGCTATAAAACCCAATCTATCCTGCTAATTAACCCATAACTGGAAGGAATAGACGGATTAATACCTTTCCCAAGGGTATTTGTGCGTAAGTGAATGCAATGAATTCAATTGGAATTCGAACTCGGCTCTCACGATTTCTCGTTCCGAGTCGATATCCACTGCGCCACAACGCACATCCTGATAGATATATAGATAGATTGATAGATACATATGAAAAGGTTGAGAGAGATAGATACATAGATAGATATGAACAGGATGAGATAGATAGATAGATAGATAGATAGATAGATAGATAGATAGATAGATAGATATGAACAGGCTGAGATAGATAGATAGATAGATAGATAGATATGAACAGGCTGAGATAGATAGATAGATAGATAGATAGATATGAACATGCTGAGATAGATAGATAGATAGATAGATAGATAGATAGATAGATAGATAGATAGATATGAACAGGCTGATAGATAGATAGATAGATAGATAGATAGATAGATAGATAGATAGATAGATATGAACAGGCTGAGATAGATAGATAGATAGATAGATAGATAGATAGATATGAACAGGCTGAGATAGATAGATAGATAGATAGATAGATAGATAGATATGAACAGGTAGATAGATAGATAGAATAGGATAGATAGATAGATAGATAGATAGATAGATAGATAGATATGAACAGACTGAGATAGATAGATAGATAGATAGATAGATAGATAGATAGATATGAACAGGCTGAGATAGATAGATAGATAGATAGATAGATAGATAGATAGATATGAACAGGTTGAGATAGATAGATAGATAGATAGATAGATAGATAGATATGAAGAGACTGAGATAGATAGATATGAAGAGACTGAGATAAATAGATAGATAGATAGATAGATAGATAGATAGATAGATATGAACAGGCTGAGATAGATAGATAGATAGATAGATAGATAGATAGATAGATATGAACATGCTGAGATAGATAGATAGATAGATAGATAGATAGATAGATAGATATGAACAGGCTGAGATAGATAGATAGATAGATAGATAGATAGATAGATAGATAGATAGATATGAACAGGCTGAGATAGATAGATAGATAGATAGATAGATAGATAGATAGGATAGATAGAACAGGTAGATAGATAGATAGATAGATAGATAGATAGATAGATAGATAGATAGATATGAACAGACTGAGATAGATAGATAGATAGATAGATAGATAGATAGATATGAACAGGCTGAGATAGATAGATAGATTGATAGATAGATAGATAGATAGATAGATAGATAGATAGATATGAACAGGCTGAGATAGATAGGATAGATAGATAGATAGATAGATAGATAGATAGATAGATAAAACCGTATGGCTTCTAGTCCCACCCTTTTACCGTTTCTTCTACTCTAATAGTTTCTTTTCTCGTGCTTCTCTTTTGTGGAACTTGGAGTTATAGGAAGATGGTTAATGTTTATTAATTCGGCCTCATGTCAGACATAACCAGGCTCTCTAGAACTTGAGGATTTATTCAGAGTTATCCTCAGGTTTTATCAGAAGGTTTTTCATCAAGTTGGAATCAGAAGGTTGAAGCTGGTTGTGCATTAGAATTTGTGTTGATTAGTGTGGAAGGATATAAATGTACATTTTTGATGTTAAAATAGAAATTTATCAAAAGGAAAGTATAACACGACTTCGTAGAAATTAATGCTCAATTAGAAAGTTAAGGGTATCAAGAGTTGTAGAAAATGTTCGTAGTAGTAATTTGTTGAAAAGAGTTTATGCGTACGTACGTATGTATGTATTAGCGTTTGTTTGGTAGGAGTGTCTTTGAATGGAGAACAAGAAGTAAAAGGAATTAGCATACGAGAAAGAAGGAGAAAGAGGACGATGTGCGACGCGACCTTATATCCGAGTCGACTTGAAGTTTCTGCCTTGTTACATTTTAGCTTGTCGTCTCTCCTGCTTCCATGTGACTGACTGACTCTAATCTGATCAAAGCTTTTATAGTCATTCAGATTTTTCGCAATGGATCGATAAGTATTTCTGGTCTTGCAAGTCGCTTCCGTTGGTCAGAAAAATTTTACTTTAAGCACATGGTCAATTCTTTTTCTATTTGGAAAAAACTAGGATTTCACACGTCATTGTGAATTTTTGTAAAAGTGAAGAAGAAAGTTGATTTTAATTCTTAAGTTCCTATGCGCCACGAACTCCTTTCCGTGTGCTTGCTTTCCCGATATCTACAATCTCCAAAAGTTTATATACAACGTCAATTACTATCTTCTATCTTCTTGATTCTAATCCATCTCTTATTTTTTATTCGACTTCCTCTCTGCATTGTTTTTTTCCTCTCACTGTAACACCCTGCACACCAGTGACTGTCATACCTTGGGGTAAAATGATTATAAAAAAAGGTGTACGTATGTTAATATGCATGTATTTCAGAGAAATAATGGAGGTAGCTGACACTTTTGTATACTAAAGCAGCCACCGGATGCAGAAATGAATTAGATGGCAACTTTCCCAAAATACTTTTTTGGTGAGATGGTACAGGGTAATCGACCTGTTCATAAGACCCTAAACATTTCAGTATGTAGTTAAATCTAACTTAAAGGCTCTTGGTGTTAATGTTGTAGACTGGGAAACTGTTGCTGAAGATAAGATCTGGGTTGAAAAGGTTGGTTTGGTAAACACTGCAACAATTTCTAGAAGAAGAGAATTGAGAATTCCAACAAAAACGCGCGCCATTAGGAAGGGAGAAATAGAATCGTTCAGAGTTAGTAGGATACCAAAAACACTGGCAGTATTTGTGAAAAGGTAACCCTCTCGGCGGTTGGTTTAAACAGTCAAGTAAGGTCTCACCGGAGAGGTCAGTTGCAAACTCTTGTGTATGCAACTCTACAAGAAAGATTTGCAGGTTATTTATGCGAATTTTGTAACAAGGTTTCTAAGTCTGTTGAAGGATTCAAATATCAAATGATTGTATACAGAGATAGACAAGTTTCTGATATAGGTAACACAGACAAACTTTATATTTTGCCAGATGTGTAAAAGTGGTTTTAAAAATGACGCTGGTCTTCAAATCCAGTTACTGGCCCATAGCACAGTGTTTGCTCTGGCATATATATATATATATATATATATATATATATATATGATCATATCACCCCAAGCAAGGCATTTTACTGCCACTGTTTTGCATGGGGTTACATTGGAGGAGAGTTATAAGAAAGAGTGACAAGTTACAGGGAGTGTCAGGAAGTGGGTAAGAGAAGGATGAGACTACTTATGAGAGTGGAGTGGACGGAGAAAGGAGCATGAGAGAGAGAGGATGCAGGTTAGTGAGATGGAAGATGACTATTGCCTTTACATTTAAATTCTTTGTGATTGTAGCTGTCGAGGAAGCAAGTAAACGGAAGGGAATTCCACAGCTGGGAAGTGCAAGAAAAGAAGCTGATGGAGTAGAATTTGCACTTACATTTTATTGGTTTCACAGTAAAATGGTGGGACGTAGTTGCTAATCTTGTGGCTCGAGTAAATTCGTATATGGGGGCACCAGTAAGCTAAATTCATCGGAGCAGAAGCCGTGAAAGTATTTGTAGAAGAGACACAGGGAAGCTACATTGCGCCGGTTAGAAAGTGACTGTATCTGAGTCGGGATCTATCACATTACAGATTCTCCGTTGGATTTTGTTAGGTGGATAACAGGAGCACCCGACCAGATATGGTAATAGTATTCAATTCACGGGTGGATGGTAGATTTATATATGTGCAGGATTGGTTCAGACGAGAAAAACTTCCTGGTCCTACACAGAGAACCGACTTTCTTAGCCGCGGATTTAGCTATGGATTCTATATAGTCATTCTACTTGAGGTCTGTTGTGAGAGTTAAGCCGAGGAGGCGCAGTGTTTTGCTTTCAGATAGACTAGCCTGATCCATGCTAATGGGGAGTAGGAGCAATTGTCTGTGATAGTTAATAGATAGCAGCTTTGTTTTGGAAGCTGCTATCTATTAACCATCATTATATTATAATTATATTATACTTATATTATAATAGGTAATATAATAAAACTCCGATTGAAAAACACAATAAATTCTACCAAGTGAAGAGTTAATCTTCTGCAAAGAAGTGACAATTATCATTTTAGAGAAAAGAAACAGAGAAAACTTGCGTAGGTTGACGTTTAGAGGAGATGATGAAAATGGAAATTATATGTGACTCTTTTTAAGTGCAAGACAGAGGGAAGGTGAGGTCGTTAGAATATGAAAATATTTTGGATATAAGTTTGTTCTGTATTTATTTTGATAGCACAAATTGTACAGAGAAAAAAACATCTGAAGATATGTTAGAGCAAACTGGTAACCGGAGGTCTTAGTCGTGTTCAGTACAGTGATAAAATCAACAGATGTGATGTATAAAGGATAATATACACCGCTGTTTAGAAACACTCACATGGGGGTGGGGAGGAATCAGTAAGCAATATGACATTTATAGTAGACAGGTTTAAACCTGTCAGCGTGTTCACTCTTTGTTTTGTAATGATATTTGTAAATATCATAACTCTATTCATATATTTCTCTTTCTCTCTGTCTATATCAGTCTGTTCATATCTATCTATCTATCTATCTATCTATCTATCTATCTATCTATCTATCTAATGCACACACTTAATATCTATCTATTTATCGAAGGTATAGAATTAATATCTATCTATCTATCTATCTATCTATCTATCTATCTATCTATCTTATGTACACATTATTAACATCTATGTATGTAATGTAAACATTATTGATATCTATCTATCTATCTATCTAATGCACACACTTAATATCTATCTATTTATCAAGAATTATAGAATTAATATCTATCTATCTATCTATCTATCTATCTATCTATCTATCTATCTATCTATCTTATGTACACATTATTAACATCTATCTATGTATGTAATGTAAACATTATTAATATCTATCTATCTATCTATCTATCTATCTATCTATCTTATGTACACATTATTAACATCTATCTATGTATGTAATGTAAACATTATTAATATCTATCTATCTATCTATCTATCTATCTATCTATCTATCTATCTATCTATCTAATGCACAATATTACAAGTACATTTTTGCTAGAAATCAAATCAGTCTATTTGGATGTGAAATCTGAAAATCTAAAACGTTGACAGTTGCCATTCTGTAAAGTTTTCTTAAAAGGGAAACAAATATTACATTAGAGAAACTCATTCTGACATACGAATCTATTTAACCGCAAAACGCGTTGCAATTTCACTTCGATGACTTTCCTTCTCCTTCCGAAGACTTTAACCGTCACAATATTCTTGTGAAAACCTTTCCCAATTTTGCTATAAAGGCAAAACTTCAAACCTTATCCTTTCTCATGAGTGCGATTCGTCAAACGTCACCATTAAATTTTCGATTAGAGTTGAATTGAAAAGATTGATCCTGCCGCTGAAGTACTTCTTCAGTCTTCCTTAGAGAACGTTCTCGAGTCGAGTTGCTTTTACTGTACTCTTCTGATAATGGCTATATTGAAAGAATTGATCTAGTTTTAACTGCTGTTCTGAAGTGAGTAAGCGAGCCTTTTACATAGGCAGCAACATCGATTTATTCAGGGTCCTTTTAGTAACACGAAATAATGTTGTCTCAAGATAAATGCACCCAAACCATTATATATTGGATTGGGACAAAAGTAATATTTTTCAATAGATGTGATTTCATTTAACACCTGACTGAAACTTATAACAAATATTCAGAATTTGAAAGGTGACGTTTAACATGCCTTTCTATGTGATTTCGGCTGGAAAATTTAAACGATTTGACTTTGAAAAATAAAAATAGAAGAAAAAGTTGTACAAATATCTAAATATTGACTTTGAAATTAACCTAAAAACGTTAGGAACGTTTGTCTTGACTTAATATTCCCATCTCTGTTGTTTTGGGTATGACGATAAACTGCATCCGGCAGCAAGACCTCTGATTGGGAGGTTGTGAGGAGCATGGGGCCAGCTTTTAATTGTTGTTGTTCCTAGGTCAACCCTGACACAAAGTGGTAGCACCTTTTAGGGTCCTATTTATGGGCAAATACTTAACCCCAAAACTGGGGTCAAAAACTATGAAAGCATAAAAACACCTTTTTATAGCAAAAATACCAGCAATACATTTTTAAAAATATTACTTGAAATGCAAATCCATATTTCTCATATACAAATCATCCATCCGTCTGTGCATAGAATACTGCTGTCATATCTGGCCAGGCGCCCCTGCTGTTCATCTCAGAGTTCTCGTCAGGCTCCAAAAGAGAATCTGTAACGTGATAGGTCCCGAGTTGGCAGCTCGACTCCAGCCACTTTCTCACCGGCAGGATGTGGCTTCCCTCTGTCTATTCTACAAATATTTTCATGGCTTCTGCTCCGACGCACTTAAGTCACTAGTACCCTGCCACTAAAATTTACTCGTGCAACCAGACTGGCAACAAGGTTCCACCCATTTACAGTTAGATCAACCAAATGCAGTGGACAATTCTACTCTCTCAGCTTCTTTTCTCGCACTTCCCGCCTGTGGAATTCTCTTCCGTATACTTGTTTTCTTGACGGCTACAACCTCCAGGAATTTGAATGCAATGTCAATACCCATCTCTTAACCACTTGACTCTAGTTTTTTTACATCACCCTGTATATATTTTCCTTTCTTTCTACCTTCGCAAGTGTCTTCACACCTGTGTTCCCATCCTTCTCTTGCCCTTTCTCTGATACCCCCTGTAACGCCCGTCTTTCTCTTCACTCTCCTCCTGTCTAAGCTTTTACTCTTATGTAGCCCCCTGCGCATCAGTGGCAGTACCGCCTTGCTTGGGGTAAAACGATTAAAAAAAAGTAAAAAATAACTGACTCTCGATAAAAATCCTCTTTACAAAAACACGTCACTGAAACGAGATCTACAAACTGATTTCTTACAAAGAATGCATATTCTTTTGATACGAAACTATCCTAAAAATCTTGTAAACATTAAATAAATAGCCTATTGACATTGGTATGCCGTAAAACAAACTAAACTGTACCAAACGATCCATCTCTTTAGACATCGTGTTCCTTCAGTTACTGATACAACTCACAGTAAAATTTCAGGTGAGACTAAAATGTTTCATTCTAATTTCGTCTTCAAAAGGAATTTCATTCAAAATTAATTTGATTTCTTCAAGTATTTGTGCGCAATTTACAGCTTGGCCTCTTTGAACTTATTCATCATGAAAGGAATTTTTCACAGTATATGGGACATTAAACTATTTCAGCAAAGTTTATTACGAGTAAAACTGCTTTTATCTTTCCGTTAATATCCATTTCGGTGATAATTAGAATGCTTTGAAATTTTCTCTGCATTTTAATGACCATTTATCAAGACATTTTAACACATCACTCAATAAATCCCGGGCCTAACTAATAAAACAACAACTTTTAAGCAAAATTCGACTTTATTCATCAACATAGTCTCCTTCTAGAGTGATACACTGATTCCAACGCTTCTCTAACAATGCATTGCTTTTTTTTGTAGGAAGAATTGTCTTTGGCCACAAAATGCGCCTCAATTTCTGATAACACTTCTTCATTGGAACCAAATCTCCTTACCCGGAGCATTCTTTTGAGGTCTGCAAACAGCCAGTAGTCGCTGGGGGCCAGATATGGAAAATAGAGTGGATGCGGAAGCAATTCGAAGTGCATTTCATGTAGTTTTGCCATCGCTGCCATCGATTTGTGACAAGGTGCGTTGTCTTGGTGAAAGATGACTTTTTCTTCTTCATTTGCGGCCGTTTTTTGGCGACTTCTTCATTCAGATGCACCAATATATAACATTCGCTATTGATGGTTCTTTTTTTTCTTAAGGTAATTGATGAACAAAATACCTTGTGCATCCCAAAAATACGGAGGCTATGCTTGCTGATGTTTGCATCTTTGGACGGCTTTCACCTGCTGCTGTCCACTCAGCTGACTGCCGATTTGACCCCGGAGAGAAGTGGTGGGTCCATGTTTCATCCATTGTCACATATTTAAGCAAAACTTCTTGTTATTACGTTGAAACAGTTGCAAACAACGCTCCGAATCGTCGACGTGCTGTTGTTTTTGATCGACTGTGAGCAAACGAGGCACCTACTTTGAACACTGCTCTCACATCGACAAACGTACATGCTTAATGGTGAATACACTGATATCTTCTGATATGTTCAACTTCTCTGCTATCTCACGCAACTTCAACTTACGATCGGCCAAAACGAGTTTATGGATTTGTTTGGGACAACTAACGATTTTGGGCGACCTGAGCGTTCAGCATCATTTGTGTCTGTACGACCGCGTTTAAAGTCAGCATACCACCTCTTAACCGTTGTTTCCGATAGAACAGAATCCAAATAACACTTATCAAGCCATTGCTTTGCTTGAACAGTATTTTTCCATTCAGAAAGTAATGCTTTATCAACACACGAGATTCAGATTTTTCCATTGTTTTGAAAATGTGCAACAGTAGCTTCACTTAAATAACGGTAATTTGTAAACTAATAACCCGATTGGGCCCAAATTCTATCACGTGTCATTTGAAGGTTAGTACTTCATAAATATCATATGGATGTTTTATTAGTGGCGCCAGTAAATAAAATTTTCGTTTCGCCGTTGCTGTAGAAGCGAGGATTTCCCCGTAGAAATGGCTATTCAACGGATTTAAATATCGAAGTTTTTGTTTTATATATATATATATATATATATATATATATATATATATATATCAGCATGCAGTGTGGGTATAGAAGAATCCAAAGGAGTATCCTGTACATACAGTGGTAGGATAACTCTCTAAGAGAGCTCTAAATATATATGTATATAAATACATATAGAGCAAATATAAGAAAAATTAAGACAGATACGTTATTTCATGGTGTGTCATCTGATTATATGTTGCGTGTATATATGATTCTGTATGAATATGTGTATGTGTTCGCCGAACGGATGTATTTTTCTTAAATTTTCTCTTTTAAGGTAGCGACCGTTATTTTTATTCGCTTTTTTAAGTTTTTTGTGAATCTCATTCGTGTAAAATCCTTTGTTAAATAAAGACGGAAGCTGGCGATGGTTCGCCTGAAATAGGCCTATACTTCCGATTCACCATGAAATAACGCATCTGTCTTTATATATATATATATATATATATATATATATATATATACTGTAATGGTTGTTACAATGGTTTATAAATTCATAGTATCACTACACAAAAATTTTCGCGTTTCGAAGCTGCTACGTGCGCTTCTCATCGGGTGATGAGTTGAAATGAAAATTAAATTGGGAAAAGGGTTTATTTATGGTGATATGATGTTTAAGTGGATGTGGGATGGGAGTTTAGTCTGATTTAGTCGGGCCGTATTGTAGCCCTAGAGATATAGCCTTGGGTTAGGAGAGGTAGTTTAGTTTAAGATAGGTTCCTTATTTATTTTGGCTGAATAATTCTTATATTGGGATTTATGTTTTTTTAAGGAAGGGTAGACATTTTTTACTACTATCTATCTATCTATCTATCTATCTATCTATCTATCTATCTATCTATCTATCTATCTATCTAATAAATATAGATTATGTTTGAAAGTACTTAAAGAATGCAAGTCCCTATACATTTTGATCAAAACTCATATGTGTGTGTATATATATATATATATATATATATATATATAGCAAAATGATAATCACACATCATGTTAGAAAGTGCGTAAAGAATCCATACTCAAGTGACTTTTCCAAATTTTTCCAAAATTGAGTAATATCCTCTGTGCAACAAAGATATCGAATCGAAGCAGAATTGCAAAAAAATAACTCTAACTTTAATGATTGATCTTATAGAACGCTCCAATGAGAACATTTAAAAAATTCATTTGAGAAAAAAAATAATGATTAACTTATTTCACTATTTGGTTTAAAAGAATCGTTCAAGAGACAAAACACTCATGCCTCATTGACAGTTTGGTCAAATTAACTTTTAATTGATTTGAAACATACGCAAAAGTTTCATAAGAAGGATCAGCTTTTGTTCACAGAACTTTGCCTTTATTAACGTATCCGCCTCTTTCATGGCGTCTTGACCACAAAATAAAAGCCAAAAGCCAGTCAATTACTGACAGACGATTGATTAAAGTTACAAAAGTATCAAGCAGTTAAAAGTTTGAAGAATGTTCGTGTAGGTCAGAAGTGAAGGGTTGAAAGGCCTTGGCATTTGGAGGGTGACTGAGGTTGAAGGCAATTGAAGAAACTAGTGTTAAATTTAATTGACAGATTGCTGGACAAAGTCTGGCAATAATCCTGTAGATGTTGGAAATTGTCGATGATAAGAAGCGTCTTGATGGAGGAGTCTTCGGATAAAGTTCTTAAGAGGAAGAAATCTACAGACATACAGTGAGTGGGGTTAGATTCTGGGAAGAGGAAACGAAAGATAGATAGATAGATAGATAGAGAGAGAGAGAGAGAGAGAGAGAGAGAGAGAGAGAGAAAGGGAAAGGATTTTAATTAACAGACAAAAAAAAAGAAAGAGGTAGTTCAAAGAAAATTAAAGAAGAGAGGATGATATATAGAGAATAAAGGAGGGATTATGATGAGTGAAAGGAGAAGTGAAGAAGAAAGAGAAAAGGAAAGCCAGGGAAGAAAGAATTGTAACGCAGCGGGAGAAGGAGTTGTAAAGGGGAATATTTGAAAGGACTAGAATCGGATGAATTAAAAAGGGATTAAAACGATACAGAAAGAGAAGCAGATGAGAAAAGAAATGGAAATGAATGTACAGAAGAGAGAGAGAGAGAGAGAGAGAGAGAGAGAGAGAGAGAGAGAGAGAGAGAGTGTGTGTGTGTGTGTGTGTGTGTGTGTGTGTGAGAGAGAGAGAGAGAGAGAGAGAGAGAGAGAGAGAGAGAAAAGGGTTGAAGAATTCACCATAAATCAAAGATCAAGAATTGGAAGACAAGCAAAAAAGAGAAAAGAAAGAATTGGAAGACAAACAAAAAGAGAATTAAAAAAAGGAGGTAAAGGGTTAACTTGGATATAAAAAGATCCCGAAAAGACAATATATATATATATATATATATATATATATATATATTGTCACCCTCAGACAGATGTGTCGCTGTATCACAGCTCATCAGTACGGTTAGACATCCGATTGCTTTTTACACAGGATTGAAACCCGACCGAATTGGCGTCAGTCGTCAATTCTACCTCTGAGCTACGGGCGCTCGGTAGAAGGAGGCAGACATTTTAGTGTGTATATTATCATTATACACACGTCCAATAGCCGAGAGTGTTCTAATTCATTGCTGAATGAACGATGCGTAGATGCTAGAGTAGCTTTTGTTTTTCAAAGTCTACCATTCTTCATATATATATATATATATATATAGAACAAGAAGAAGAAGAAGAAGAAGAAGGAGGAGTAGGAGGCGGAAGAAGCGGAGAGAAGAACAAGAATGACAAGAGGAGGAAGAAGAAAAGGAGAAGAGGAAAAGAAGAAACCAACGATGAAAAAGAAAAGGACAACAATGAAGAAGAAGAAGAAGAAGAAGAAGAAGAAGAAGAAGAAGAAGAAGAAGAAGAAGAAAATGACGACGACGACGAAGAATAAGAAGAAAAAGACGTTGAAGAAGACGACGAAGAAAAAAAGGATGATGAAGACGACGTCGTCGAAGAAGCAGGAGGTGAGGGAGAAGAAAAAGAAAATGCCCACGAAAATTAGACGAATGCGATAGAGTGTGAAAAGTGCCCACATTCGAGAAATGTTTGATTTAGAAATTGTACACCTCATGTTTAGACGACACGATTCTAAAACTCCGGCCGTATCAAGTGAATTACTTCTTTCGTTCAATGCGTGTGCAAAGGCGCATGTTTTCACGTACACATGCCCATGTGTGCGTGTGTGAAAGAGTGAGAGTGTGGGGGGAAGGTGACACTTTCCTTTATTGTTCCAATGGCTCGGACAGACGTAAAAAAAAAAAGCCGGGCAAGTGTATTATTAACTTTGAACTGGCATTTCTTTTCGCATTTTCCTCCTTACGTCATTACATTGTCTGCATTATGCATTTATTTAACTAGTCGTTACTTTTGTTACTTTGAGACAATCGATTTTGATAAGATATACAAATAAATAAAATGAAAAGAAGAACAAAGCTAAACCACAATAAGGATAAAAATCAAATCCAATGAAATCGAGAAAAGATGAATGAAAAAGAAAAAAGAAAAAATAAACCTTTCAGACAATGGAATTCCAATGTTTCCATTGCACAGACCCGCGTGTAGAAGGAAGGAAGTAGCCCTGTGCAAAGGAAGAATTGGATTTTGGAATTAGACGATTGAATGTCTATAAGCTGATGGTTCTTTCTTGGAATTGAGGGACTTTCGCGTCTCAACTTCATCACACGTAGCTATCTATCTACATCCGTCTGATACTCATTATTGAAAAATATCATTTCCTTTCATGTGCACCTTTTCAATGGCAGAAGTTTATTTTTGTTCTCAGCAATCGGCGTAGGAATTAGATTAAAATTTCGAATCCTGCTGGTTCAGTGCTACCGGGTTTTATGAGTTTATTATCACTACAATTGTATGCTCGTAAAATCTTCACCAGCAAAATCTTGATAAATGTATTATTTTATTCTTGTGTATGCCAGTCCGGTTTCGTGTCCGCATGTCGATAGATGGAGTGGAGTGGAGTAACGGTTACTGGCGCTATAAATGGAACTAGAGATTCAAGTTCAAATTCCAGCCTTGTCTGCTGCATTTACTTTCGCATGAGTTCACTTGATGTGCGTTGTGGTGCCGTGGATATCGGCTCGGAATGAAAAATCGGAGAACCGAGTTCAATTCTAGTTGAATACTTTGCATTCACTTACGCGCAAATACCCTTGGAAATGGTAATAATCCGTTTCTTCCCCCCAGCTATGGGTCAAATAAGAGGACAGATTGGTTTCTATAGCCTTGGCTGGCAACCAGTCTACCGCACAAAGTAATGGCAACCTACTGCGTGAAAATCTTCTGGCCATTCAGTCATGTCTTTCTAGACATGATCACCCAAACGTGTATCACTGGTACTTAACTGACTGACTGATTGACACTTGAGAAAGGCATGAACCTGTGTATTCTACGCCTTACATTTCAGTTCAGTAGCAGGGTAGATTAGGCTCTTTTAACTTGCGTGGCGTCCAGTCAAGAAGAAGAAAAATTCCGAATTCAAAACCGTGAAGTTGCCAACGGCACATTTCTCTACTTTCTTAGCCACAAACTTAAAACAGTTCGCAAGGAATAAATAAAATGTGCATGGGGAGAGCCATGACCATGCCGATAGGACATAGTATTAAAAATATGAACAACCGAATCCAAATTCTGGCCTAGTCTGTTGCACTAATGCCCTTGGAAAAGGCATGAATAGGAATCCAAAGATGCTAGAAAAATGACCGCTTCCGTGTACTGCTCTAGTAAATATTTGAGTTTGATTTTGAGTTTTGTTTAACGGCATATCAACCTCTGTGAGTTATTTAATGCCAAAAACGTGGGGTCTTAAGGTATTATTTTTTAATGTTCGGTTATAGTGAGAAGGTTGATTTAGTCAGATTTTAAAGAAAGTTTTGGTTTTATTCTTTTTTTTTTTTTTAGAAAACTGAAAATTTCTTCTAGTTATGTATTTAAAAATGTTTTGTTGAGAATATTTTTTTCTTCAAAAATGTATTGTTGGTAATATTTTTTCTTCAAAAATGTATTATTGGCAATATTTTTCCTTAAAAAATGGGTATTGTTGGTTGCAAACTTTCGATTCACATGAGCCATCTTCAGAGAGGTTACAGGGAACAAGCATAATAAAAAAAATATCCAAATGTTGGGCAATTTTTGTTTTTATTTTCACCTGAAATGAAAGCTAAAATACGGTGACTAGAATAGCTCATGATTAAACATAATAGACATTCATTGTTTGTTATATTTAACAATATATATTTAGAAAATTATCTGCTGCCTCGATACACTAAATTCAAGTTATATATATATATATATATATATATATATATATATATATATATATATATATATAGCTTGAATTTAGTGTATCGAGGCAGCAGATAATTCAGAAATGAATTGAGTTCTTTCGGTGACTGGCGTGTGTATATACAACATGTGAAAGTTTTTCTCCTCTATCCCGGTCAGAAGCAAGTGGATGTGTCTAGCCACACTGATGAGCTGTGATACAGCGAAACAGGCTTGTATGTGGATGACTAATATATATATATATATAGGAAAACTCAACACATCATATAAATTGGTTATAAATTATAATTCATTTCAATGAGCTTAATTAGCTCATTTCATCAGACCACACAATATTCCTTCCATTTGGTACAAAAAATTTTGTAGGAATAAGCATTTTCTTTAATTGAAGAGAAGGATAAAAAAATAAGAAAATAAAAATAAAAATAAGAAAAAGGTAAAGAGAGTCAGGACTTAGGCATTGGCGTTAGATCGGCAGGGAGTGTTCAGACCAGTCGTGGAGGGGTTGACCTCTGAAGAAACTTCTAATTCCATGGATACATGTGTTTGTGTGATTCCATAAACTAAACCACCCATTTATATTGACCTATATCCATATATACATATGCGTACATTCCATTAAACCAATTTAAATGACGTGTTGAGTGTTCCTTTATAAATATCATATTGCTCTGGATAACATCCATTGAGTTCTCTATATGGATATGACACTTAATATTTTATATTAAGTTGATCTTGTTGGATTATCCTCACCGTTTATGGACTGGACATCTCTCTATATATATTTACGCTCTCACACCTTGATTGTGCACTCTGGAAGAATGGTAGATTTTGAAAAACAGTAGCTACTCTGGCATCTACGTATCGTTCATTCAGCAATGAATTAGAACACTCTCAGCTATTGGGTGTGTATAATGATAATATACATGCTAAAAAGTCTGACTCCTTCTACCGAGCGCTTGTAGCTCAGAGGTAGAATCGCCGATTGACGCCAATTCGGTCGGGTTTCAATCCTGGGTAAAAAGGAAATCGGCTGTCTAACCGTACTGATGAGCTGTGATACAGCGAAACAGATCTGTCTGCGGATGACTATATATATATATATATATATATATATCAGTCAATTAAGTGCCATCCGTAATACTAGCTTGGACGATCATGTCTCTTTCGAGACATGACTGACTGGGCAGATGATTTTCCTGTAGTAGGTTACCATTATTTTGTGCGGTAGACTGGTTGCCAACCAAGGCTATAGAACCCAATCTGTCCTGCTATTTAACTCATAGGTGGAGGGAAAAGAGATGGATTAATACTTTTCCAAGGGTATTTGTGTGTAAATGAATGCAACACATTCAACTGGAATTCGAACTCGGCGCTTCAATTTCTCGTTTCGAGCCGCTACCACTGCACCACAACACATATGTGTGTGTGTGTGTGTGTGTGTGTGTGTGTGTGCGTGCGTTTGTGTGTATGTGTATTTAGAATGCAAGAAAGCATTTTTCCTTCTTAAACCAACTCAATTGTCAGAAGAACCTTTTGTAAATATTAATTTACTAAAAAAGACACTATTCGCACCGTGAGAAAATCTAACATTTTAGACTTGAAATTTCTTATTGTCTACCATTGTTCTAACGAAATTAGTAGTGAATCGATACGGGATACGAAACGCATAAAAGATATAAGAAGCAAAATTGCAGCCGAATTATGCGTAGCGTCCATAATGGAGACTTTGTTCTTGCAAAATAAAGTTCCTTTTTTAATGATGAAGAATCGTCGGTGAAGTATGTTGAAAGAAAATATTTTCAAGTTGTTTTATATTTTGCCACACAACCAAAGCATACATGCAGGCGCACACATACTCACATACATTTAAAAGAAAGATACACATGTAGACACTCACATTTATAACCCGGATATAAGAGACCCATATATAAGAAAAACGGATATAAGAGATATTTCAACAGGTTTTAAAATGGAGCCGGTGGTAATGTATAAAAAATAGAACAAACCCGGATATAAGAGAACTTTTATCCGGTCCCTACAACACTCTTATATAAGTTTTTCGAATCTGTTTTTCGAATTAGTGTGGAAACCAAAACATATCCTTTAAAAATGTAAAATTCGGAAACTCTGTCAGGTTATGAAGACAAAAAAATAAAATAAATAAAATCTGGGCTTTAAAATTTCCGGGTGAAATTCGTTTCGTCCGACTTCCGTTTGAATGCCGCCTTTTCTCCTCTGTAAACCTAGAAAAATGAAAGCAAAATCCATTGAAATAAAAAAACAAAACAAAACAAAAACAAAAACAAAAACAAAACAAAACTGAACGCAACAAACGAAGTTTGATTTTTCAACAAACAAATGGAAATTTTCGCATTAACGAAAAAAAGTGTCAGGATCATTTACCATGAAAGTTTTTCTCGAATTCCTTTTTAAAAATAAAATTGGCGTAAAATCGAAGTACCTTTTGTTATTAAAGGATAATGTCGAGAAGATCCGGAAGTGAAGCAAGAAAACGAGTTTCAGTCAAGTGCATGATTGGAGCGCTCAGTTGAACGCTTTTGTTTTCTTAAAACCGTACTCGCACACGCGCACACACAGAGAGGAAAGTAAAGAACACACCCGTTACATTACTTGTCCCCCACATCCAGATATACATATACAGGTACAGATACAAGCAAATACTGAAAAGTTATCGGCCCGACAACCTTCCTAAAATTTGTGCAAATGTCTACAAATATCAGCAATTTTTTTAACAGCTTCTTGGTTTGCTCGGATCAAGATATTTTCATTAGTCACACGTATATATATATATATATATATATATATATATATATATATATATATATAATGGCAATAAAATCACTCTTCAGTTACTTTTAATAACAATTAAGACGAAGCAATTAATCAACAGTCCAGGAATTTATTATTAAAATGGTTCCAGTTAATCTTATGGTAAACAATAATAAATTAATTACCGGTCTTTTTCAATGGCAGTTGGTTCTCGCTCGATCACCGAAGTTAAGCAGCGTTAAGCCTGGTTAGTACTTAGATGGGTGACGGCTTGGGAATACCAGGTGCTGTAAGCGTTTGGTGACTGATGTGTGCAGTGGATATCGGCCCGAAAAGAGAAATGGGTGAGCCGAGTTCGAATTCCAGTTGAATACCCTGCATTCACTTAAGCACTGGTACCCTTGGGAAAGGTATTAATCTGTCCCATCCCTCCAGTTATGGGTTAAATAACAGGGTAGGACTTGGGGACCCTGCCCTTAAAAAAACAAATCCCAATGATTACTAGACACAAAACTTATATAAAAACAACAATAAATTGTTGAAAGAAAAGGTATTACCAGCAATAAATAAAATTTAGTTTGCAATAAATGACATGCCGAGGTTGATATACCACAAAACAACCAATGGCAATTCTCATTTTCTTTTATATTATAAGTAACTGTATAGTGACCTTAATGCCAACCATATATATATATATATATATATATATATATATATATATATATATATATAAACTTATTTATAAATGGAACTTTGTCTGTGTGTGTGTGTCTTTGTGTGTGTGTGTGTCCGTTACCTATAGACGCAGAAACGGCTGAACCGATGTTCTTAAAAATTTACACAGTTGTACTATAAACGCCTGCGGGTGTTCTTAGCTAGGTTTTGTGTCGAGGTACCCCCGATAAATATCGAAATATATGTCTGTATTTTTTCAGCCCTTTTATTTTAGTTTTTGCTTCTGGTTTGGCTCTAAGTAGGTATAATTGTAGTTCTTAGTCTCAGCCATGATACCATTTACTTAGAGGACTTATTTAGCCTTGAAAATTCAGTTTACGACGAAAAAAAACTTATTTGATATCGATACCAGGAAATCAAAATTTGACTTATATCCATTCATTTTTCTTTCAGTCTACGGTTTCGCTTTAACTGGAAACAGTACCAGGTGCGATTGGCAAATTGTCGCAATTACTTTATTATTTCAAATATTGTTTAGGCTGAGTCTGAGCTCCAGGACCATGGATTAGTTTTAAAGCTTTCATTACACCCGAGCAACGCCGGTAATACTGTTAGTTTATATATATGTAAAGAAATCGACACTACTACACCAAGACACGATGCATTTCCAGTAAAATGGATCATATTTTACTAATAAAACGAAATATAAAAGCACCAACGCTTAAAATATGTTAGGCGCCTTTCGACCGATACTTTTTCAGAACAACAATTGTCGGTAAATTTTAAAACTGAGTAGCTAATAAGAAAAAAAATTATTAGCAACTGGGTTTAAAATATAAAATTAAAGGAGGGGAATTTTCCTGCACAAAGTAATGGGTTCACCAAAGAGGGCCAATTTATGTTTCAATTCTCGTTGTATGCACAGGGCAGGTCTCCGCATATTCCTAATAACGGACTCCAGAATATCCAAATGGAGTCGGTTCCGTTCCCTGTGTAATAGAGAGAAGTCGGGAGAATAATTTGTCTTGCATGCAACAGAATTTAATAAATGCTCGCCGATTGCGTAGGCATGAATCTACGAACACCCGGATGGTGACATATAAAAACATATAAAAAACAAATCCCAATGAATCTTGGTACTCGAAAAGAAAAAAAGTATTACTAGACACAAAACTTATATAAAAACAACAATAAATTGTTGAAAGAAAAGGTATTACCAGCAATAAATAAAATTTAGTTGGCAATAAATGACCTGCCGAGGTTGATATACCACAAAACAACCAATGGCAATTCTCATTTTCTTTTATAAGTAACTGTATAGTGACCTTAATGCCAACCTTATATATATATATATATATATATATATATATATATATATATATATATAAACTTATTTATAAATGGAACTTTGTCTGTGTGTGTGTGTCTGTGTGTGTGTGTCTGTGTGTCTTTCTGTGTGTGTGTGTGTGTGTGTGTGTGTCCGTTACCTATAGACGCAGAAACGGCTGAACCGATGTTCTTAAAAATTTACACAGTTGTACTATAAGCGTCTACGCACCTGACCCGGGACATGTTGGGCGATTCTATCTTCCAACCTCTGGATGGTTTTGCCTACATAGTCGACCTCACAGCGGCACTTAAATTTGTAAACAACTAAATGACTATGATGAGCAGGCTAAAACATTCTTACGGCAAGAAAGAAAAGCTCTTCTATTTGTAAAAATAAAAAGGAAAACAAAAATTAGATTAAAAGCAGGTTGATACTTTGACCGTTAGGGAGGAAAAAGGGAAGGAAAGAGGAAAGGGAGGGAAAGGAAAAAAGGAAGGAAAAAAGTTAGTATGTGTTTAGAAACTTCTTTTTCTATGTGCCCTGACCTTTCAGGACGTAGGCGATCATGGCTTTCCACGTCTTCCTATCTCTGGTGGCTCTTAGTATGTTTTCTCCTGTTACAACTGGCAACCCCCGTTCCGTCATCCACCTGATCAGACCCTTCAAACATTTGTACATGTTTCATCCGTTGTACGCTTTGGCCTTCTTCAGGTGCTAGGAATTTCGAACCGAATACTTTATTACGCTCACTGGGATATATCATTCTCACTCCTTGTGCAAAACCTCTTTTTGTAATCAGGAGTTATCTCCCTCTAACCCGACTCTTTAAGTTACTTGTTCACCACTGTTATAGCTCACAACTCTTTTGGGTCACGTCACTAGAACTAACCAACACCTATATCAACTGGGCCATGTGCCCTTAAGAGCACATAACCCAGTGGATATAGACGTTATCCAGTAGAACTTACAACGGCAAAACGTCGTACAAATGGCAACAAAGATGAGGACAAAACTCCGAATAATGTAAACTAGCAGAACACGTGGAATTTCCACAGAAGTATTATTATGATTTTCTGGAAAAAATTACTTTGTCAAATGATAGTAACGTCTTCAAATGTAAAGGTATTGGATAATAAAATAACGATAACACAGTGTAATTTTATTAAAATATCTATAAAAGTAATGTCCATAGAAGCTACTTTACTGTAATCTTATATTATATTCAGCGGCGTATGCACAGACCATAACCAAAATACTGTACGTTATTTTGTGAGAGATTTTGAAAGAGAATTTTTTTTTATTATTATTACTGAAAAATGATGGCTCCTGTGTCCATTGTAAACAGAAAAGACTAACCGAGTAATGGCCAAGAATGTAGAGGCCAGAAATTTCGTTATTAGGTCGCGGGATACGACAACAAACCTACCTATTTTTACTATATTGTACAGTATATACAAACATATACGCACAGAGTAAGTGTGTTATCTATCATCAGTGGTGTAACGGACGGAGGAACTAAGTAACTAACTAAGGAAGGAGCAAGCAGAATTATTATCATCATCATCTCACCCTTCATACACCCATTGTAACATTGATAACATGTGTAGGGCAGTATCTTTTGTTACTGTTCCGTAAAAAAACTGTTTTTTTATGAGGCAGGGTTGTTAGCCCTGCGCCCAACCCTGGAGGACCGGTGGAACATTTTTGGTCCTTACGTATTCCTAAATGGTCACGCATCTAAGTACTGACAAGGCTTGATGTTGCTTAACTTCAGTGATTGGACGAGAACTGGTGTATTCAATACGATATAGCCGTAGACAGAATTATTATATGATATTGTAAATACTACCTCATCTCAGAAATATAGACAGATACTGACCAGAAGGTTTCATCAATATACTATATCGCTTCTTGAACTCTGTTTTAACTTCTTGCTTTTCAGCCTTCTTTGATCTTTCACACACGGTAGCCCTTTTCATCTTAGTGAGTTTATTGTATTGTTTAATGATTAAACAAATATAGGGGAAAGCGGCAGTGAGTTTTCGTCCTTGTTACTACAACGTTTCACATTTGCTAGCAGATCATCTGTTATTATTAATACCTAAGAAAATGGACCGAAAAGACCACAGGCTGCCCATGAAGGAGTGGTACTAGAATCGTGAATTCTTTCATGCAGTAATCCCAACTCAAGAAGAAAATTTTATAAGTGTATTGTTTCTTTCTAGGTGCGACGGAGAAGCTGAAAGGTTCATAGACTGACCATGAAGGAAGAATGCTAGAATTCTGAAAAATTGCAGACGTCCACTAAATTCCAGAATCCGCACCAACAAAAATGGAGACGTAAATCCGAATGTAAATAATATTAATTTCTCGTCCAAGAAAATCAGACAGGTGTTAACGCACTGATTTTTTTTTCAATAAGATCATTTAAAAAAGGTATTTATTTGTTTCTTCACGGTGTATAATATGACAGATTTATTTTATGTAGATCCCTCCACATAATTATGTGGTCAGTGGCAAAAAATCTCACAGTCAGAGCGACATGCAATATTTCGCTTTAATATAACGAAGAGGTGCTGTCAGGTGACAAGACGTTTCTGCTTAAATAATTCGTGTTATGCTTTTTTTTTCAGACAATATCGAGACTGATCGAGGTTTCGGGATAGATCTGTTAAACTGATTCCGACAATCAACATGGCTATAATAAAAATACTAAATATACCCGGCAAGTACCTTTTCTAAAATTGTTTCCATACATCGCAGACACCATACAGCGAAGAGTAACAATTTTCGAAGACCTTTTCTTGGTCTCTTTCTACAAAAGTTATTATCGGAATTGCAAATACATTTATTCTTGGTCTTAATCGAAATTCCCTACACCTCGTCCGCGGCTCCTGTCTATTACGACTCAGTATCTGATCTTATAGAGATGTTATAAGGAAGTAAAATCTGTCCTTTTATTTCCATGATGGAATAGTTGCAAGTAGCTATTAAGTCATCTCGGACATTTTCGATTAGTGATTTTTTTATAGTAAAATAATAATAAAAAAAACATTCATAAGAAATAAAGGGCAGCAACAAAAAAAAAAATAGAAAAAAATTAATATCGGAAATATATGAATGTTAAAATAAGCACACACGAAAAAATGGAAGAAATTTAAGACCATAAACCGAATTTAACCACTTTATACATAAATACGTATTTTTAATGCACACGCTCGGACACACATGTGCATACACACCAATATATATATATATATATATATATATATATATATATATATATATATTTGTTTCTGATGAAAGGCAGAGGCTGGTCTGAAATATCAAATATATATATATAATAATAGAAATAAATAAATACTGTCAAAAGATACATTTTTAAACTTACAACTTTTCAGTAGTTTTTCCTATACATATTAAGACAGTATACGTGGATCATCAGTATGCTCTCTCTCTCTCTCTCTCTCTCTCTCTCTCTCTCTCTCTCTATATATATATATATATATATATATATATATATATATATATAATAGGGGGTTGATAGTTTTAGTCAGAAGAATTTGTCATTTTAACTGAGTAGGTTCATATATATATATATACTAGCAGTATAGTCCGGCGTTGCTCGGGTGTAATGAAAGCTTTAAAACTAATCCATGGTCTTGGAGCTCAGACTTTTGGCACGTTGGCACGAAAGACTAAAAAGCAATAGTTGTTTCTAGTTAAAGCGAAACCATAGACTGAAAGAAAAATGAATGGATGTAAGTCAAATTTTGATTTCCTGGTATCGATATCAAATTTTCTGCACTATTATAAGAACTGCAACATTGAAACTTCTAAATATCGTTTCTTATGTCTTTGTCTATGAGTGTATCAAATTTGATTAAAATCATACCACTCCTTCTATAACCCGATTTTTTTGATTCAACATCCCAATCTTCCTCTCTCTCTCTCTCTCTCTCTCTCTAAATATATAATACAGGGTTGAGAGTTTTGCAGAAAAGAATTTGTCACTTTAACTGAGCAGGTTTATATATATATATATATATATATATATATATATATATATATATATATATATATCAGCATGCAGTGTGAGTATAGAAGAATCCAAAGGAATATCCTGTGCATACAGTGGTAGCATAACTCTCTAAAAGAGCTATAAATATATACGTATATAAATACATATAGAGCAATTATAAGAAAAATTAAGGCAGACACGTTATTTCATGCTGAATCGGAAGTATAGGCCTATTTCAAGCGAACCATCATCAGCTTCCGTCCCGTCCCGTCTTGTCTTTATTTTATTTTCGTGTAAAATCCTTTGTAAAATAAAGACGGAGGTTGATGATGGTTCGCCTGAAATAGGCTTACACTTCCGATTCACCATGAAATAACGTGTCTACCTTAATTTTTCTTATATATATATATATATATATATATATATATATATATATTAAGCTCTATAATATGTATTAGATTGACCACTGTTCATAATAAAATAAATGTCGGAGCACTCAGAAGAGTAAAACCTTGAGTCCTCTTCACCTGGAATTATATATATATATATATATATATATATATATATATATATATATAATAAGAATGGTAGACTTTGAAAAAACAGTCGTTAATCTAGTACTTACGCATCGTTCATTCAGTCATGAATTAGAGCACTCTATCTACGGGCGTATGATACGCTAAAAGTCTACCTCCTTCTACCGAGCTCCCATAGCTCAGAGGTAGAATCGCCGGCTGACGCCAGTTCCGTCGGGTTTCAATTCTGGGTAAAAGTAAACGTACTAATGAGCTGTGATACAGCGAAACAGATCTGTCTTCGGATGACTGTATATATATATTTATTTTATAGAACTTTAATCTAAAAGGAAAAGTAGGTAGGTGTATATATGTATAAAAGTGAGAAATCAGTGCAGACATATACATATACGACCAAACGTCCGTCCCTCCGTCTATCTATCTATCTATCTATCTATCTATCTATCTGAACCTGCTCAGTTAAAGTGACAAATTATTTTCACTAAAACAATCGAGCCCCTATCTCCATCTTGATATCGAGCACTTTGTGATAAATATCTGTTTGCCAAAATACCTTTTATCAGTAAAACTACTGAACAAGCAACAGCCTTGGTGCCCAAAATTATCGCATTTAATATATATATATATATATATATATATATATATATATATATATATATATGAAATATTGATTTTGAGTTGAGTTTTCCTTTCAAAACTTTATATTGCTCTGGATAATATCCATTGAGCTCCCTATTTTATCTAATTGATAATTTATATTAATTAGATAAAATTCGTGTTGATCATTTTCTCTTACCTTATAAGAAAAAGGTATCTAGATATATGTATATATAAAATGATCACAGAAGAGAAAAAATACAAGAAGTATACGCACATATGCACACACACACATAACACACTCACGCACACACACACACATGAGATCACACGAGAACGAATACCGGAGAAGGAAAAAATGTAGCAATAAACACATCTCCAATTAAAGAAGATAGACATAACATCAGGTCATAAAACGGTGCCTACCACCGCTCCGAAGGAGGTGCGAAAATGTCAATCGCTGTGCACATGTTAAATGATAAATTAAAGTAGACAGATATATCATCAAATCGTAAAACGGCACCCGCTATCACTTTAAAAAAGAGGCGAAAAAGCCATATCCTACTACCGCGCACACTTATATAAACCATAAACACACACACATACATGCACTAACAGGCTTACAGGTAGACACACATAAATACTCACTACAATTAACGACAGCAGTAGCAGCGGAAAAGGATCATTCGTTTAAAGGCACGGGCCAGCAGCGGACAACTTGAAACCAAGCTCTCCTATCATTCTGATGATGAGATTCTGATCTAGAAATATTAATGAATAATAAATAGGTAATACCAAACACCTTTCTTTACCTTCCTTTATTATACTAAACACATTGTGATAGACTTCAAATACCTACCCATACACGATATATATATATATATATATTGATAATTTTTGGGTAGCAATGTTTTATTTATATAAATTTAGCCATATGTATGTATATATAGGGGGCGATGGCGAAATTGTTGCCATTTTATGTTTTTAATTTCCCGCATTTGTCAGTTGGGCACAATCTGTGAGAAAAAGAGCACCATGACACAAGTCACTCTTCTAGAAATTTGTAAACAGCATTCTCTGCTGTTTAGCATTCGCACCAGAAGCTCAACTAAGAATATTTCAGAGTTTTTGGATGTCAATCTGAGGACAGTGCAGAAGATTCGAAAAGACTTGGAGGAATCTAATGGCAATTATGAATGTGTTTTATTGAATAAATTTACACCTTAGCATTTCAAGTTGTGAGTTGACATCAAAGACGGGCAAAATTCATCTCAATGAACTGTCATAAGTTCTGTTTTATGTTCAATATCGTCTGTGATAGTCTTTGAAAAATGTCAGTACCAACATCTTTTAAAGCTACAGGTGATAAGATCCTAAAAGTACGGAAGGAGGAATTTCAATAGAGGACGTAAATCGAAAGAAATGTTTGTGCCATTATGACGTTGCCAGTGTTAAAATTGTTCAATTTATGCTGCTAAGTTTTTTACATTTCATTAGAGGTTTTCTTACTTATTATGAGAGTAGAAATTTGGCTTTGAAACCAAACTGTCTAGAGAAGTCATAAATAAATAAAACGTCTCGGGTAAAGGTTACGAAAGAGATGGTCTCCGTGGAAACATTTATCATTCAAAATGAACGTGCTATTCAGGAACTATAATTTCTGAGAAAAATATCAGTCTTCTTTTCTTTTTTTTATTTTGCTCCAAGCAAGGTGATAAAGCAAGGGAAAGGGAGTAAAAAAAAATGAGAAGACTTTACTGAAAAGACGTGAGAAGAAAAGACAGTAAAAGAACAGAATTCAGGAAGACAGAAGATGGCGATTGCCATTGCATTTAAATTTTTGTAGGTTGCAGGAGGCAATGAAACTGGAAATCTGAAGAGAGTTCTACAGGTGGCAAGAGCGATAAAAAGAAACTAGTTAGACGAGCAGTAAAACAGTAAGACACGGTTGCCAATCTAGTCAGTTAAGTGCCACACGTGATACACGCTTTGGGCGATCATGTCTCGAAAAAGACATGACTGACCGGGCAGAAGATTATTCCGCAGTAGGTTGCCATTATTTTATGCGGTAGACTGGTTGTCAACCAAGGCTATAAACCCCAATATGTCCTGCTATTTGCCTCATAGATAGATGGGGGAGAGATGTATTATATTATTAAGTAGTAATTAATGTGGGATCAGTTTATTACTTTATAACAATATAACACTGATCCCCCACTTTATGCCCAGTGGAAGCCTTAATCACGTTTCCAACTATTATATTCAGTCAGTCAGTTAAGTGTCATACTTGATACACACTTTGGGCGATCATGTCTTGAAAGAGACATAACTGACTGGACAGAAGATTATCCTGCAGTAGGCTACCATTACTTTCTGTGGTAGACTGGTTGCCGACCAAGGCTATAGAACCTAATCTGTTCTGTTATTTATTCCATAACTGGAGAGAAGAGACGGATTAATACCTTTCCCAAGGGTATTTGAGCGTAAGTGAATTCGACTGGAATTCGAACTCGGCATCCCGATTTCTCGTTCCAAGCCGATATCCACTGCACCATCCGCCAATCTAGTAACAAGCTGAAACCACTGTGAAAGTACAAGTGATTGTTGGTAAGGATTTCGCATGTGCCGATTCCAACCTCTTGTGACTGATGAATTATTTTCCGCTCTACGGATTATTTCCCCACAAATGAAAACGTCGCAGGCTTATCCCTCTTCTATCGCTAATTCTACGGCAAATATTCAGGCGAATTCCATTCTTTAATGCTACCAACTCAGATCCGCCTTGCACCACAGACCCGCCTTGCTACGTCCACAGACGGGAAAAAGCTTAATTCTGCACGTATTCTTTTACTCAGAAATCTTCAACCAATGAATCACTATTTTATGGGACAGACTTCCGCGTAGATGCTTTCCTGAACACTACTACCTTAACCACTTCATGTCTAGGGTCAATCATTATCTATCTGCCATAAATATTAGGAGGTCGTCCACATATAAAGATCCATCAGCTCCAGAGGTTAAACATTTTGTCATGTTGTTTATTTTTGTGTTAAACAGAGTCACAGATAGTACACTGCCTTGAGGGACACCCACTTCCTGTTTGTTTTATATCATAGAGAGTGGGACCGATGCGGACTTTAAATTTGAGGTCTGATAACAATCCCTTGATAAAATGTGGAAGTCTACTTTTAAGCCGATATTCACTTCATATTACCTCCTCTTATCACACAAACCTCATTCAGTAACTCTATCTTGATTGCCTCTTAAGCATTGTATTAAATGAACTTTAGTAAAAAATCCCAGATTTTATTGAAAATGTTTGATGGTAGAAAGAGACTGAGATGGGAGAAGAAATCGTTCTTTTCTCGAGAGCCCTTAACCTGTGTGCAACGGTGACTAGCATTTAAAGGATTTCACTCTGTCAACTGTAAAGACGTTTTGTATTGCTTCAATATACATCTTTCAGTCATCAGCTAAACATGGATGTTAAGTTTTCTTTTTTTTGTAGACAGTTGCATAATATTAGAGTAATATCATGTAGCGCATGGATAAGAATCCCTGTATGTACTTCCGGTAAGTATCCTTGAAGTCACATTGCTCGGGTGTAATGAAAGCTTTAAAACTAATCCATAGTCCTGGAGCTCAGACTCTTTGGATGTTGGCATGAAAGACTAAAATGCAATAGTTGTTTCCAGTCAAAGCGAAACCGTAGATTGCAAGAAAAATAAATGGATGTAAGTCAAATTTTGATTTCCGGTATCGATGTCAAATAAGTTTTCTGTCGCAAACTGAATTTTGAAGGCCAAATAGGTCCACTGAGTAAATGGTATCATGGCTGAGACTAAGAAGTACAATTATACCTACTTAGAGCAAAACCAGTAGCAAAAACCAAAATAAAAGGGCTGAAAATCTGATTTTGATCAGACCCGATAGAATATCTAAAGTATCGATTTCCAATATCGGAGTCAAATAAGTTATCCAAGGATAAACTAACCTAAGTAAGTCCATGAAAACCTATCGTACCCATCGGGTGTAAAATTGAAGAAAATGAGCCATATTGATGGCTGAATATCGGTTTTTTTATCAGATTCGATAGAATATCGGGGGTATCGATTTCCGATATCGGGTAAAATGAGTCGTCTGAGAAGATCTACTAATGTTTGAGACTAAAATCTATAATTTTACCAAGTTAGAGCAAATTATGCAGCAATAATCCCAATAAAAGGGCTGAAATCCTGATCTTGATCAGACCTGATCGGATATCAGGGTATCGAAAAATCGGAAAAACGAAGTAGCTCATGATCTGACCGGAGGCTCAAATAATATTTGTGTGAAGTTTGGTGAGAATCGGATAAAAATTGTGGATTTGTATAATGGACATACAGACAGATAGACAGACAAACACACAAACATCTTGCCTTATATATATATAGACCATCCTTCCGTTCATTTTGTATGGCCAATAGACAATGGATATTGATAATTATTTTGGCCCTTTTCGCCTTAAAAAACAAAAATAATTTCATGACAATTGAAATGAAGATAAATTAAAGTAAACCAGTAAACAAAATACCCCCCCCCCCCCCATCTCAACTTTTCTTTCTCCAAAATTCGTACCAACTTTTGTCAGGCAGAATCTTTTCTCTTGAAATTTTCTCCAGCTATCTTAGCGCTTTGTGAAACTAATTTAAACTCTTCCATCGCTATCAATTAATTCCCTGTTCCAGGCAAGGAATTATCTCTTGAGACCCCGGATGATTCTTTCACGTGCTTCCGAATTATTTGCACTCCATTAGTTATCTTTTTCTTTTACCGCTCAACTTATTTTCAGAACTGAAACATTTTAAGCAAAATATCGGAAACATAGAAATCTCTTAACCCCCCCCTCTCTCTCTATATATATATATATATATAAGCTGCTATCTATTAACCATCACAAACAATCGCTCCTACCTCCCATTAGCATGGATCAGGCTAGTCTCCCTGAAAGTAAAACACAGCGACTCCTCAGATTAACTCTCACAACAGACCTCAAGTTGAATGACTATATAGAATCCATGGCTAAATCCGCTACTAAGAAAGTCGGTTCTCTGTGTAGGGCCAGGAAGTTTTTCCCATCTGAAACAATCCTGCACATATATAAATCTACCATCCGTCCGTGCATTGAATACTGCTGCCATATCTGGTCGGATACTCCTGCTATCCACCTTGGTGTCCTTAACATAATCCAACGGAGAATCTGTAATGTGATAGATTCCGACTTGGCAGCTCAGATACAGTCACTTTCTCACTTAAAAAATTTAAATTCAATTTCATTCATTATCTACTGTCTTCTTAATTGCTCTTCTATTTTTCTTTAGTTTTTCACATTCAGTAACTACTCGTGTCTTAGTGGCTTTATTGCCTTGCATATTTGTACTGCCATAGACAATGGTCAATGATAATTATTTTTTACCTTTATCTCCTTAAAAAATAAAGGAATCTTCTCATAGCAATTACAATTAAAAGAAATACACCTAAATCTACTCAAATGTTATCCAGATATCTGAGCGATTTTCGAATCTAATGTAATCTCTTCTATCGACACCAATTAATTCTGTTTCATGCAAGGGAATTATCTCTTGAGAGCCCGGATGTTTTTTTTTCATGTACTTTCAGTTTTTCTTCATTGCACTGTTAGATATATCTTTTCTTTCTTTTTTTTTTTTTTATCCCCCCCCTCTTTCTCAAAACGAAAGTTCTTCGTTGAGTATTTTGTAATAATTTTTCTTCGGGGAAAATGGTCGGGGAAAACACCAGGCATGTGAAGCCGAGATACCCGGAAAAAATATAACTGGCATGATATTCATTGACGTATGAAGACGAGATTTTGGAAAACCGTCAAGGAAATGCAAAGGACATTTCCAGAGATAGTCTGGTTAATCAAAAAAAAAAAAAATCGATAATAGCCGATGAAATAACTCCGAAAGCGCAGGGAGGAAATTGGACTGTTTATGTTCAACTTTTGTTTGCATGGGAACCATAAAAAGGGTCGCAAATGTTGGGGAAAAATCATTCTGTTGAGGAGTGTTCCCTATTTACACACTCTGTGGACTCTTCCATGGTATACAAATAATCCTGCCTACAGAGAACGAGTTGTTGTTGTTGTTAGAGTTGCTGAGACTCTTCAACTATAACACTGTCAGCTCTCTGCCTTCGGGGAGAGGGCGCTCTCTGCTTCCGAGCAGAGAGCAATAACCCAGTCGTGGTTCCGCCGAAGGGTAGAATCATGACTGGGCAAAAATAGACAGCCATTTTTTGGCCGGGTCTTACAGCCCGGAAATCCCAGTCATAACTGACCATGTGTCACATGTTGCCCTTACTGGGAGGGACAATTAAATATAGTTGTTGTTGTTAGAGTTGGTGCTTGTCAGAGCAGTTAAACTGCCGCTCGTGCTCAGCACGAATTTAGACTTATTACCCGGACTTACTTCTTTATATATATTTGACTCCTACTAACAAGTATTCCTGAATCTACTAACCGTGTACAAGTTGTATAACTTTTGTTCAATATAGTTACATTTTTCCTCTCCTATGTGTTTTGGGTTATTTTTATATTGTGTGGTTTTCTAAACAAGAATACACAACGCATTCGTTGTGTTTTAACAATGTGTGCACAAACCCATCCCCCACCACCCACGAGGCATTTGAAATTAGACAGTACTTTCGACCGCAAAATAAAAAATAAAAAAAACGAGAAAATTCGAAATTAAAAAAAAAAAATTTAATCCCAAGCAAGGCGTTAACGCCTCTGATGTGCTGGGGGTTACACAAGAGAGTTGAAATATTAGGCAGGGGGAGAGTAAAGACAAAAAAAAAAACAACTACAGGGGGCGAAATGATGTTATAGCATCTTCGCTGTATTTTAAAAAGTAAAAAAAACAAAACAACGGAAAATGAAAAAATAAATTAAAAAGATTTTTAAAGGTTTGAAAAAATAAAAAAATGCTACGATCCTCAAAACCTTCAATCACCCAATAAGAAGCCTCGCTGCCGGATGTGGTTTATCGTTAGACCCAGGAAGGGAAACTTTTAAGTGGCTTTGTCCATAAATATGGAGTCGAGCTTCCCCACAAGCTATATCATTTTTATACGTCTTAAAAATGTAGTTATGCATCTTTGTGTTTTATTAATTTCATTTAAATCGTCATTATGTGAATGCATAGTTGAGTTAGCTTTTCCACCGGTTTCGAATTTCTCTACGATCGATTTTTGAAGGTGGTGACTTCTTCATAATATCTGTGAAAGCTGCTCATCTGGACACGCGTTGAAAGTAAATAAGTGCCATAGAATTTCTGCTTTCAGCAGGTGAAAAGACTGCAAACATTCACAAGGGTTTAGCGAATGATTATAAAAAAAGCAATAGTTAGCCAAGTTATCCATGGTTTTGACGATGAGAACTGGGTTCGAATCTCCCTCAAGAAGATGACTTGATAATATTGTCGCACGGAGACGATCCCAGCGTTTGTCACCATTGGGAAGTGGCTGAAAATCACGACACATGTTGACCCAAAAGCCTTGTAAATTAAACTGGGAAGCTGTCAATGCAAGAGCAAAAAAGTCACAAGTCAACCTTGATTTTGAGCGCACTGGATTTGTACAAATTCTAATCACGCCAGATTATGCAAATTCTTCCAGATTAAAGTCTGTTTAGCATAGTTGAAATAGAAAGCAGAACTTATCTCCGTGGGGTGATTTAGGAAACGCAATGTGTCTGAGCAGGTGTCTGAAACAGGGAGTAGACAGCCATTGTTATTATATAATGATTAAATGATCTATAATAAATATCTTTTTTCTTTTTATGTCATTAAATTCGAAGAATTGCAAAGTCGGCATAGTGTCGAGTTGTCCTTGTTATTTTACTTCGAGAAATGCTGTATTGGGAGCTCAGTTTCTGATGAAATTATTAACAAGGAAACAAAAACAGGTAAAAGAAGTGGAATGTAAAATCAGGTAAACTCTTAATGACGCAGAGGCCATTTCCGTTGATGGCACGAAATTGGCGCCATTATCATTAACGTCAACCGAAATCTGATTTCATTACCAGCAGAAAAGCAAGAGAAAGAAAGAAAGAAAGAAAGAAAGAAAGAAGAAGAAGAAGAAGAAGAAGAAGAAGAAAAAACTAAAGAAAATTAAGAAATGTGGAAGAAAAGGGAAAGAAGAAAGCATGGTGATTTTCTAAGCTTGGCCGAAATTATGGGGCACCTAGTGAGGATCGAAGTCACCAATCAGTCGGAATAGTTCTTGTGAAACAAACTTTCTAACAACGTCGAAGTGTCTCTTTTTTATATGGAGCATCCAGTGAGGATTGAACCCAACTATTCAATCGAAAATGATCTTGAGAGATTAGCTTGCTAACCCTTATTCCACATGGGAGTGCCCAAATGAATTGTGGCTATGACGGAAAATTAAGGAGAAAAAGTGAAAAAGCAAGAGAAATAGAAGGAAAAGGAAAAGAAGGCAATAGAAAAAGGGAAAGGAAAGAAAGAAATGGAAAAAGAAAAGAAAGAAATGAAAAGAGAAAGAAAGAAAGAAAGAAAGAAAAGGAAAGAAAGAGGAATACAGTGAAAAAATATAAAGGAAAAAGAAAGAAATAGAAAGAAATGAAAAGGGAAAGAAAGCCAGAAAGAAAGAAAGGAAGAAAGAAACAAAGAAAAAAGAAAGAAAGAAAAAGGAAAGAAAGAGGAATACAGTGAAAAAATATAAAGGAAAAAGAAAGAAATTGAAAGAAATGAAAAGGGAAAGAAAGAAAGAAAGAAAGGAAGAAAGAAACAAAGAAAAAAGAAAGAAAGAAAAAGGAAAGAAAGAGGAATACAGTGAAAAAATATAAAGGAAAAAGAAAGAAATAGAAAGAAATGAAAAGGGAATGAAAGAAAGAAAGAAAGAAAGAAAGAAAGGAAGAAAGAAAGAAAGAAAGAAAAAGGAAAGAAGAGGAATACAGTGAAAAATATAAAGGAAAAAGAAAGAAATAGAAAGAAATGAAAAGGGAAATAAAAATAGAAAGAAAAAGGAAAAAGGAAAAAGGAAAGAAAGAGGAATACAGTGAAAAAAATTGAAAAAAAAAAGAAATGAAAAGAAAAAATAGAAAGAAATAAAAGGAAAAAGACAACGAAATTAAAAATAAAGAAAGAAATGCAAAGGGAAAAGGAAATAATGAAAAAAGTAAAAGAAAGAAATAAAAGAAAAAAAGAAAGAGAAATGAAAGTTAAAGTAAAGAGAGACATGGAAAGGGACAGAGAAAGAAAGAAATGGAAAGGAAAAAGAAAGAAAGAAAAAAGGTCATTGTTAAAAATAACAGGTAAATTTGTTCTAAGTTACGAGATAATCACAGTAACATTGCATTATGGGAAATGGCTGAACCAAAAATATTTGTTTTTGTGTATTGTGTTTATTTAATTATGGAATAATAAAATCAAAGAAGATGAAGGCGATGGGAAGAAATGAAATCCTGAAATGAAAAAGAAACGGAAGATAAACACAACTCAGATTTACACGTTCATTTTCTCACAAATAGAAATATATTCACAACGTATGTACAATTAGGGTGATGACATTTTGTAACTTTGTTCCTCAGTTATAAATTGATGAACTTTTGTTCAAAAGTAATAAAAAAGGCATTAATTTATTTTAGTCTTTGAAAAAGGTCACTACAATCGAAAATTAAATTTTGTTATGTACTCAATAAGGGTAAAAATTTGAAAAAATTCAGATGTTTTATTTTTCAATTTTTTAATGATGTAATTGGATAGGACTTAAGCCTTTTTAACACATTTAACAGTTTACAGCTCTAGCATAACATACAAACTTACATATTTTTTTATAATCATATCGCCCCAAGCAAAGCATTTTACTGCCACTGTTTTGCAGGGAGTTACATAGGTGGAAAGTTATGAGAAAGAGTGACAGGTTATAGGAAGTGTCAAGAAGTGGGTAAAAGAGGGATGAGTGCGGCCATAAATGAGGGATCAATTTATATATTGATTATAATATAAAATTGACACCCCACTTTATATTTACATAATAATTTCTTGCCTGTTGATAAGCCGTAGAAAACGAATCAATCAGTCAATGAAATACTGATTAGCTACACATGCATGTCTTTTAGATTTATTTAATGGAATATAAATATATAGAATTTCTTTTTTATAATCATATCGCCCCAAGCAAGTAATTATACTGCCACTTTTTTGCAGGGGATTAAATAGGAGGAAAGTTATGAGAAGGAGTGACAGGTTATAGGGGGTGCCAGGAAGTGAATAAGACAAGGATGAGAATACTGATGAGAGTGGAGTGGACGGAGAAAGGAGCATGAGAGAGAGGATGAAGGTTAGTGAGATAGGAGATGACTATTGACATTACATTTAAATTCTT
>JBBBDQ010001365.1:960000-1220000 GCA_037127315.1 Ascarosepion bandense
GTCTGACTAAAGATCATAGCGTCAAAGTGTTAGAAATAAAAGCGCACATTAAAAAGGAAAAGTTGAAAAAGAGGCTGAAGAATTTTTCACTTAACATCGCTTCGTCTCATTTTTGTTTTTCTTCTTGAACTGGCCACACTTCAGTATCTCAGATTATAGTTATTTGGAGACGTTAGTTTTTGGTATGGTTAGTTTCGGGGTATGAACATAAATAATCTTACTTTTAGCCCAAGCCTCTTATGAATAACTATAAGAATCACTCTGACTCGGAGTGATATTGCTTATTTTAATGGGTTCCAGCTATGGGTAAAATAACAACTTTTTCCACTTTTTTGATTGTGATCACAACCTACATTGATAATAATGTTATTAATATTTATTAACCTGAGATACTTAACAGTAAATAAAATGATATAACTAATTTTTTTGTGGATATTGATTTAATTTAAAAAAAAAAGAAAATAGACAGAAGAGAAAAAATTTTTTCTAATAAAAAAATATAAAGAAAAAATAATTTTCTAATCACGAAACAAAAAATATATTTTTGTATTAATATTTGTTCCATGTGAATATTAACTTTACTAATATTTTGCAAGAAGATTCCATAATATACACAACAAAAGGGGGTGTTAAACTTTTTTGGATACACATATAAACAGTTGAGACTCCCATGGGTCAACGCATTTTATAGTTCACCAATAGAAAAACTCAAAATATTCAATGCGACGTGTATAAAAGGCGGCCATATTTTTCCGAGTATTGCCGATCAAATCCGATTCAGTAGAGTGTCCGATTCGGGAGTGATAATTAATCTTTGACGTTGTTTCATTGAACAAATTACGTGTTGCGCGCTTTATCCATAAATTATGGCGGACATTATCAAAAATATGAATTTTACAAGTAAATTTATACTTGATGTCGTTTGGAATGGGAATTATTTGGAGAAGTTAATTTGAAAAGCAGAGAAATCCAATTTGGATTTTACTCAGTCAGTCAGTCAGTCAGTCAGTTGAGTGCCATACGTGATACACGCTTTGGGCGACCATGTCTCGAAAGAGACATGACTGACTTGGCAGAAGATTATCCCCCAGTAGGTTGCCATTACTTTCTGCGGTTGACTAGTTGCCAGCCAAGACTATAGAACCCAATCTGTCCTGTTATTTAATCCATAAATGGAGGGAAAAGATGGATTAATACCTTTCCCAAGGTATTAATCCATCCATTGCGCGTAAGTGAATGCAAGGAAAATCAACTGTAATTTGAACTCTGCACCCCGAATTGTCGTTCCGAGTCGATATCCACTGCACCACAACACATATCCCGGATTTTAGTAAGAGAGAAAGAGAGAAAAAAAAAAAAACGAAGTATAGGAGATGTCGAATAAAGGATAAGAGAAGGATGGAAATCAAAGATGGCAATTGACTTTGCATTTAAACTTTTGAAGATTGTAGCAATGTGGGAAACTAAGAAACGGAAGGGAATTCACAAACGGGAAGCGCGAGAGAAGAAACTGTTAGAATAGCAGAGGCGGTTACATTTAACTATTTTGGCGGTAAATGCGATAGAACCCAGTTTGTCCTATTATTTAATCCATAACTGGAGGGAAGAGACGGATTAATACTTTTCCCAAGGGTATTTGCGCGTAAGTGAATGCAAGGACTTCAACTGGAATTCGAACTCGGCTACCCGATTTGTCGTTCGGAGTCGTTATACACTGCACTACAACGCACATATATGGTACTTAATTGACTGATTTGATAACATTGTCACGGTGAAGCATACAATACAATGTCGTCCATGGTCCAGGCAAACAAATCTGTTCGAACCTAATAATATACCGTTAGCCGTTACCATGGCTTGTTTCCTATTTATAAAGTCAGTTCAGATTTTATATTATTAAAAAGAAAATCATTTTACTACCACGGGAAAAAGAAAGATATTTTAAAACGAATCATTCCGGAAGATATCTCTAGTAAAACGCATTTAAACGCATAAGCAAAAGACTCAGTTTAAAGTGTAGCGTCTAAAAGAAATTAATGAAACCTTCTGTTATATGAAGTTTTGTTTCACTTGCGATTGACGAGACAATGAGAAAATCTTAGATACGGCAAAATCTTCTAACTGAGCTGGTTAACAGGCGATGGAAACCAAAATGAGAAGAAAATTCTCCTCAGACAATTTTCATCGATTAATAGGCAATCCGAACCTTCTGTATTTCATGAAGCTGAATCGAGGTATGTGTAAAGTGTAGCGGCCGAGTGTGGGCATGCCAGTGAACGTGATTGGGCTAAATGCAAGAAAAGAACGGCTAAGTAACAATAGGCGATGCGCTGACGTGTATTACCTAAAACATTATCACGGATGAAAGGGTTTCATGGTGAGAAGGAAGCGTAAAATGGAAGATGGTGAAGAAGAAATCAAACTGAAGGCGGTACAACGAAGGGAAAACGAAAAAAAATAAAAAGATGGCCTTTGGAGAAAAAAGAAAGAAAGAAAGAATGAAGAAAGTAGAAGCAAAAAGAAAAGAAAAGAAAGCAAAAAGAAAAGAAAAGAAAGCAAAAAGAAAAGAAAAGCTGAAAGGGAGAAAATAAAGAAGAGTAGAAACAGGAAGTAAAATACGGGATTGAAAGGCGAAGAAGAGTTAAGAAATCAAGCATATTTCAATATGAAATACGGAATTTTTGAAATATTTACACTATATATATTCGGGCTATTGTCCTCATCATTGTTATTGTTGTTATCAAAACGTTTCGGCCTTCATCAGGTGTATATCGATCTGGGTAACCTACAAGCAATTCTGAACGAAACCCCTTATTTAATCCAAATATGTGCGTTGTGGTGCAGTGGATATCGTCTCGGAAAGAAATCGGGGAGCCGAGTTTGAATTCCAGTTGAATTCTTTGCATTCACTTGCGCGAAAATACCCTTAGGAAAAGTATTAATCTGTCACTTCCCTCCAGTTATTGGTTAAATAACAGGATGCAGTGAGTTCTAAAGCCTTGGCTGGCAACCAGTCTACCGCAGAAAGCAATGGCAACCTACTGCTGGATAATCTTCTGCCCAGTCAGTCATGTCTCGAAAGAGACATGATCGTCCAAGAGTGTTTCACGTATGGCACTTAACTGACTGACTGAATATAATAGTTGGAATAATGATTAAGGCTTCTACTGGTCATAAAGTGGGGGATCAGTTTATTACTTCATAACAATAGAAAACCGATCCCCCACTAATTACTACATAATAATATAATACATTTCTTTCCCCTCTAGCTATGAGTCAAATAACAGGACAGATTGGGTTCTATAGCCTTGGTCGGCAACCAGTCTACCGCAGAAAGCAATGGCAACCTACTGCGGGATAATCTTCTGCCCAGTCAGTCATGTCTCGAAAGAGCAGAAGATTGAGGTCGGGGCCCGAGCAGGTTACGGAACCAGTCCTCCTCTATCTATCTATCTATCTATCTATCTATCTATCTATCTATCTATCTATCTATCTATCTATCTTTAATGATAGATATTAGCCAGAGTATCGCGAACAATGTGACTACAATGTGATAGAGCCCGGTGCAGGAAACACATGTGTTTTTGCACGAGCAAAGGTATATCCTCTAGCAGGTGGGCTCGAAATAAAAGTCTCTGTAAACATTCCTTTCAAGATATCCTGGGAGAACATATGGACCAAATAGACAGTCACGTACAATTCAAGCCCACACGTTAATCATAAACTGATGCTGGTGTCTGGCCTGAATTTTACCCTGGGGATTCAGATCCACCCACAAATGTTGGTTGTGTAAATTTGTTATTCAATCTCTTTCAAACGTTGCCTCGTCCGTTGTTGTGGGATCTCCCCTTTTTTATGATAATGGACTCAACTTGAAAATATACTCTTGCCATAGTGAGATCCGTAGAGACACCGTAAGAGATCCGTCAGGTTACCGTAAGATACCGAAGTTTCACAAAGAATACCGCGTCAGTAGTCATAGTAGCTCAGCCAGAATAGTATTACACCGATATACTAATTCCAGCACGGCTTCACTTCAAAGACTTATATATATATATATATATATAAGCAGTATAGCCCGGCGTTGCATGGGTGTAATGAAAGCTTTGAAACTAATCTATGCTCCTGGAGCTCATACTCTTTGGACATTGGCACGAAAGACTAAAATGCAATAGTTGTTTCCAGTTAAAGCGAAACCGTAGACTGAAAGAAAAATGAATGGATAAACAGACACAAACACAAACATCTTGCTTTTTTTGTATATATATATATATATATATATATATATATATATATATATATTATCGATTTTCTGCACTATTGTAAGAACTGCAACCTTGAAACTTCTGAATATCGTTTCTTATGTCTTTTCTATGAGTGTATTTAATTTGATTAAAATCGGACCATTCCTTCTATAACCCGATTTTTGGGATTATCGATTTTCGATATTTATCGGGGATACCTCGACACAAAACCTAGTTAAGAACACTCACAGACGCTTATAGTACAACTGTGTAAATTTTCAAGAAAATCTGTTCAGCCGTTTCGGAGTCTATAGGTAACGGATACACATACACAGACACACACACAGAGACAAAGTTCCGTTTATAAATAAGTTTGTATATATATATATATATATATATATATATATATATATATATAATGAACAGCAAACCAGATAATTAAGATAGAAAAATATGTTATATTAAACGTAAAGATAAAAACTGGAACGCAGGTTAATAATCCAGGAATACGATTAGTAAAGAATATATATATTCTTTACTAATCGTATTCCTGGATTATTAACCTGCGTTCTAGTATGTATCTTTACGTTTAATATAACATATTTTTCTATCTTAATTATCTGGTTTGCTGTTCATTATTTTGTGCAGTTCCTCACCCGAATCCATAACATCCGTAAACAAGATCGAAGAAAAAACTACGGCTCGGCAGTTTGTGCAATAAACCATTGACGAAAGTTCTCTTATGGTGGGTGATCAGAGGGTAAAAGGCCCTGCGCATGTTGGAAATGATACCGATACAGGAGCTGCATATAAATACCCTGCATGTGGTACTATGAGATGTACGACAAGGGTCACTTGACGTATGCTGATACCTGGATCGTCTTCGACAGCCAGTAGAAAGTATTCTGTGTTCTGTAACAAAAACAATTCACTGACGAAAAATGAATTCTCTACAACAATGAGCCAAAGGCAATGTCACGACTAAAGGAGCATGAAACGTTTAGATGATAATTTGTTGATCCTTTCATTTATTATTGCAGAATTTTGTTTGATTATTTGGTGAGGGTGGTTGGAGCAAACAGTGTAGATTGAGGATTCATTGTTGTCTTTGAAATGATTTCAGTGTTTCTGACTTGGCAGACCGCCTACAGTCTCTCTCCCACCGGCGCGACGTGGCTTTCCTGTGTCTCTTCTATAAATACTTCCACGGCTTCTGCTCCGATGAACTTAGATCACTAGTGCCCCCTAAATACGAATTTGAACGAGATACTAGATTAGCAACTAGATCCCACCCTTTTACAGTGAAACCGATAAAATGCAGCCGTAACTTCTACTCCAACAGTTTCTTTCCTCGCACTTCCCGACTGTGGAATTCTCTTCCAAATGATTGCTTCCCCGACGGCTACAATCTCCAGGAGTTTAAATGTAAGGTCAATAGACACCTCCTAACACACTAACCTGCTCCCATTCTATCAAACACTCTTCCCATCTGCCCAACCTTCATCCTCGCTATCCTTACTCATCTGTCACCTTCCTCCTGACATTCCCTATGTCTAACCACTCCTTCTCTTTACCTTCCCCTATGTAGCCCCATGCGCAATAGTGGCAGTGGAATGCCTTGCTTGGGGTGAGATGATTAAAAAAAAATTTTGACAAAGTTAAAGTAAATATCTAAGAAATTGACAATATTTATTGTGTGCTTGTGTGTGAGGTTAAAAGAGAGATCTTCCCTGTGCCTCTTCTATAAATACTTTCACGGCTTCTGCTCCAATGAACTTATCACACTGGTGCCTCCTAGGTATGAATTTATACGAGCTACTAGATTAGCAACTAGACGCCACCTTTTTACAGTGAAACCGATAAAGTGTAACCGCAATTTATACTCTAACAGCTTCTTTTCACGCACTTCCCACCTGTGGAATTTCCTTCCGTATACTTGCTTCCCCGACAGCTACAATCTCCAGTAATTTAAATGTAAGGTCAACAGATATCTCCTATCACACTAACTCGCATCTATTCTCTCAAGCTCATTTTCCACATAGTCCACCCACATCCTCGGTATCCTCATCCGTCTATTACCCTCCTACTGACATTTCCTATAACTAACCCCTCTTTCTCATTACTTTCCTCCTATTTAACCCCCTGCGCAACTGTGGCAGTAGAATGCCTTGCTTGGGGTGAGATGATTATATATATATATATATATATATATATATATATATGCTGAGATAGATAGGACAGTTGAAATGCATTGATACTTTATTTGTGTATTCCGCGCAACCGTGGTGCAGAATTGGACCACATCGATTCACTAATGCAGGGCTCAGGTCTCATCTTTTGCAGGGGTGCATGCATTTCAGCAAGTTGATTGAAGTAAAACTCTGCATTAATACTCTGATTGGCTATCAGAAAGCTGTAGTGGATAACACCAATTGCATATCACCAGATAAACTGCATAATCTTTGCTGATGTAACTTTGGATTTAAGAAATGTTTGGGGGTCTCATCACTGATTATTTATTGTTACCATAAAGGGTCCACTTTTCATCACAAGGGACTATTCGGTCAAGAAAGGGATCGTTGATGTTACGCAGAAAGAGCATCAAGCATACTTCAAAATGCCCAAGTTTTGATTTTCATTGAGATTACGAGGAACCCATTTATCGAGTTTTTCATCTTGGCAATACCTTGTAAATGGCGTGAGACTTTTGTAGTGCTGACACCAAGCGCCTGAGACATCTCTCTGACACTTTGACGTAGGTTTTGCTGAACAACTGCTTGCAATTGATCGTTGTCAAGACTGCATTACCGTCCAGTACCTTCTTTATCTTCAAAGCTCTCATCACCAGTACGAAATTTCTGAAACCACCTTCAATCTATCCGATCACTTGTGGACCCATCTTCCCAAGCTCTGTTAATATTGGTAGAAGTTTGAGAGGCACTGAGCCCAAATTTGAATTCATGCAAGAAAAATAAATGAATATCCTGTTTTGCCATGTTTATAATTAAAGGCGTCTATGCTTCAAGAATAGTTATGTATGAAAATAATTTAAAAATTATTAAAGAGCAAACATTAATTATTATGCATACCAGAATTAACATCACATATACCGTGAATACTATGTTAAAATGGCTTTTTCAAATGCAACATTTTGAGCATCCATTTTTGTAACAACCTAATATATACCGTGAATACTATGTTAAAATGGCTTTTCAAATGCAACATTTTGAGCATCCATTTTTTTGTAACAACCTAATATATACCGTGAATACTATGTTAAAATGGCTTTTCAAAATGCAACATTTTGAGCATCCATTTTGTAACAACCTAATATATACCGTGAATACTATGTTAAAATGGCTTTTCAAAATGCAACATTTTGAGCATCCATTTTTTTTGTAACAACCTAATATATACCGTGAATACTATGTTAAAATGGCTTTTCAAAAATGCAACATTTTGAGCATCCATTTTGTAACAACCTAATATATACCGTGAATACTATGTTAAAATGGCTTTTCAAAATGCAACATTTTGAGCATCCATTTTTTTGTAACAACCTAATATATACCGTGAATACTATGTTAAAATGGCTTTTCAAAATGCAACATTTTGAGCATCCATTTTTGTAACAACCTAATATATACCGTGAATACTATGTTAAAATGGCTTTTCAAAATGCAACATTTTGAGCATCCATTTTTGTAACAACCTAATATATACCGTGAATACTATGTTAAAATGGCTTTTCAAAATGCAACATTTTGAGCATCCATTTTTTGTAACAACCTAATATATACCGTGAATACTATGTTAAAATGGCTTTTCAAAATACAACATTTTGAGCATCCAATTTTTTGTAACAACCTAATATATACCGTGAATACTATGTTAAAATGGCTTTTCAAAATGCAACATTTTGAGCATCCATTTTTTTGTAACAACCTAATATATACCGTGAATACTATGTTAAAATAGCTTTTCAAAATGCAACATTTTGAGCATCCATTTTTTTTTTTTTGTAACAACCTAATATACCGTGAATACTATGTTAAAATAGCTTTTCAAAATGCAACATTTTGAGCATCCATTTTTTGTAACAACCTAATATATATACCGTGAATACTATGTTAAAATGGCTTTTCAAAATGCAACATTTTGAGCATCCATTTTTGTAACAACCTAATATATACCGTGAATACTATGTTAAAATAGCTTTTCAAAATGCAACATTTTGAGCATCCATTTTTTTGTAACAACCTAATATATACCGTGAATACTATGTTAGAAATAACTTTTCAAAAATGCAACATTTTGAGCATCCATTTTTTTGTAACAACCTAATATATACCGTGAATACTATGTTAAAATAGCTTTTCAAATGCAACATTTTGAGCATCCCATTTTTTGTAACAACCTAATATATACCGTGAATACTATGTTAAAATGGCTTTTCAAAATGCAACATTTTGAGCATCCATTTTTTTGTAACAACCCTATGCTTATATACCGTGAATACTATGTTAAAATGGCTTTTCAAAATGCAACATTTTTGAGCATCCATTTTTTTGTAACAACCTAATATATACCGTGAATACTATGTTAAAATGGCTTTTCAAAATGCAACATTTTGAGCATCCATTTTTGTAACAACCTAATATATACCGTGAATACTATGTTAAAATGGCTTTCAAAAATGCAACATTTTGAGCATCCATTTTTTTGTAATAACCCAATATATACCGAGAATACTATGTTAAAATGGCTTTTCAAAATGCAACATTTTGAGCATCCATTTTTTTTGTAACAACCTAATATATACCGAGAATACTATGTTAAAATGGCTTTTCAAAATGCAACATTTTGAGCATCCATTTTTTTTGTAACAACCTAATATATACCGAGAATACTATGTTAAAATGGCTTTTCAAAATGCAACATTTTGAGCATCCATTTTTTGTAACAACCTAATATATACCGAGAATACTATGTTAAAATGGCTTTTCAAAATGCAACATTTTGAGCATCATTTTGTAACAACCTAATACTACTTTGTGAATACTATGTTAAAATGGCTTTTCAAAATGCAACATTTTGAGCATCCATTTTTTTGTAACAACCTAATATATACCGTGAATACTATGTTAAAATGGCTTTTCAAAATGCAACATTTTGAGCATCCATTTTTGTAACAACCTAATATATACCGTGAATACTATGTTAAAATGGCTTTTCAAAAATGCAACATTTTGAGCATCCATTTTTTGTAACAACCTAATATATACCGTGAATACTATGTTAAAATGGCTTTTCAAAATGCAACATTTTGAGCATCCATTTTTTTGTAATAACCCAATATATGCCGTGAATACTATGTTAAAATGGCTTTTCAAAAAATGCAACATTTTGAGCATCCATTTTTTTGTAACAACCTAATATATACCGTGAATACTATGTTAAAATGGCTTTTCAAAATGCGAGGCATCCATTTTTGTAACAACTAATATATGCCATGAATACTATGTTAAAATGGCTTTTCAAAATGCAACATTTTGAGCATCCATTTTTTGTAACAACCTAATATATACCGTGAATACTATGTTAAAATAGCTTTTCAAAATGCAACATTTTGAGCATCCATTTTTTGTAACAACCTAATATATACCGTGAATACTATGTTAAAATAGCTTTTCAAAAATGCAACATTTTGAGCATCCATTTTTTTGTAACAACCTAATATATACCATGAATACTATGTTAAAATGGCTTTTCAAAATGCAACATTTTGAGCATCCATTTTTTTGTAACAACCTAATATATACCGTGAATACTATGTTAAAATGGCTTTCAAAATGCAACATTTTTGACATCCATTTTGTAACAACCTAATATATACCATGAATACTATGTTAAAATGGCTTTTTCAAAATGCAACATTTTGAGCATCCATTTTTGTAACAACCTAATATATACCGTGAATACTATGTTAAAATAGCTTTTCAAAATGCAACATTTTGAGCATCCATTTTTTGTAACAACCTAATATATACCGTGAATACTATGTTAAAATAGCTTTTCAAAATGCAACATTTTGAGCATCCATTTTTGTAACAACCTAATATATGCCATGAATACTATGTTAAAATGGCTTTTCAAAATGCAACATTTTGAGCATCCATTTTTTTGTAACAACCTAATATATACCGTGAATACTATGTTAAAATAGCTTTTCAAAAATGCAACATTTTGAGCATCCATTTTTTTGTAACAACCTAATATATACCGTGAATACTATGTTAAAATGGCTTTTCAAATTGCAACATTTGAGCATCCATTTTTGTAATAACCTAATATACCGTGAATACTATGTTAAAATGAAAGCATAAAATGCAACATTTTGAGCATCCATTTTTGTAATAACCCAATATATACCGTGAATACTATGTTAAAAATGGCTTTTCAAAATGCAACATTTCAGGCATCCATTTTTTTGTAATAACCCAATATATACCGTGAATACTATGTTAAAATGGCTTTTCAAAATGCAACATTTTGAGCATCCATTTTTTTGTAACAACCTAATATATACCGTGAATACTATGTTAAAATGGCTTTTCAAAATGCAACATTTTGACATCCATTTTTTGTAACAACCTAATATATACCTAATACTATGTTACAATAGCTTTTCAAAATGCAACATTTTGAGCATCCATTTTTTTGTAATAACCTAATATATACCGTGAATACTATGTTAAAATGGCTTTTCAAAATGCAACATTTTGAGCATCCATTTTTTTGTAACAACCTAATATATACCGTGAATACTATGTTAAAATAGCTTTTTCAAAATGCAACATTTTGAGCGTATTTTTGTAACAACCTAATATATGCCGTGAATACTATGTTAAAATAGCTTTTCAAAATGCAACATTTTGAGCATCCATTTTTTTGTAACAACCTAATATATACCGTGAATACTATGTTAAAATAGCTTTTCAAAATGCAACATTTTGAGCATCCATTTTTGTAACAACCTAATATATACCGTGAATACTATGTTAAAATAGCTTTTCAAATGCAACATTTTGAGCATCCATTTTTTGTAACAACCTAATATATACCGTGAATACTATGTTAAAATAGCTTTTTCAAAATGCAACATTTTGAGCATCCATTTTTTGTAACAACTAATATATACCGTGAATACTATGTTAAAATAGCTTTTCAAAATGCAACATTTTGAGCATCCATTTTTTTGTAACAACCTAATATATACCGTGAATACTATGTTAAAATAACTTTTTCAAAATGCAACATTGAGCATCCATTTTTTTTTGTAACAACCTAATATATACCGTGAATACTATGTTAAAATAGCTTTTCAAAAATGCAACATTTTGAGCATCCATTTTTGTAACAACCTAATATATACCGTGAATACTATGTTACAATAGCTTTCAAAAATGCAACATTTTGAGCATCCATTTTTGTAATAACCTAATATATACCGTGAATACTATGTTAAAATAGCTTTTCAAAATGCAACATTTTGAGCATCCATTTTTTGTAACAGCCTAATATATACCGTGAATACTATGTTACAATAGCTTTTCAAAATGCAACATTTTGAGCATCCATTTTTTTGTAATAACCTAATATATACCGTGAATACTATGTTAAAATAACTTTTCAAAATGCAACATTTTGAGCATCCATTTTTTGTAACAACCTAATATATACCGTGAATACTATGTTAAAATGGCTTTTCAAAATGCAATATTTTGAGCATCCATTTTTTTGTAACAACCTAATATATACCCTGAATACTATGTTACAATAGCTTTTCAAAATGCAACATTTTGAGCATCCATTTTTTTGTAATAACCTAATATATACTATTGAATACTATGTTAAAATAGCTTTTCAAAATGCAACATTTTGAGCATCCATTTTTTTGTAACAACCTAATATATACCGTGAATACTATGTTAAAATGGCTTTTCAAAATGCAACATTTTGAGCATCCATTTTTTTGTAACAACCTAATATATACCTGAATACTATGTTACAATAACTTTTCAAAATGCAACATTTTGAGCATCCATTTTTTTGTAATAACCTAATATATACCGTGAATACTATGTTAAAATGGCTTTTCAAAATGCAACATTTTGAGCATCCATTTTTGTAACAACCTAATATATACCGTGAATACTATGTTAAAATAGCTTTTCAAAATGCAACATTTTGAGCATCCATTTTTTTGTAACAACCTAATATATACCGTGAATACTATGTTAAAATAGCTTTTCAAAATGCAACATTTTGAGCATCCATTTTTTGTAACAACCTAATATATACCGTAGAATACTATGTTAAAATAGCTTTTTCAAAATGCAACACATTTTGAGCATCCATTTTTTGTAACAACCTAATATATACCGTGAATACTATGTTAAAATAGCTTTTTTCGTGTTACAACATTTTGAGCATCCATTTTTTGTAACAACCTAATATATACCGTGAATACTATGTTAAAATAGCTTTTCAAATGCAACATTTTGAGCATCCATTTTTTGTAACAACCTAATATATACCGTGAATACTATGTTAAAATAGCTTTTTCAAAATGCAACATTTTGAGCATCAATTTTTTTTGTAACAACCTAATATATACCGTAGATACTATGTTAAAATAGCTTTCAAAATGCAACATTTTGAGCATCCATTTTTGTAACAACCTAATATATACCGTGAATACTATGTTAAAATAGCTTTTCAAAATGCAACATTTTGAGCATCCATTTTTTTGTAACAACCTAATATATACCGTGAATACTATGTTAAAATAGCTTTTTCAAAATGCAACATTTTGAGCATCCATTTTTGTAACAACCTAATATATACCGTGAATACTATGTTAAAATAGCTTTTCAAAATGCAACATTTTGAGCATCCATTTTTGTAACAACCTAATATATACCGTGAATACTATGTTAAAATAGCTTTTCAAAATGCAACATTTTGAGCATCCATTTTTTGTAACAACCTAATATATACCGTGAATACTATGTTAAAATAGCTTTTCAAAATGCAACATTTTGAGCATCCATTTTTTTGCCAACAACCTAATATATACCGTGAATACTATGTTAAAATAGCTTTTCAAAATGCAACATTTTGAGCATCCCTTTTTTGTAACAACCTAATATATACCGTGAATACTATGTTAAAATAGCTTTTCAAAATGCAACATTTTGAGCATCCATTTTTTTGTAACAACCTAATATATATGCCGTGAATACTATGTTAAAATGGCTTTTTCAAAATGCAACATTTTGAGCATCAATTTTTTGTAACAACCTAATATACCGTGAATACTATATTAAAATAGCTTTTCAAAATGCAACATTTGAGCATCCATTTTTTTGTAACAACCTAATATATACCGTGAATACTATGTTAAAATGGCTTTCAAAATGCAACATTTTGAGCATCTATTTTTTGTAACAACCTAATATATACCGTGAATACTATGTTAAAATGGCTTTTCAAAATGCAACATTTTGAGCATCCATTTTTGTAACAACCTAATATATACCGTGAATACTATGTTAAAATAGCTTTTCAAAATGCAACATTTTGAGCATCCATTTTTGTAACAACCCTAATATATACCGTGAATACTATGTTAAAATAGCTTTTCCAAAATGCAACATTTTGAGCATCCATTTTTGTAACAACCTAATATATACCGTGAATACTATGTTAAAATGGCTTTTCAAAATGCAACATTTTGAGCATCCATTTTTTGTAACAACCTAATATATACCGTGAATACTATGTTAAAATGGCTTTTTCAAAATGCAACATTTTGAGCATCCATTTTTTTGTAACAACCTAATATATACCGTGAATACTATGTTAAAATAGCTTTTCAAAATGCAACATTTTGAGCATCCATTTTTGTAACAACCTAATATATACCGTGAATACTATGTTAAAATGGCTTTTCAAAATGCAACATTTTGAGCATCCATTTTTGTAACAACCTAATATATACCGTGAATACTATAGTAAAATGGCTTTTCAAAATACAACATTTTGAGCATCCATTTTGTAACAACCTAATATATACCGTGAATACTATGTTAAAATGGCTTTTCAAAATGCAACATTTTGAGCATCCATTTTTTTTGTAACAACCTAATATATACCGTGAATACTATGTTAAAATGGCTTTTCAAAATGCAACATTTTGAGCATCCATTTTTGTAACAACCTAATATATACCGTGAATACTATGTTAAAATGGCTTTTCAAAATGCAACATTTTGAGCATCCATTTTTTGTAACAACCTAATATATACCGTGAATACTATGTTAAAATAGCTTTTCAAAATGCAACATTTTGAGCATCCATTTTGTAACAACCTAATATATACCGTGAATACTATGTTAAAATAGCTTTTCAAAATGCAACATTTTGAGCATCCATTTTTTGTAACAACCTAATATATACTTATTGAATACTATGTTAAAATGGCTTTTCAAAATGCAACATTTTGAAGGCATCCATTTTTTTGTAACAACCTAATATATACCGTGAATACTATGTTAAAATGGCTTTTCAAAATGCAACATTTTGAGCATCCATTTTTTGTAACAACCTAATATATACCGTGAATACTATGTTAAAATGGCTTTTCAAAATGCAACATTTTGAGCATCCATTTTTGTAACAACCTAATATATACCGTGAATACTATGTTAAAATAGCTTTTCAAAATGCAACATTTTGAGCATCCATTTTTTGTAACAACCTAATATATACCGTGAATACTATGTAAAAATAGCTTTTCAAAATGCAACATTTTGAGCATCCATTTTTGTAACAACCTAATATATACCGTGAATACTATGTTAAAATAGCTTTTCAAAATGCAACATTTTGAGCATCCATTTTTTGTAACAACCTAATATATACCGTGAATACTATGTTAAAATAGCTTTTCAAAATGCAACATTTTGAGCATCCATTTTGTAACAACCTAATATATACCGTGAATACTATGTTAAAATAGCTTTTCAAATGCAACATTTTGAGCATCCATTTTTTTTGTAACAACCTAATATATACCGTGAATACTATGTTAAAATAGCTTTTCAAAATGCAACATTTTGAGCATCCATTTTTTTGTAACAACCTAATATATACCGTGAATACTATGTTAAAATAGCTTTTCAAAATGCAACATTTTGAGCATCCATTTTTTTGTAACAACCTAATATATACCGTGAATACTATATTTAAAATAGCTTTTCAAAATGCAACATTTTGAGCATCCATTTTTGTAACAACCTAATATATACCGTGAATACTATGTTAAAATAGCTTTTCAAAATGCAACATTTTGAGCATCCATTTTTTTTGTAACAACCCTAATATATACCGTGAATACTATGTTAAAATAGCTTTTCAAAATGCAACATTTTGAGCATCCATTTTTGTAACAACCTAATATATACCGTGAATACTATGTTAAAATAGCTTTCAAAATGCAACATTTTGAGCATCCATTTTTGTAACAACCTAATATATACCGTGAATACTATGTTAAAATAGCTTTTCAAAATGCAACATTTTGAGCATCATTTTTTGTAACAACCTAAACATATACCGTGAATACTATGTTAAAATAGCTTTTCAAAATGCAACATTTTGAGCATCCATTTTTTTGTAACAACCTAATATATACCGTGAATACTATGTTAAAATAGCTTTTCAAAATGCAACATTTTGAGCATCCATTTTTTGTAACAACCTAATATATACCGTGAATACTATGTTAAAATAGCTTTCAAAAATGCAACATTTTGAGCATCCATTTTTTGTAACAACCTAATATATACCGTGAATACTATGTTAAAATAGCTTTTCAAAATGCAACATTTTGAGCATCCATTTTTTTGTAACAACCTAATATATACCGTGAATACTATGTTAAAATAGCTTTTCAAATGCAACATTTTGAGCATCCATTTTTTTGTAACAACCTAATATATACCGAGAATACTATGTTAAAATGTCTTTCAAAATGCAACATTTTGAGCATCCATTTTTTGTAATAACCTAATATATACCATGAATACTATGTTAAAATGGCTTTTCAAAATGCAACATTTTGAGCATATTTTTGTAACAACCTAATATACCGTGAATACTATGTTAAAATGTCTTTTCAAAATGCAACATTTTGAGCATCCATTTTTTGTAATAACCTAATATATACCGTGAATACTATGTTAAAATGGCTTTGCAAAAATGCAACATTTTGAGCATCCATTTTTTTGTAATAATCTAATATATACCATGAATACTATGTTAAAATGGCTTTTTCAAAATGCAACATTTTGAGCATCCATTTTGTAACAACCTAATATATACCGTGAATACTATATTAAAATAACTTTTTCAAAATACAACACTTCGAACCCGGATATTATTTTTGTAACAACCTAATATATACCGTGAATACTATGTTAAAATAAGCTTTTCAAAATGCAACATTTTGAGCATCCATTTTTGTAACAACCTAATATATACCGTGAATACTATGTTAAAATAGCTTTTCAAAATGCAACATTTTGAGCATCCATTTTTTTGTAACAACCTAATATATACCGTGAATACTATGTTTAAATGGCTTTTCAAAATGCAACATTTTGAGCATCCATTTTTTGTAACAACCTAATATATGCCGTGAATACTATGTTAAAATAGCTTTTCAAAATGCAACATTTTGAGCATGCATTTTTTGTAACAACCTAATATATACCGTGAATACTATGTTAAAATAGCTTTTCAAAATGCAACATTTTGAGCATCCATTTTTGTAACAACCTAATATATGCCATTGAATACTATGTTAAAATAGCTTTTCAAAATGCAACATTTTGAGCATCCATTTTTTTTGTAACAACCTAATATATACCGTGAATACTATGTTAAAATAGCTTTTCAAAATGCAACATTTTGAGCATCCATTTTTTTGTAACAACCTAATAATATATACCGTGAATACTATGTTAAAATAAAAACTTTTCAAAATGCAACATTTTGAGCATCCATTTTTTGTAACAACCTAATATATGCCGTGAATACTATGTTAAATAGCTTTTCAAAATGCAACATTTTGAGCATCCATTTTTTTGTAACAACCCTAATATATACCGTGAATACTATGTTAAAATAGCTTTTCAAAATGCAACATTTTGAGCATCCATTTTTTGTAACAACCTAATATATACCGTGAATACTATGTTAAAATAGCTTTTCAAAAATGCAACATTTTGAGCATCCATTTTTTGTAACAACCTAATATATACCGTGAATACTATGTTAAAATAGCTTTTCAAAATGCAACATTTTGAGCATCCATTTTTGTAACAACCTAATATATATACCGTGAATACTATGTTAAAATAGCTTTCAAAATGCAACATTTTGAGCATCCATTTTTTGTAACAACCTATTATATACCGTGAATACTATGTTAAAATAGCTTTTCAAAATGCAACATTTTTGAGCATCCATTTTTGTAACAACCTAATATATACCGTGAATACTATGTTAAAATAGCTTTTCAAAATGCAACATTTTGAGCATCATTTTTTTGTAACAACCTAATATATACCGTGAATACTATGTTAAATAGCTTTTTCAAAATGCAACATTTTTGAGCATCCATTTTTTTGTAACAACCTAATATATACCGTGAATACTATGTTAAAATAGCTTTTCAAAATGCAACATTTTTGACATCCATTTTTTGTAACAACCTAATATATACCGTGAATACTATGTTAAAATAGCTTTTCAAAATGCAACATTTTGAGCATCCATTTTTGTAACAACCTAATATATACCGTGAATACTATGTTAAAATAGTTTTCAAAATGCAACATTTTGAGCATCCATTTTTTGTAACAACCTAATATATACCCTGAATACTATGTTACAATAGCTTTTCAAAATGCAACATTTTGAGCATCAATTTTTTGTAACAACCCACAATATATACCGTGAATACTATGTTAAAATGCTTTTCAAAATGCAACATTTTGAGCATCCATTTTTTGTAACAACCTAATATATACCGTGAATACTATGTTAAAATAGCTTTTCAAAATGCAACATTTTGAGCATCCATTTTTGTAATAACCTAATATATACCATGAATACTATGTTAAAATGGCTTTCAAAATGCAACATTTTGAGCATCAATTTTTGTAACAACCTAATATATACCGTGAATACTATGTTAAAATGTACTTTTCAAAATGCAACATTTTGAGCATCCATTTTTTTGTAATAACCTAATATATACCGTGAATACTATGTTAAAATGGCTTTGCAAAATGCAACATTTTGAGCATCCATTTTTTAGCAATAATCTAATATATACTGTGAATACTATGTTAAAATGGCTTTTCAAAATGCAACATTTTGAGCATCCATTTTTGTAACAACCTAATATATACCGTGAATACTATATTAAAATAACTTTTCAAAATACAACACTTCGAGCGGATATTATTTTTGTAACAACCTAATATATACCGTGAATACTATGTTAAAATAGCTTTTCAAAATGCAACATTTGAGCATCCATTTTGTAACAACCTATGTATATACCGTGAATACTATGTTAAAATAGCTTTTCAAAATACAACACTTCGAGCGGCCATTATTTTTGTAACAACCTAATATATACCGTGAATACTATGTTAAAATGGCTTTTCAAAATGCAACATTTTGAGCATCCACATTTTTTGTAATAACCTAATATATACCGTGAATACTATGTTAAAATGGCTTTTTCAAATGCAACATTTTTGACATCCATTTTTGTAATAACCTAATATACCATGAATACTATGTTAAAATGGCTTTTCAAAATGCAACATTTTGAGCATCCATTTTTGTAACAACCTAATATATACCGTGAATACTATGTTAAAATGTCTTTTCAAAATGCAACATTTTGAGCATCCATTTTTTGTAATAACCTAATATATGCCATGAATACTATGTTAAAATGGCTTTTCAAAATGCAACATTTTGAGCATCCATTTTTTGTAATAACCTAATATATACCATGAATACTATGTTAAAATGGCTTTTTCAAAATGCAACATTTTGAGCATCCATTTTTGTAATAACCTAATATATACCATGAATACTATGTTAAAATGGCTTTTCAAAATGCAACATTTTGAGCATCCATTTTTTGTAATAACCTAATATGCCATGAATACTATGTTAGAATATTTTCAAAATGCAACATTTTGAGCATCCATTTATTTTTGTAATAACCTAATATATGCCATGAATACTATGTTAAAATAGCTTTTCAGAAATGCAACATTTTGAGCATCCATTTTTTTGTAACAACCTAATATATACTGTGAATACTATCATTCAAATGGCTTTCAAAATGCAACATTTTGAGCATCCATTTTTTTGTAATAACCTAATATATGCCATGAATACTATGTTAAAATGGCTTTTCAAAATGCAACATTTTGAGCATCCATTTTTGTAACAACCTAATATATATAAGTGAATACTATGTTAAAATGACTTTTCAAAATGCAACATTTTGAGCATCCATTTTTTTGTAACAATCTAATATATACCGTGAATACTATGTTAAAATGGCTTTTCAAAATGCAACATTTTGAGCATCCATTTTTTTGTAACAACCTAATATATACCATGAATACTATGTTAAAATGGCTTTTCAAAATGCAACATTTTGAGCATCCATTTTTTTGTAATAACCTAATATATACCGTGAATACTATGTTAAAATGGCTTTTTAAAATGCAACATTTTGAGCATCCATTTTTTTGTAATAACCTAATATATACCGAGAATACTATGTTAAAATGGCTTTTCAAAATGCAACATTTTGAGCATCTATTTTTTTGTAACAACCTAATATATACCGTGAATACTATGTTAAAATGGCTTTTCAAAATGCAACATTTTGAGCATCCATTTTTTTGTAACAACCTAATATATACCGTGAATACTATGTTAAAATGGCTTTTCAAAATGCAACATTTTGAGCATCCATTTTTTTGTAACAACCTAATATATACCGTGAATACTATGTTTAAATGGCTTTTCAAAATGCAACATTTTGAGCATCCATTTTTTTGTAACAACCTAATATATACCGTGAATACTATGTTCAAATGGCTTTTCAAAATGCAACATTTTGAGCATCCATTTTTTTGTAATAACCTAATATATACCGTGAATACTATGTTTAAATGGCTTTTCAAAATGCAACATTTTGAGCATCCATTTTTTTGTAATAACCTAATATATACCATGAATACTATGTTAAAATGGCTTTTCAAAATGCAACATTTTGAGCATCCATTTTTTTGTAATAACCTAATATATACCATGAATACCATGTTAAAATAGCTTTTCAAAATGCAACATTTTGAGCATCCATTTTTTTGTAATAACCTAATATATACCGAGAATACTATGTTAAAATGGGTTTTCAAAATGCAACATTTTGAGCATCCATTTTTTTGTAACAACCTAATATATACCGTGAATACTATGTTAAAATGGCTTTTCAAAATGCAACATTTTGAGCATCCATTTTTTTGTAATAACCTAATATATACCGTGAATACTATGTTAAAATGGCTTTTCAAAATGCAACATTTTGAGCATCCATTTTTTTGTAATAACCTAATATATACCGTGAATACTATGTTAAAATGGCTTTTCAAAATGCAACATTTTGAGCATCCATTTTTTTGTAATAACCCAATATATACCGTGAATACTATGTTAAAATGGCTTTTCAAAATGCAACATTTTGAGCATCCATTTTTTTGTAACAACCTAATATATACCGTGAATACTATGTTAAAATGGCTTTTCAAAATGCAACATTTTGAGCATCCATTTTTTTGTAACAACCTAATATATACAGTGAATACTATGTTAAAATGGCTTTTCAAAATGCAACATTTTGAGCATCAATTTTTTTGTAACAACCTAATATATACCGTGAATACTATGTTAAAATAGCTTTTCAAAATGCAACATTTTGAGCATCCATTTTTTTGTAACAACCTAATATATACCGTGAATACTATGTTAAAATGGCTTTTCAAAATACAACACTTCGAGCGGCCATTATTTTTGTAACAACCTAATATATACCGTGAATACTATGTTAAAATAGCTTTTCAAAATGCAACATTTTGAGCATCCATTTTTTTGTAACAACCTAATATATACCGTGAATACTATGTTAAAATAGCTTTTCAAAATACAACACTTCGAGCGGCCATTATTTTTGTAACAACCTAATATATACCGTGAATACTATGTTAAAATAGCTTTTCAAAATGCAACATTTTCAGCATCCATTTTTTTGTAACAACCTAATATATACCGTGAATACTATGTTAAAATAGCTTTTCAAAATGCAACATTTTGAGCATCCATTTTTTTGTAACAACCTAATATATACCGTGAATACTATATTAAAATAACTTTTCAAAATACAACACTTCGAGCGGATATTATTTTTGTAACAACCTAATATATACCGTGAATACTATGTTAAAATAGCTTTTCAAAATGCAACATTTTGAGCATCCATTTTTTGTAACAACCTAATATATACCGTGAATACTATGTTAAAATGGCTTTTCAAAATACAACAGTTCAAGCGGCCATTATTTTTGTAACAACTTAAAATCTCAGTTTGTTGATATTTATCTTCATCTTCATATCTAACTTGATATCTATCTAAGTTTGTTGATATCTATCCGTCTATTTATCTGTGTTTGTTTGTTTAAATGAGTCTTAGAAATGAATAATGTTTTGAAGTTGCTTTGTGAATGAGTAAATGAAATCCCTAAACAAACAAAATTCTTATACATATTCACTACATCCTTCACGCAAGTAACCTGATGCGTTTGTGTTCAACATACGCTCATGTGATGTTATTTGTTCGTTAACAACAGTTTCTACACGCACGCACGCACGCACGCACGCACGCACGCACGCAGACAGCACTACCATCTGAAAGGGCCAAACAGCAAATTTTAGCACACGTCTCCCAAAATGAGTGACTTAGGTGTGTACTTAGCGTCGGAAACAAGTGGTATGAACAGAAGATTGAGGGACATAAAAATAAACGAGAAACTGTGGGAGACACAGAGACTGATTCCCAAATGGCGAAAGATTTTTCGGAGAAATAACTGTTTCTATTTCATCGCCTATCCTGAAATAATGGCTTCAGGCAAAGGAAAAAAAACAAAAACAAAAAAAAAACCATTTATTTTGCGTCAAATTTTCATTTTAGCTGACTACAAATAATTTCCGTTAAGGTCGCTATTACATGTTTACATTTTCGCATCGTTATGAATTTTTTGTCTTCAACTTTATTTCATTTTTAAGTTTAATATTTAAGCCTTTGAAATTGCATCTTCTTTTTCTGATTTTATTTTTCACAGCCGTAGAATCTGTGATGGCGTTTTTACTAAGGAATTCATAACAGTAAGTTTATCCTTCTCCTGATATTAACAAGTCTTCCTCGAATTTCCAATTCTTACAACGTTTTTGAAACGTTCTTCCAGATTGTATCAAGTTCTTCAACAATGATGGGGACAATTTTCAGCTTCTCCAGTTCCACTCAATATCAGGGAATATTCTGGTGTTCTTCGATGTGACAGTAATATCCACGATTTGGCATTTTTCTCATTTCTTCTGATGCAATGAATTGTGCTTTCTGCATATGACATTGACACTTATCTAAACATATTTATAAATGGAACTTTGTCTCTGTGTGTGTATGTGTGTGTGTCCGTTACCTAGAGACTCCGAAACGGCTGAACCGATTTTCTTGAAAATTTACACAGTTGTACTATAAGCGTCTACGAGTGTTCTTGACTAGGTTTTGTGTCGAGATACCCCGATAAATATCGAAAATTGATAATCCCAAAAATCGGGTTATAGAAGGAGTGGTCCGATTTTAATCAAATTTGATACTCATAGACAAAGACATAAGAAACGATATTCAGAAGTTTCAAGGCTGCAGTTCTCACAATAGTTCAGAAAATCGATAATATATATATAGTTGGAAACATGATTAAGGCTTCTACTGGGCATATTTTATATTGTTATGAAGTAATAAACGTATGTCCCACAAATTACTGCTTAATAATGTAATACATCTTTTCCCCCTCTAGCTATGAGTCAAATAATAGGACAGATTGGGTCCTATAGCCTTGGCTGGCAACCAGTCTACCGCAGAAAGTAATGGCAAACTACTGCGGGATAATCTTCTGTCCAGTCAGTCATGTCTCTTTCGAGACATGATCGCCCAAAGCGTGTATCACGTATGGCACTTAACTGATGGAAGTGCATTTGTACATTCTGCGCTACTAAACAAATATTTTTTCTCCAATAATTTGAGGACCTTATCAATAAATTTGTCTAGTGAGTCCCAGCCTTCTTCAGAATTCTTCATATTTTCATCATTATCAGAATAATTGGATCCAAATTCAAGAGTAAATTTTAGTGGTTTGTTCAGATTCTGCAATCCTTGTTTGTTAATTTGCAAATTCAACGAATTAAAAGCTTCGCCCAGTTTTCCAATAATCTCTAATTTTTGACGCAACATGAAAGAATTTCTTTTCATTTTTTTCCAGTTGAATTTTTTTCTGTTCGAAAAGTTATGGTCTGATAAATTTCAAGTTATTAATAACTAGCTGTATAGCCCGGCGTTGCTCGGGTGTAATGAAAGCTTTAAAACTAATCCATGGTCCTGGAGCGCAGACACTTTGCATGTTGGCACGAAAGACTAAAAAGCAATAGTTGTTTCCAGTTAAAGCGAAACCGTAGACTGAAAGAAAAATGAATGGATGTAAGTCAGATTTTGATTTCCTGGTATCGATATCAAATAATTTTTTTTGTAGTAAACTGAATTTTGAAGGCTAAATAAGTCCTCTGAGTAAATGGTATCATGGCTGAGCCTAAGAACTACAATTATACCAACTTAGAGCCAAACCCGAAACAAAAACTAAAATAAAAGGGCTGAAAAAATACAGACATACAGGCAGATAAACAAACACGCACACAAGCATCTTGCCTTTTATATATATATATATATATATATATATATATATATATATATATTCCAAATCGGAACATTCCAGTTCAAATTGAAAATTCCGAGTAAAAGAGGGACAATCCAGCCCAAATAGTGCAGAAAATCGATAATATATATATATATTATCGATTTTCTATCGATAATATATATATATATTATCGATTTTCTGCACCATTTGGGCTGGATTGTCCCTCTTTTACTCGGAATTTTCAATTGAAAATTTGAACTGGAATGTTCCGATTTGGTATGAAATGTCTCAGTTTGACCTAGAATATACCAATTGACCTAGAATATACCAATTGACCTAGAATATACCAATTGACCTAGAACATACCAACTGACCTGGAATATACCAATTTGACCTGGAATATCCATATGTGCTTTGGAAGATCTGTATTTGACATCGAAAGTCTATTTGACCTGGTATATTCTTATATAGTCTTCTTATATATTTGATTTGATCTTTGTGTCAGGTTTGAAGAATTGTGTTGGGTCACGAAAACCTTTTATTATACAACAACTTAAACCGATAATAAAAGCTGAAAACTCTCTGGGCTTGAGGTTTGAAAATTATGACAAGGTTATTGTTCTTACAAGCGGGCCTATTCTCTGATCCAAACACAGACGAAGAGAAATTCCAAAACGGAGTCACTGCCGAAAGAAAGAAAATTCACCCCAACACGGTAAATTGTGCAGCCTACGGTCTACCGTAGATCCTGGGCCATCATAATTCTTACATATGAAAAAACAAATGTAATTCTTAGTTTAATACGACGGAGCGAAAGAAATTATTATTAGTGGTATTGTTGATTTTGCTGTTTATTGTCAATCGTGATATGAGCTCTGATTAGAAATATTTAATACTCGGATGCTTGGAAAATCTGGAAAATAAAAAAAAAGATAGCTGAAAATTGGAGAGAAAGGTGCCAGCCGTAGAGACAGTGACGGTCGCCTCCCATAGAACTCATGGCTGAAGATATAAAGAAACCTAGAAAAACCTGCCGTATTTCTATACATCTTCAGCTAGGACTCTATCGGAGGCGCACTATTCGACTTTAACTCTTTTAAGTTGATCAGAACTTAAAGTCGAATAGTGCGCCTCCGATAGAGTCCTAGCTGAAGATGTATAGAAATAGAAAGAGCCAAGTTAAGTTTCAGAGCTGCCAAGCGAAAGAGACCAAACGACCCCACTATCGCCGTCGCCACACCCCCTCTTCCCCTCCACTTCGGCTATTTTCGTAAAGCTTTGATAAAGAACCCTGAAAGAACTTTTTGTTTTAAAAGTAATTGGGAAAATTGAAAGCTCTGATTATTCTAAACGAATCTTTCGCTCCGTTGCGAAAATTGAATTCGACGATTGTACATTCTGCTTTTGTTGTTAACTATTTTTTATATATATATAAAGACTTTTCCGCAACATATCCAGGCGTTTTCGAACTTATTCATTTATTTTATTTTATTTTTTGGTGCCGTGTTTTATTTTATCAGCACAAGTGTACACGTGTGTCTGGCCTGGTTTAAGGTGGTAGAGAAAGGCTACCAGGTTTTCAAAGTGTCTTTCCTGAGATCAAAATACACAACGTGGGCAGGAAAGTTCACCGCTGTAATAGACGTCTTGAGGACCAGCTGTTGTGTCGAGGCCATCATCACGAATAGCGACCCGAGAGCATCGTCATAATTGGTGCCGTTTCGACAGCATCAACCCTGACTCAGGTTCCGGTCATTCTTATCAAAACAGGTTCCGGACCAGGGGGCAGCGAGCCAGCCGGGTGGCAGTGTTACAATCAGCTGATAACAGTGGACTTTCTGCCACTTCTAGGGAATGCGTAAATACATGCCGAACCCATGAATGCTCATCACATGATAGTATTACAAAGATTGCACTCGATCATGCACATTTTATCGCATTGCAAATGACCCCTTACACACAAAACACAAATCATTATTTTATTAACGAGTTCACGAGGCACTTGAAAAAAGAAACCAGTTGCTTTTGACCTTATATTCGGCAAGCGTTTCAGTTAATAATACGTCTTCAAGTGTTAGATACTGTTATTAGGAGTTTAGCAGTGAAGGACACGTAAATTAATAGAAGCAATTTGTGTAATGACGGGTGGAGGGACAACTAGCCGGCCGATTTTAATCAGCGCAATCATATTTGGTGGACTGTTCTTGCATTATTTCGTGGTTGAATAGCAAAAAGGATCAGATAGCCGAGGTGTGAACGATTTCATTTGGTTGATATTCTAATCAGTTTCAATGTGGAATTGAGTAAACAAGTGTGAAACTTAAAGAAAAAGAGAGGAAAGAGTGAGAGAAATTTGTAAGAAAAATGAACGTGTGAGAGAGAGAGAGAGAGAGAGAGAGAGAGAGAGAGAGAGAGAATAAAATAGTAAGATAAAGAGAAGAGGGTAATGATAGAGAAGAAGAAACAACAGAGAAAGAATAAACTGTAATTTCGTATCTATTTTAGAATATAGACATCTTTTTCTTTCTTTCTTTTCTTTTATTCTTTCTCTTATTCTTTCTTTCTTTCTTTCTGTTTTTCTTTCTTTCTTTCCATATTGCTTGTCTTTTATTCCCTTTCTTTCTGTTTTTCTTTCTTTCTTTCCATATTGCTTGTCTTTTATTCCCTTTCCCTTTCTTTCTTTCTTTCTTTCTTTCTTTCCATATTGCTTGTCTTTTATTTTCTTTTCTTTCTTTCTTTCTTTCTTTCTTTCTTTCCATATTGCTTGTCTTTTATTTTCTTTCTTTCTTTCTTTCTTTCTTTCTTTCTTTCTATATTGCTTGTCTTATATTTCTTTCTTTCTTTCTTTCTTTCTTTCCATATTGCTTGTCTTTATTTCTTTCTTTCTTTCTTTCTTTCTTTCTTTCCATATTGCTTGTCTTATATTCCCTTTCTTTCTTTCTTTCTTTCTTTCTTTCCATATTGCTTGTCTTTTATTTTCTTTCTTTCTTTCTTTCTTTCTTTCCATATTGCTTGTCTTTTATTTTCTTTCTTTCTTTCTTTCTTTCTTTATTGCTTGTCTTATATTCCCTTTCTTTCTTTCTTTCTTTCTTTCTTTCCATATTGCTTGTCTTTTATTTCCCTTTCTTTCTTTCTTTCTTTCTTTCTTTCTTTCTTTCCATATTGCTTGTCTTTTATTTCCCTTTCTTTCTTTCTTTCTTTCTTTCTTTCTTTCCATATTGCTTGTCTTTTATTTTTTCTTTCTTTCTTTCTTTCTTTCTTTCTTTCCATATTGCTTGTCTTTTATTCCCTTTCTTTCTTTCTTTCCATATTGCTTGTCTTATATTCCCTTTCCCTTTCTTTCTTTCTTTCTTTCTTTACTAGCGAGTTGTGTTTGAACGTACCACTTGTTCAACTCCTATTACATCGTCTTATTATGATTTCCAAGCCCTCAAACAGGGACAATTTCCAACGCTTTATACCGCTTTACTTTTCTTGTAGAAGAAATTGTTTTCATGACCCAACAATCTTAATCTTCAGGGCTTAAGTAAAAACGAAATAAAATAATGCTTATATTACCGGGACAGTTTCGACATAAATATTAGTGAAATTGCACTCAATAGAAGGCTCGAGAGCCACTTAAGGTAGTTATTTACAGTGAATGGCAATAATAAACGAAGTGGATGACGTGAAGGGAACTGGAATTAGAAGAAAGTGGAAATTATGAGGATATAGAGGATAGATAATGATTACTTTATGACATGAATGGGTCAAGGTTCAAGTATTCAAGAATCACCCACGCAGGATTCTGTTCTACAAATTGGAAGCTATTAGGAAAAACTGTCTGACTGGAATTTTATTTTTTACTTTAGGAATATGGGGGTAATAAGGATGATTTGACACGTAGAAGTGTTCATGGTGTATTCCGGTTGTAAAGAATTGGACTGGTTGAACAAAATAATGGATCTCTTCTGAACATTTGCCGTTGAAAGAGCGATAAAATAGTGACCGGCTTGCAGTATTACGTCTGTGTAGAAAGTGGTTGTAGAGTGGGAAATAACCCATTCTCAGCAAGACTATGTGAAGGATTTGGAACTCAATTCACGTTGGAAAGTGAGGATTAATAAGTTCCAGCCAAAATATAGACCCATAAGTCATTTTTGGTTTAATCTGACTCTTGTACAGATGCAATATACTAGAATTGCGTATTTGGGCTGCAATCCCTTTTTGTACATGTTTAATTGAAGAAAACTCACAAGGAACTGTAATCAAACTTTATATTCAATTTTTCTTGCTTTCGTAAAAGTAATTTCTTTTCTGGATATGGAGTGTGTAAAAATTATATTTCGAATAAACTGTTGACCATTATCAAGGATGAAATTTTGCTTAATTAAATATGTAATATCTAAAATTTTTCATACTACAAAACCATTCTCCGTAAAATCAACAAAAATTATGAAAAGGCGCTTAGTAATTGGGGAACCAACAGAAACAGGGAAGCAAAAAAAAAAAAAGCAAAAAAACAAAACAAAAAACAACCCCCCCCCAAAAAACAATCACTAAGGAACTTAAGCAGACGATAGGGTCCCAATTTTACATAAGAAACAGGCATTCATCACAATGAAAGACCACAACACACAATTTTATAAACAACCCACAATACAGATTACTGAACCCTTAAAAAAAAACTACATTGGTAGAATTAGTAATATGATCCTTGAAAGAGCTTCCACATTCACTACGAATTCTTTTGACATGTACCAATGAAAGAACACAGCCGAGACAATTGATTGAGCCACAAAAATAAAAAAAAATAGATAAAAATAAAATGGATTGCACTTTTATCCAGTTTGATATTTGCGACTTCTACCCGTCAGTAGGATGTGCGTGGGTGGTGCAGTGGATATCGACTCGGAACGAGAGATCGGGATGCCGAATTCGAATTCCAGTTAAATTCATTGCATTCACTTACGCGCAAATACACTTGGGAAAGGTATTAATCAGTCTCTTCCCTCCAGCTATGGGTTAATTAATAGGTCAGATTGGGCTCTATAGCCTTGGATGGCAACCAGTCTACCACAGAAAGTAATGGCAACCTATTGTGGGATAATCTTCTGCCCAGTCAGTAATGTCTCTTTCGAGACAAGATCGCCCAAAGCATGTATCACGTATGGCACTTTACTGATCCTTCAATATCTGAAAAAACTTTTAACCACAGCCGTAAATTTGGTTAACAATTACGTTGAATGCTAGTGGACTAGAAAAAACAAACCTGATTTCTGCATTTCTATAGGGGCATATGATTCTGCAGAGACCTGCAATTTGGTCGGCTCTTTTTGCTCTGGAATCATAGGCACATCTTTGCTTTATGTAACACCACTCTTTACCAAGACGACGATCATCCTCCGCAAAACTAGCCCACAAAAAAACGGACAAACTCAGAAAGGATCTAATAGAATTTGTCAAAGGCCACGATCTTAATATTATCACCATCACTAGCGCTAAAGTTGTAAATTTCTTAGATGTTAACTTCGACCTGAGCAATGGTCTGTAGAAACGGTAGACTAAGGACTCACATAACATTAATTCATCAATAGGGAATCAAATCACGCCCATAAAATCATCAACAGCCTACACAAATCCATCCAATTTTGTTTAAGTACAAACTGTAACAATAAGGGCATTTTTGACAATTCTTGAATTAAATTCAACATTTGTATAATTTAAATTTAATTATTGATCCCTTTTATTTTTATTTTTAATTTAAAATTTTATATTTTAATTTTCAATTTAATATGTCAGTTTTAATTTTTATCTCACATATTTAAAATATTTAAATTTTTACGTTTTATGTATTACGCTCCATTGATTTCTTCTCCCTGAATTTTAATATTTTTTATTTCTTAATTTCATATTTTATTTTTAAATTTAAATTTAAAGTTTTTATCTAAATATAATTTTAGAATATTTAAATTTGTAATCTTGTTATTAAAAAGCAGTATTTTAGCTTTATAAGATTTAATTCCCGTGAACATCGAGTGAACTTAATTTCAAGCCTATTAAATGATCATTATGAAAAATGCACCTGATAATTGCATAACGCATGAAACTCCGAGTCGTGCCATCGACGTATGACAATAACAATATGTATATTTATTAATATATATAATTAATATTCATACAACATTGAGCACTGTTTTATATTTACGCCATAATAATAATAATACTATGCATGTGTATATCGTCACGTCTCACTGTCTCTGTCTGTATATATATATATATATATATATATATATATATATATATATATTCTAACAAAGTTGTAGAACTCGTAGGTTTTTTAACCTGTTGTTCATGCATTTACTTTTATAAAGAGTGCTCGATACAAACGTAGAGCGTTATATTGTAATAGTTGTTACAATGATTTATGAATTTATAAACCATTGTAACAACTATTACATTATATATATATATATATATATATATATATATATATATATATATAATTTTTATCTAAAGCAAACAGACTTTCTCTACGGACGTGCTGCATGTTGTGAACAAACACACCACGTGATGTAAACAAAAAATATTCGGACGCTATCGTGAAATACGTTTCTAATTCAAATTTAAAAATCACTTGTTTCTGATGAAGGACCGAGGACGGTCTGAAATATAAAATATAATAAAAATAAAAATAAACAAATACTGTTAAAAAAAAGTACATTTTTAAATTCAAAACTTTTTATTAATATTCTTTCCTATATATATATATATATATATATATATATATAATCTTGAAAATAAATTTTTATGGTCTAGATATATCACTAATATGCGTTAATGAAAGCGAGAGTATTAACCAGTATTAACTGGTTAATAGTCTCGCTCTCATTAACGTATATAAGTTATATATCCAGACTATAGACGCCATGTGTCGATCTAAGACGTTAACTTTAACAAATTTCTTCTGATACTTTTCGTTCTCTTTTTCTTTCTGTTTTTCCTTTTAAAATTTTTCTTTTTCTTGTTTGTTTATTGAATAAGCGAGGAAAATGTTTTGTAGAACGCCGTTATAAATCTCTATTCTCGATATGGGCACGAGAGTGTCTATATGTGTTGTTTTTTGGATGATTTTAAACATTAACTGTTGTATGATTTTGGGTCTGAGGAGCGGCATTTTTAGCTGCGAAATATTTATTACCCAGGGATTTGTAGAATATCCAAAAAATTTTTCAAGATTATTATATTACTCTGTTAAATTTAATAAAAAATTTAACATTGAGTTCTTTTTAGTTTGTCTCTATTGGGATTTACTTGACAAAAATATCAAATATTCTACGTTATATATATATATTTTTTCTAACCATATATTGTTAAATATAAGAGACAATGAATGTATATTATTTTTAAAAATAATATACATTCTAAAAATCGTATTTTGGCTTTAATTTCAGGTGAAAATAAAGACAAAAATTCTCCAACAATTGGATATCTTTTTATTATGTTGCTACTAAGCTTTCGGCTCACATGAGCCATCTTCAGAGAGGTTACAGGGACGTTAACATAAGATATCCACCATCACAAATGATTTTATCTTGTCTTGACATAAAACTTTGCTAAGCAACGATAACAGTTACCAAAAATAGCAAACGCAGTTTGTAAATTTGTAACCTGGTTCTATGATATCACACCGCGTGAGAGCTCGAAATATTAACAGAACCATATATTTAAATTGTAATGTGTTATGACCAGATTTGAACGTGATTTTATTAAGTGTGGGTTGTTTTGATTTAATGTAGATGGCCTCCAATATCTGAAGGTTCTTTTTTCTGTGTGTATGAGTGAGTATTATTACATTGTTGACTAAAATCAGTCTAATATTACCTACATGTCTATGTTTTTCTAAGAAATGTTGTTTAGTTTAACTCTGACCAGAAAGGTGACAGGTAAGTCTACAGGAGAGCGTGGTTGTAGTAAAACCAATATATGTAGTGGGTTTATTATTAGTACCAGAGATACAATATATATATATATATATATATATATATATATATATATATATATATATTTAGTATATCGAGGCAGCAAGTAATTTTCTAGACATATGCTATTAAATATAAGAGACAATGAATGTCTATTATGTTTAATCATGAGCCGTTCTAAATGTCGTATTTTTGCTTTAATTTCAGTTGAAAATAAAGACAAAAATTCTCCAACATTTGGATAATTATTTATTGGTTTTCTTCTAAGCTTTCGGCTCACATGAGCCATCTTCGGAGAGGTTGTTTAAACTGAAATATTATAAAATCCACCATCACCGACGATTTTATTTTGTGTTGAAATAAAACTCCGCTTGGCAACGGCAATAGTTACCAAAAATAATAAACGCAGTTCTTAAGTTTGCGATGCGGTTTTATGACGTCACACCGCGTGATAGCGCGAAATGACAACAAAACCATCTAGTCAAATGCAATGTAATATGTTATTTCCTGTTTTAAAGTTGATTTTATTGAGTGTTGGTGGTTTTGATTTGATGTACATGGCCTCCAATATCTGCAGGTTCCTCTTACTGTGTGTATGAGTAAGGATCACCGTATTGTTGACCAAAATCTGTCTGATATTACCTACATGTTTATGTTTTTCAGAGAAATGTTGTTTAATAGTACTCTGATCAGAAAGATGACATGTAAATCCTTTCTTTAAAAAGAAATTATGTATTTCATACTATTTTTAGTATTTATTGCCAAATGAAAATAGAATTGTTCTGTTGTTATTATTTGCAAAATTTTACAAGGCAAGGAAGCAAAAATGAACTTGTCCGATACATTCTAAATTTTCTTCATTCTTACATTGATGAAACTGCAATATAAGTAATTTTTAAATATTTATAAATTCATTTGATGCACATTTTATTGTGCAGTATTAACAAAAGAACCATTCTGTTTTTATTTACAATTATTTACTTGGCAATAAATACTAAAAAATATTATGAAATACATCATTTTTTTAAAAAACATTGGGATGACCTAATATTTATGGCCGGTAGTATTTATATATATATATATATATATATATATATATATAGAATTCGTGTTTATAATTGATAATATAGAGAGTTTTCTTTTTTTTAAGTAGGTTGTAATGGAAGAACCTGTCTCCCACTAGCAATGGGCTGTCATCCATTATAAATACACCACGCAGTAGATTACGAACGAGCTGATGACCGGAAGACGACCAGGAACGGACGGAAGTACTCTACGCTCCATTTCTGTACATAGTGACTATTGTGTGGACTCTAGTACAATAAACCTTATTGTTGATTTAATCGCGTGTTTCTTAGTCTTTACCACTCGGGCTAACCACGCATTTGTTTGGATCGTATTTTCACGACACAACAAAGTAAAAAAAAAAAAGAAACGGTTAATAATAATCCGGAATAATCATCGGATTCTATTTAGGAGCACTTAGAACTTGTATCTTTCAGTATTTACACGATAAGGAGAAATATATTGAAAATAGATTTAAGTTCCTCTATGCTCCAGTACACTAATTACTTCATATTCAAGGCGGAACAAAGGACTCAATATATTTTAAAATAGAAAAGCGGCCTCTCCTTACAAAGTCAACGAATCAAAATATATTAATTCTACCCACCAATTCTATCGCAGCTACAATAGAAAAGAATTTATCTAAACTCAACATAAAATTTGTTACTATTTTTAAAACCAAAAAAGAAGTAGTACAAAATAAGGTATATCTTAAAGGAAAAAAATTAGTCTATCACTTTTAATAATTGACACAAGCAACACATAGAAAAAACCTCAAGAAATTTAAGTAAAAAGATTATATGAACATAAATGGGATCTTTTACAAAACAAAGATCTTAATGCTTTATCTGTTTACCTTAATGAACTAAATGCGACAAACGAAACATGTTCACCTTTTTCCACCTTTATTTTATTCTTGCTTTATAAAAATTCATATGTCTTATAGGCGCGATCATGGCTCTCCACGTCCCTCTATCCCTGGTGGCTCTTAGCCTTCGTCTGTTATACCATGAAACCCTCGTTCTATCATCTACCTGATTAGGTCCTTCAAATATGTTATCCGCTGCTGTCTCTTTTCCCCTCTATCTGGCCTGTTAGTATCAGGTTCTCCAAGTACTCTTTTCTCATTGCATGTCACAGGAATTTTAGCTGTCTCTTTCTGATGCTAAGTATTAATTTCCTTTTTGTTTCTATCCTTTCCAAAACCTCATCATTGCTTACATGCTCGATCCATGATATCCGCAGCATCCTTCTGTAGAATTGCATTTTAGTTACTTCATGTTTTTCCTTCATCTTCGATGATATTGTCCAGCATTCACTGCCATATTGAAGAACTGACAGCACATAGCAATCCAGTACTCTCTTCTTTGTGTCTAGAGAAATTGTCCTGTTTCTTAATATATATATTAGAAAATTTAAGACAAAATGGAACATGTTTTCATGTAACGAGATTCGTTCTTTAAGACTTCAGTAGACGTTTTTGTTGATGCAACTGTACGTGTGCACGAGGGCGAATGAACGCTGAAATCTTAAACTTTTAAATTTAAATTTTTGTAAATTTTATTTTAATTAAAAGTAAAATCAATTTACATGCATATATATGTGTGTGTCTTAACACGCACATAGACTATTACATACTTTACCGTTCAAAATATTCCTCACATATTTACAAATTATCTATTACTTTAATACACATGACACGTATATATATATATATATATATATATATATATATATATATATATATATATGACAACGCCTTTTGCCGAAGCTATTGGGCTAAATAAGTGAACTACATCGATTTATCGGATAAAACATACACCCTTACTGTCATGCAAACATGCGCGCGCACACAAATATATTTGCGCAGGTATAAATAAATATTTGCATATAGGCAGAAACTTCTCCATTATTGCAGTTTCACATTAAATCTAAGACGTGAAATAGTTCCTCTCTTCTCATATTTTTAGAGTGCTCTTTATTATTTGTACGCGGGATTTGCGAAAAGGAAAGTTTGCGAAGCTGTAGAATATATATTTTTTAAAAACCTGCTTTCAGGTGTTATTAGTGTGTGTGTGTGTGTGTGTGTGTGTGTGTGTGTGCTTGTATGTGCATGTATACGTGTGTGTGAACGTGCGTGGGCATGCGTGTGAATGTGCTAACGCGTTTGTGAGTACGTCTGTGTGTGTGAACGTACGTGTGTATGTGTGTGTGTGTGTGTGTGTGTGCAAGTCTGTATATCTGTGTGCATGTTTGTATGAGTGTGCCTCTGTATGTGTGTGTGTGTGTGTGTATGCACATGATTGAAAAATGGCCATCCATCTATGAGACATGTAGATTTAACACGAATAGTTTGCATCACTTAAATGTGATTAAATACAGCGCACATACACATGCAGACACGCACACGCACATACATACACTACCAGCCATAATTATTAGGCCACCCCAGTGTTTTATAAAAATGATGTATTTCATTCTATTTTTTAGTATTTATTGCTAAGTGGATAATTCTAAATGAAAATAGAATGGTTCTTTTGTTAATGCTGCCAAAAAACATGTGCATAAAATAAATTTATAAATATTTAATAATTACCTATATTGCAGTCTCATCAATGAAAAAATGAAAATTTAATGTGATTCGGCCGAGTTCATCTTTGCTTCCTTGCCTTGTAAAAATTTGCAAAGTAATAATAACAAAAGAACCATTCTATTTTCATTTCGAATTATCCCCTTGGCAAGAAATACTAAAAATAGTATGAAATACATCATTTCTTTTAAAAAACTGGGGTAGTTTAATAATTATGGCCGGTAGTGTACATACATGCATACATACACACGCACCCACATCTAAATATGCACCTACGTATACACAAACATACACACACGCACACTCACATTCAAATGTACACACACATTTTCAATATGACATTAGTATGTCAGTCAGTTAGTTAAGTGCCATACGTGATACACGCTTGGGCGATCATGTCTCGAAAGAGACATGACTGACTAGGCAGAAGATTATCCCGCAGTAGGTTGCCATTGCTTTCTGCGGTAGACTGGTTGCCGACCAAGGCTATAGAACCCAATCTGTCCTATTTAACCCATAACTGGAGGGATGAGACGGATTAATACCTTTCCCATGGGTATTTGTGCGTAAGTGAATGCAATGAATTCAGCTGGAATTCGAACTCGACTCCCCGATTTCTGGTTCCGAGCTGATATCCACTGCACCACAACGCACATCCTAACGTGTGGTTAAACAGGCTCATCATCCGACAAAGTGATAGAGGGATATGTAAGTGGTTCTTCGGGACGTATGACGTACAAATGGCGAAAAGGCAATTGAATTGAGACTATTCTCTATGGTTTTCCGAATATGATAATTAGTGAGATTTCGAGATTAGCTTGAAATGAAAATCTCGACATGATCTTTGCTTGTTATCCAACGTTCACGTCAGAATGTATCAGCTATTCTTGGATGTCTAGTCACCTTCCGAAAGTGATTCTACATTAATTGAACAATTAGACACTAAGATCCGAGTTCTGCAGTCTTTTATTAGAAATGATATTCAATTATTTCCTGAAGACATCGCATATTTTTAGCACAACAATATGACTATTTCGTGATTTAATATTTTATAAGATTATGATCATAATAGATTAGGTCTGTTTATAATCACGATGGTAGGAAGTTGTGGAGAATGATAACCGCTCACTGTCTAAAGGGACACGACACATAATAACAGATTATATTAATAAAATTTGTTATATTAGCAACATTTGTTAAGCAGTATCCATCAAGCCTGAAGTAGAGTATTGTTTTTATTTTTCAAATATGGCGAAACGTCTAATTTCATATAAGTCATGAAATATATGTCATGAAATATAGAATTCGACTCAAATTTTACGTCCTTGTTTCTTATCTTCTTTTTATGCCGTTAAAAATGGGAATAAAAATAATTAAAAATGTTTTTATGTAGAAATTAACTTAAAGTTAACCATAAAGTAGATGACTTTGCTTTTTACTGCTGTTTAATCTGGTCAGGCGCCCCAGCTGTTCATCTCAGTGTTCTCAACAGGCTCCAAAGGAGAATCTGTAATGTGATAGGTACCGACTTAGCAGCTCGACTCCAGCCACTTTCTCACCGGCAAGATGTGGCTTCCCTATGTCTATTCTACAAATGTTTTCATGGTTTCTGCCCTGACGAATTTAAGTCACTAGTTCTCCCTCCACAAGAATTTACTCCGGCAAAGAGACTGGCAATAAAGCCCCACCCTTCTACAGTTAAATCTGCCAAATGCAGCCTACAATTCTACAGCATTTTTTCTCGCACTTCCTGCCTGTGGAACGCTCTTCCGTATACTTTCTTTACTGACGGCAACAAACTCCAAGAATTTAAATGCAATGTCAATTCCCATCTCTTATCCACTTGACTCCAGTTCTTTCTACATCATCCCGTGTACCTTGTTCTTTTCCTTTCTCTCTACCTTCGGAACTGTCTTCACACCTGTGTTCTCATCCTTCTCTTGCTTTTTCTCTGACACCTCCTGTAAGTTGTCCGTTTTTTTCTTCACTCTCCTCTTGTCTAAACTTTTACTCTTATGTAGCCCCCTGCGCATCAGTGACGGTACCGCCTTGCTTGGAGTGAAACGATAAAAAGAAAAGTACATATGACGCAGTGGATAAAGAGCGTTGGTTGAAATAATCTAAAAAGAGACTCGACCAAAGAGTTCTGAGTTCAATACCTGGTCACAGCATAGGTAACCAAAAAAAAAAAAAAAAAAAAAAAAAAAACACTTGGAAAATTGTTACTAAAGGGAATTAATTGAAAACTGAGATATCCAGAAAAAGCATGTCACGTGGAACTAGAACAATCCACCCCTGTGGTCTAAATAAAAGGTTCTTTGAAATTCCAAAGTATATCACCTGACGAAAGACGGAGGGTACAACGGCGAAAATATTGTTAATATGTGGAAAGAAGTACGAACAATATAATTTTTGTAAATCATGGATTCCCATACTTTTTAGAATCGCGACCCATTATTCTTGAACACAACTTTACTGGGCAAAATCATGAAAGAATATAGAAAAAATATTTATCTGTAAATGTGAAAATTGACTTTCTTTTGTACGATGACAAATGATTAAATTTAGAGCATGACCAACCCTGATTCGTTAAGCTCGTCAGAACAACATATTGCTTCATACAACAACAGCCTGGTAATGAAAGACTAGAAATATCTAAACAGATAGCGGTGGACCTGAAGCAGACTACCACCACGTTTAATTTCGTTGTTTTTCATTTTTTTAAAACTTTTTCAGTGCTGTCCTATCGATTGTTACTTAAACTTTCCGATTATCAAAAACAATTTTGAAAAATTACAATATTTAAACAAATTAGGGGGGGGGGATCAGTTTCTCATACAACGTTAAAGTACATCGATCCTCCATTTTCAACCCACTCGCGTTGGGGTCGCTTTGTTTATGTTAATTTAATTGTTTTGCATTTTTTAACACTTTTTTCAGAGCATTTCTATCGATTGTTACTTAAACTTTCCGATTATATAAAAAAATTTGAAAATTTACAATACTTAAACAAATTTGAGGGGGGGTCAGTTTTTCATACAACGTTATAGTAAATCGATCCTCCATTTTCAGTCCACTATAAGGTTGTATGAAAAACTAGCCCCCCCCCCCCACCAAATTGTTTAAATGTTGAAATTTTTACAATTTTTTTTTTATCATTCGTAAAGTTTAAGGTGTAAAAAATAACATTGCACTGAAAAAAAGTCCCAAAAATTTGATAATGAACAAATTTACAGGTGGCGGTCATATCGTACTGGCGACTGGTTTCAAAATGGAAACGTTGTATGAGAAACTTACCCCCCCCCCCCCCACGCCGAAATATATAAAAATTGATCCCCCATTTTATGTTTACATAATTTCTTGTCTGTTGATAAGCCGTAGAAAAAGAATCAATAAGTCAATGAAATACTGATTAGCTACACATGCTTGTCTTTTAGATTTATTTACATTCTCTGGAATATAAATGTATAGAATTTTTATTTATAATCATATCGCCCCAAGCAAGACATTTTACTGCCACTGGTGCGCAGGGGGTTACATAATAGGAAAGTTATGAGAAAGAGTGACAGGTTATAGGAGGTGTCAGGAAGTGGGTAAGAGAAGGATGAGAATACTGATGAAAGTGGAGTGAACAGAGAAAGGAGCATGAACGAGAGTATGCAGGTTAGGGAGATAGGAGATGACTATTGACTTTACATTTAAATTCTTGGAGATTATGTGTCGGGGAAGCAAGTAAACGAAAGGGAATTCCACAAGCGGGATGTGCGAGAAAGGAAGCTGTTGGAGTAGAATTTGCGTTTACATTTTATTGGTTTCACAGTAAAAGGGTGGGACCTAGTTATTAATCTTGTGGCTCGAGTAAATTCATATATAGGGGGCACCAGTGAACTAAGTTCATCGGAGCAGAAGCCGTGAAAGTATTTGTAGAAGAGACACAGGGAAGCCACATTGCTAAATGATTAATGTATTTTATTTAGTCACTGATTTCGGTGAACGGGGAGTTATCTTAAACTCATCTTTGCGTGTATGAGACCACTGATGGTAGACTGGAAAGGCTAATGAAACACTTAACATGAAACATGACAATCCTAGTTTGATTACATGTTGGTCAGTCGTTTCTTGTCAAAACAGCGAATATAGAAACGGTGCTATAGAAATCGTTATGACTGGACGTTTATATTGAATTGTTGTCATAGTAATTGATATATGATTAATTCAAAGTGGCAGATGGTGAAAATATTGACCTAGACAGCAAAGATGAAAAGAAATTGAATACGAAATCGAATAATTATTACAATATCCTTGATATTTGTTTATTTAAGCAGACCTTTCCACCCATTTCTTCTGGATTGAACTTTGACAACAACTAATCTGATAAAGACATTCACTTATAAGAGCAGGTATCATGTCTATAGGCAGAACAATCTGATCGACCGAGTGTAAAGAGTGAGGCAATCGAGTTGGTAGTGAAAACGGTTTAATACGGATTATGAAATCTTAAATCTAATGGATTTCAAAATCATCATAGAGAACGGACGAAAACCACTTAACGTGTGAATGTGTGTGGCACAAAAAGTGAATATGTGGGAGTGCGTTTGTGTTTACTTATAGATTTATGTGTGTATATCCATAAAAGTTTTCATGACTACTGTTTATATATATATATATATATATATATATATATATATATATATATATATATATATATTCCATTTGTAAACGAGTTATTACACGACTTAGGTTTCTACCATGAGTGGTGTCTTCAGGCGATTTTTAATAACTGATTTTACCGTTTACCGTTTTTCTTTTTAAGAACGCTCACGTAACGTCACGTGGCAGTGAAGTTTTGAACGCGAAATCTTTAAAATTTAAACTAATTATTGCGTTTTCTTATGGTAGAAACCTGAATAGCGTAATAACTCGTTTACAAATGGAAAATATTCAAAAGTTCTACAATATAATTGTATTGAACACTTTTTAATACAAATATGCACTAGTCTAACCCTATTGTGACCAAAAACTAAGTATTAAACAATATATATATATATATTGTGTGTATTTTGGCAGCATTTTTTCATTAATACAGGTTTCATTGAATAATATAGACAAGTTCTGTCTATTTATTTTGTATAATATCCTTTCGTATGATCTGATTAGCTTGATAGTGTTGTCATGAAAAGACGACAAGAATATATATATATATATATATATATATATATATATATATATATATATATATATACAACTTACAGAAAATCAGTTTCAGGAAAGAAACGACAGGGACCAGCAACGAATAAGTTAAGCAAAAAAAAAAAAAAAAAAGCCTGAGAATACACGAATTAGAACAGCAAAAACAACCTCAGAATTGTCACGATTAGGAACATCTAAATTGATTGAGAACAGCTGCGAAAACATTATAAAAATCTACGACCAGCCACCGATTAAATTAGCAAAGATGACAGATAAAAAAGACACAAATAAGAACATAAAAACACCAGAATAGCCACGAATAAGAACAGCAAAAACGTCAGAGAAAACGGACTATAATAATATCAGCAAAGTTGGATCAACCTCGAATAAAATTAGCAAAAACGACAGAACTATCATGAATAGTATCTGAAAAGAGACAATAGTCGAAAGAACAGCCACCTATTAAGATCAGCCAAAGCAACGAGCTGGAGAACAGTCACGAATAAAAAACGACGACACATATCAGCCAAAAATAAGATCAGCAAAAATAACCAGACAACAGCCACAAAAAAGACGATTCGAGCGGGTAAAGTAAGCCGATAAATCCTTTGCTCAGTTTCTTTGTTCTGTCATGGATTCGTTAGCGACCCTCTTCAGATTATTTGAGATTTCCTCGACTGTTTCTTTTTCGATTAGTTATGTTCAAGAAGAGGAATGGCAGCAAAGAATTCTGTCTAAAAGACACACACACACACACACACACACACACACACACACACACACACACACACACACAGAATGACAGAAGCGAATACGCGAAGCGTGTGGCTGATGAGCTCCTAATAGCTTAATAGTAAACCTGAATGTCACAAGTTCGAAGCCGTCTTGTTTTGACGGCGAAGCTGACAGGCTTAATTTGTGGCTTCGAACTGTCAACAACAACAACAACAACAACAACAACAACAAAAAAGGCCAGAATATGAGATGACCAATGTGGAGCAAGTTACCTTGCCATTTGATTATACTGAGGGCGAAGCTTTCGACTTTGTGACGTCTCTCTTGAAAGAAAACAGATTACCTAGACAATTGCAGTCTTAATTTAGCAGCCGATATGGTAGCCTGGCCATCCCCACAGAAGCAACGCGTATGTTAACAGGTGCTGAGTAGAATAGAGAGACTGGGTGGGATTATTGTCGAAGATCAAAACACTAACTGGTTTTGTCCTATTCGGGCGGGAGCTGTCCCGACCTCATTCTCCAGCTTTAATAGTTCAAAAGCGTTTCCGAGTTATGGTGGGTAATGAACCTTTCTCTCTTCACGAGCAGAACGTGGGAAGTCTTTCGCTATTCTATTCCTACTTCCACGGAAAGTGTTTGGACGAAGAACATTTTCAGGTCCTGTCAATTCAATTTTTTTTAATCATTTCACCCCAAGCAAGGCGGTACCGCCACTGATGTGCAGGGGGCTACATAAGAGAGTTAAAGTTTTAGACAGGAAAAGAGTGAAGACAAAGACGAACCAGCTACAGGGGGTGAAAGAGAAAGGGCAAGAGAAAGATGTGAACACAGGAGTGAAGACAGTTACGAAGGTAGAGAGAAAGGAAAAGAACAAGATATACGGGGTGATAAGGGCTGGAGTTAAGTGGATAAGAGATGATTTGACTTTGCAGTTACATTCTTGGAGGCTGAAGCCGTCAGGAAAGCAAGTATATGGAAGGGAGTTCCACAGGCGGGAAGCGCGAGAAAAGAAGCTGATGGAGTAGGAATGTCGCCTGCATTTGATTGATCTAACAGTCAAAGAGTTGGACCTTGATGCCAGGCTGGTTGCCCGAGTAAATTCTTGTAGAGGGGGCACCAGTGACCTAAATTCTTCAGAGCAGAAGCCATGAAAATAATCGTAGAAGAGACAGAGGGAAGCCACATCCCGCCGATGAGAAAGTGGCTGGAGTCGAGCTGCTAAGTCAGGACCAATCACATTACAGATTCTCCTTTGGAGCCTGTCGAAAACACTTTCTCAGTAAACACACACTATTGCCCACACACATAGTAGCAAACTATTCCCTCCGTATTCCATAGGTGAGATGTTAATTTCCACTCGCGCAGCGAACCACAACTCTGTGAAACCGACTCCCAAGAGGATGCTTCCCGGATCATTACAATCTTAACCTGTACTAGCACTATAGCCCGCGTTGCTCGTGTGTAATGAAAGCTTTAAAACTAATCCATGGTCCCGGAGCTCAGACTCTTTGGACGTCGGCACGAAAGACTAAAAAGCAATAGTTGTTTCCAGTTAAAGTGAAACCGTAGACTGAAAGAAAAATGAATGTATGTAAGTCAAATTTTGATTTCCTGGTATCGATATCAAATAAGTTTTTTTCGTCGTAAACTGAATTTTGAAAGCTAAATATGTCCTCTGAGTAAATGGTATCATGGCTGAGACTAAGAACTTGAATTATACCTATTTACCCGAAGCAAAAACTAAAATAAAAGTGCTGAAAAAAATACACACATACAGGCAGATAAACAGACACACACACAAACATCTTGCCTTATATATATATATATATATTATCGATTTTCTGCACTATTGTAAGAACGTTGAAACTTCTGAATATCGTTTCTTATATCTTTGTCTATGAGTGTATCAAATTTGAAATTAATCGGACCACGATTTTTTCGACTATCGATTTTTGATATTTATCTGGGGTACCTCGACACAAAACCTAGCTAAGAACACTCGCAGACGCTCATAGTACAACTGTGTAAATTTTCAAGAAAATCGGTTCAGCCGTTTCGGAGTCTATAGGTAACGGACACACACACAAACCCACATACACACATAGAGACAAAGTTCCATTTATAAGTAAGTTTAGATAAGTCTACGGTTTACCGTTATCTTCTACTATTGGCACAAATTGCAACCTGATCTAACCCTCCACTTCGAGTGGCTCTCAGACCTTGTCTAGAGTGAACCTGAAAAAAGGTAAATTTCCCAGATTATTTTACTGATTCTCTTCAAGATCCTCCGTTAAGGAAAGATGTGGCTAGGTGGCGGCCATCAATGATTTTGAAAAAGGCATTTGTCTGGGATGACTAACCATTAGGGATGAGTCAAGAGGGCTGTAATGCTGCAGATATTCCATGGGTGTGGAAAAAAAGGGACATGTCAAATCTGTGTTTTCAGGAACGTGAAGATATGGAAGGTCTCCCCTTAATAGAGGGATTTGGTAGTTGTGGGATAAAAAGTACGCCGCCATGCCAAGATGTTACAGGTTGATGTGTTTTGTGTGCAATAGTGATGGTCATATAGTTAACGACTGTCCGACCAATCGAGGGTTTGCCTCGGTGGCAGCGGATTAGGATAAACCCAGATGTAATAAGTATGGGGGATTAGTGCTAAGAGACACACACGGGAGAGAGTGGTGAATGTAGAGAGGGTAGAGTTGCACTTAAGGCGTTTGCAACCTTTTGCTCCATTTGATATCCTTTCTTTCTATGTGTCTCGCTCACTTCGCTTTTTATCTTTTTTTATCACGCCTCTCTCTCTTGATCCGTTCTCTGATACATATTGATCTGTTTGTTACAGTGACGCTTAGTATTGCCCTTTCCAAATCTTTCTGCGTTTCTAAATTTGTTTTCAATAGATTTTATTAATTTCCAATTTTCGCACCATCTGCCATAAACAACATTCAGTCAGTTAAGTGTCATACATAATATACGCTTGGGCAGTAGATTTTGCCGCTGTAGATTGTCATTAAATTCTACAGTAAACTGGTTGCCAACCAAGGCTGTAGAACCCAATCTGACCTGTTATTTAATCCGTAGCTAGAGGGAAGAGACGGATTAATACATTTACGCGTAAGTGAATGCAACGAATTCAACTGAAATTTGAACTCGGCTTTCCAATTTTCGTTCTGAGCTGATATCCACTGCAGTGCAACTAAAAAATGCAGCATAAAAACCTAAAATAATTGTTATGCTTACTATCTTGAATGGGTAAATGAAAATGTAGCTACTCATAAGAAATGAGCGAGACGGTAATATTCTGTTTGATGTCGACACCGCGGAATATTGAAAACAACGCGTATCCTCCTCTCCCCGAACCTTAGCCATTCAACGAACTAATGTCGGTCGACTAAAAAAGTGCCGGACTATGGGAGTTACCGGATTAAAGAAATCGAACTGCAATTTCGGTTTGGTTTTTATTCATATGTTAATTTGTTTAATATTTTTCGTATTTCAGATTGTTTCAAGACGCGTTTAATAAGAGGCTGAGGAAGCCCGGTCTTTTATTAACCACACGGGAGTCCTGAATTATGGCGCTTTCAATAAAATCTCATCTAATTAAATTTTGTTCATTTTATTGTTTTAAAATAGAACCGTATTTTCCAGATAAAAATACCGACGCATTGAGTGTGTTCAATTTCTACAAATACTTTAACGGCTTCTGCTCCGATGAACTTAACTCACTGGTGCCCACTATATATGAATTTACTCGAGCCACAAAATTAGCAACTAGGTCCCACCCTTTTACCGTGAAACCAACAAAATGTAAACGCAAATTCTACTCAGTTTCTCAGTAGGAGTTATCTGAAGTATTTTTCTGATATATTGATACAAAGTCTACACTGTTGTTCTTAACAATGCTTCAAGTAGAATTACTATAATTCTATATAATATAATGCCCGTGCATTGATTACTGCTGCCACATCTGGTCGGGTGCTCCTGCTATCCACCTAGAGATCCTTGACAAAATCCAGTAGAGAATCTGTAATGTGATAGATTCCGACTTGGCATCTTGGATACAGTCACTTTCTCACTGGTGCAATGTGGCTTCCTTGTGTCTCTTCTACAAATACTTTGACGGCTTCTGCCAGTGAACGTAGCTCACTGATGCCCCCTATGTATAAATTAATCGAGCCACAAGATTAGCAACTAGGTCTCACCTTTTTACTGTGAAACCAATAAATTGTAAACACAAATTCTACTCCAACAGCTTCTTTTCTCGCACTTCCCGCCTGTGGAATTCCCTTCCATTTACTTGCTTTCCCGACAGTTATACTCTCCAAGAACTTAAAAGTAAAGTCATTAGTCATATCCTATCTTACTAACCTGCATTCTCTCACTCATGTTCCTTTCTCCATTCACTCCACTCTCATCAGTGTTCTCATCCTTCTCTTACCCTCTTTCTGACACCCCCTATAACCTGTCACTCTTTCTCATAACTTTCCACTTATGTAACCCCCAGCAAAACAGTGGCAATAAAATGACTTGCTTGGGGGCGATATGATTATAAAAAAGAAATTCTATACATTTATATTCCAGAGAATGTAAATAAATCTAAAAAACATGCATGTGTAGCTAATCTGTATTTCATTGACAGACTGATTCGTTTTCTAAGGCTTATCAACAGACAAGTAATTATGTAAATATAAAGTGGGGGATCAGTTTTATATGACAATCAATATATAAACTGATCTCTCACTTTATGGCTACAGTCATCCTTCTCTTACCCACTTCCCGACACCCCCTATAACCTGTCACTCTTTCTCATAACTTTCCTCCTATGTAACCCCCCTGCAACACAGTGGCAGTAAAATGCCTTGCTTGGGGCGATATGATTATTAAAAAAATACCTTTTATATTCATATATTCTTTAAATTTCGTAGGCCTTATTTACATTTATTTTGGTAGACTCCTGCTCCTGAGTCAGTTGTTTGTTTTACTTTGATTAAATCTTTAAATGTTTTAAGTGTTTGTGGTAATTTTCATATTGAGATTTGTAGCGTAGGGAGATGGTTAATGTTTCTTTAATTCGGCCTTGTGCCAACCAAGGCTGTAGAACCGAACTTACAAGTTTTAATGTAGAGTTATCAGAAGGTTGATTGGTTGTCGGCAGAATGGAATGTGTGAATAAGTGTGGAATAATGTAAGAATAAATATATACATTTTCTATGTTAAACTAGAAATTTATTAAAAGGAAAGAATAACACAAGTTGTAGAAGTTAATGTGCAATTAGAAACATTATTAAGCAATTAAGGGTGGAGTTCGTGTTCAATGATAAAGTTAAGGGTATGAAGATTTGTAGAAAATATTCGTAGTAGTAATTGTTGAAAGAGTACATGCGTATGTATGTATGTATGTATGTATGTATTCAGTAGGAATGTCTTTAGATGGAGAAGTAGAAGCAAAAGGAATCAACAGAAGGAAAGAGAAAGAGGACAAATGTTCGGTTTCAGCTTGAAGCTTCTCTCGTTACATTTTAGCTTGTCGTCTTTGCTACTTCCATCCCTGACTAACTGTCTTGACGCTAACCGGGGCCTTTTATAGAATTCAGATTTTCGCATTTGCTCGCGAAGTCCTCAAGTCTTGCAAGTCACTCTCATTGGTCAAAAATCATTTTAAAACCTACTTGCTAATTTTGGGTTCGACTTTTTGGTCAATCCTTTTTCCTCTTTGGCAAAAAACCAGGATTTCACACGTCATTGTGAATTTTTGTAAAAGTGAAGAAGAGAGTTAATTTTAATTAATTCCTTATCTGCGACAGATTAAATAAATTTATTCCTGCTGATGAGTTACTGGGTTTGTAGGTAATATCACGTGCCTATTAGCATTTTTTTCTTTTATAGTTCTGTTAATTTTGTACGCATTTCATTTGGTATCATATATCAAGAGTAGTGAGGGATTTTGCAAATATTTTTGTATTTCTCTTCATTAGGTAGACATTCGAACCTATACATTCTAAGGGCTCTTAAATAAAAATCTTTGAATTTTATTTTATTGTTAAGACGTGAGTAAATATATATGACGTCGTTTGTATTCACACTATTGACATTGTTCAGACTGTTGTCGTCATCTTTGTCATATTCATAACGTTTTGGTCGTTGTACGCAACGACCTTCTTCAGGGGATTAGAATTTTGAATCGAACTCTTTATTTCGTCTATGGAGTAGAATTATCTAGTTCCACGTACCATGCCTCTTCCGGATATATCAGTTTCAGTTATTTCCCTTTAGTAACTCAAATCTTCATTTTTTTTTTCACTTCTGAAATATTGAACTCACAGATATTGAACTCACAACTCTTTGGATTAAGTCACTGGATTACTTCAAGCAACGTTTTTATCTATGTGTCCAAAACGTCGTGAATATTACAGCAAAGATGAAGAAAATGGTCCAAACAATGTCAATAGTGTTAATTGTAATATAGACAGATATTGAAGGTGAATATGGTAACAAAAATGAGGACAACAGTTCAAACATTGTAAATAGTGTAAATAGTTACATCTTAGAAATATAGACACAAATTGTTTGTTGACATACGGTGGACTTTATTTTTAAACAGGTATTAGTTCGGATTAAGGCGATATCAAGAAAAGGTAATGTGTTACTTGTTTCTTTTTCATATGTGGATCTAATTGAAGGCTTGATGTTGTGCAGTGTATTAAGGATAATCAGCAGGTATACAAAGATAGAAAGGGGCGTAAAACAAGGATGTGTTTTTTCACCCGATCTATTTAACTTGTACAGCGAGAATATTTTGAGGACCCTAGATGTTATGCCAGGATTTGTCGTCGAATGCCACAATTTGAACAACATGATACGTAGTGCTGATTGCAGACACGGAAAGCAAGGTAGAAGACCTCCTACAGAAGGATGCTGCGGATATCATGGACCAAGCATGAGGTGTTGGAAAGAACAGAAACGAAAAGGAAATTAATATTAAACATCAGGAAGAGACAACTGAAGTTCCTGGGACATGCAACAAGGGAGGAGGGCTTGGAGAACCTGATACTGACAGGGCCAGATAGAAGGAAAAAGGAGACGGATAACATATTTGAAGAGCCTGATCAGGTGGATGACAGAACGAGGGCTGCAAGACGTTACAGGAGAAAGTGTGCTAAGAGTCACCAGGATAGGGAGACGTGGAAGGCCATGATCACCTGAAAGGACAAGGCACAAAGAAGAAGAAGAAGAAGAAGAAGAAGAAGAAGAAGAAGAAGAAGAAGAAGAATTAAGGAAATAAAATTTAATATTGTGTGGATAGATTACTAAGGTGTCGTCTATAAAGCAAGTCTTCAGTATTCATAGGGATATTTTGAAAAGAACCCGAATAAAAAGATTTCTAAAGTGGCAGGCGTTGTACTGTTTTTGCACAGCTGGTTTATTAAACAAATTGAATTGAAATAAGTAAATAAGATTTTTTTCATCATTTCACCCAAAGCAAGGCTACAAAGCCACTAAGACGCAGAGGAGTTACTGAGTGTAGAAAAATATAAGAAAGGGAAACATTAAGGCATGGGAATAAAAAGGTAGAAATTATGAAGACAGAAGATAACGATTGACACTGCGTTTAGATTTTTGAAGATCAAACTTGACTAGAAAGCAAGAGACCGGTAGAATGTTCAGTAAGCGTGTCGTGCGAGAAAAGAAACTGTTAGAATAGAACTTACGGTTACATCTAGCCAGCTCTACTGTAAATTGATGAGACCTAGCCGCCAATCTAGTATTGCGCTTAAATTCATAAAGTCAAGGTACCATAGTGAGGAGCTCATCTATTTAAGATAAATTCTAGAGATAAAAATTGTCTCGTTCGAAGCAATGAACTGGAAGGGTGTTTCATAAGCGAGAAGTGAGAGAAAAGAAACTGTTAGCATAGAACATTTAGCCATCTTATCATCAATATGAGCAAGGGTATAGATTTCTGAATAGATGAGCGGCCATAATAAACATAAAAGATTTCTTTTTTCTTTTTTTTCCTATCTTTTAGAATATAAGACAAACTGTCGGCTACACCCACAAGATTATATATCAATATTACTATCAGTGTCCCTTTAATCTGTGAAAGTGTACAGTACTGTGCAAAAGTATTAGGACAAGAACTATTTTATCTTTTATGAGGCATATTGAGAGAAAATAAACAATTTAATTAAAGTAATTTTATTTGATTTACTCAACAAATGCTTTAACACGAAAAAAATACTTGTTACAAAATAAATTTGATATTTAGTATAATAGCCTTTTGCTTTGATCACAGCCTTCATTCTGTCATCACAAGCTTCTTCAATGTATCTGATGGTATCCTCTGCCATTGGGGGGGGGATAAACAAAAAGTCAGTCATATCCAAGGATAATAGAATAATGAGTAGTTTCAAAATAACTTGCTTAATAGAAAATAGGAAAAATTAAATATAACTTCTTTTTAATACATTTCTTTTACACCTAGTTTTAAATAATCAATATTTATTAGCAATTTACTTGGCTTTTCACCTTGTATTTGAATTTCAGTGAGGTTTTTAGGAAAATCACCCCTGTCCTAATACTTTTACACACTGCCGGTTGTGTGCAAAAGTGTTAGGACAGGGGTGATTTTTAACTTCATTTTGATGCCTCATAAAAGATAAAATAATTCTTGTCCTAATACTTTTGCACAGTACTGTATCTGTGAACTTTCGAGATGACTACATTAATTGTAATGAAATTAACAAATAGATATTTTTGCATCTTCTCGAATGACCATCAACACGGCGAACATCATACATCGAAGTATTTGCTGCCGATACTTGCAGCCATGATGTCTTAAACGATTGGACGAATATTTTATCGACGAGATTTTCTATGATTTGCTTGTGTTTGAATGTTTCTAGAAAAAGACACCAAACAATTTCAATTAATATCAACGAACACGATTTGTTTGGATTTCTTCCCTGCACGAGTCAGTGAGAAATAGACACCCGAGTAATCTAACACGAGCAGGCAGGTAAAATCGGGCCTTTGAGCATTAAGGAGCGACCTAGAATTCGTCATCGACGACGACATCATCATCATCATCATCATCAAAATCATTGTCATCATTCTGATCATTATCATCGTTATTGACGCCGCCATCATCATCGTTGTCATCGCAATCATTAGCTACGTCATCTTCATCCTCCCCGTCATCATCATAATCATCTAATTTATCATCATCATCCGCTTCATCGTTATCATCATCATTGTCATCTTCCTTCTCCTCCTTTTCCGCATCATCATCGTCTTTCCCATGAAAAGGTGTTGTTGTATCACTACGCAACTGAGTACTTAAGAAGCTCCCCCCATATCGGGTTTGAATGTTAGAGGAATTCATTTATGCACAGCGTTATATTGGCCAAATAGACCTGGTGGAACCCATCCCTCTTTAGGTTTTACTAAGGTTCGCCTTAGTTACAGTTAATACCAACTCCAATTTTAAACGGTTCTTTGAAAACGTTCCTATGTAACTGTTACGTGTTAAGTGTAACAAAAGAAAAAAATGATTGACCAAACCTCAGAGATAAATCACAGATAAATATTTAATTTACAAAACACACAAAAAATATTTAAAAATATACAATTTTTGTTGCATTCAAAACAAGAAAAATAGAGTTTAGCACTGGCAAGTGTTACGAGGAGAGAAGAGAAAGGTAAGGTCAGTATCTTTACCCAGTTAAATTGGCAAGGAAGTTAAGTGCTATACTTTTTGGAAATCTTCAAATGAGTATATAAAGAATAATTTTAAGTATGGTCAATGAAAGAGTCAAAAATATGTATTTACCCATATAGTTCCATGAGGTTCTCTTTCAGGTTTTAGTTGGTCGGCAACTTCTTATAGATTCTTTCGGCTGGATATAAATCCTTAAATCAAACTGGAGTTGATAGCATCAGCAAACCCTGGTAACAATTGACTGTTCTCTGCCCAAAACCTATTTTCATAGGGGCTAACACCTAATTTGCATATTTCTAGAACTTTTCGAATTCTCTTGATTTTACTGGAACATTCTCGATCATTCTAGTACCTTCCAAACGTTCTATTTCTAATTTCCTTATTTTTACGACTACTTCATGAATTAAAACTTTTTTGGAATAACTCAATAGAATCCATTACTATAACTTTTTATATATTATTATTATTTTGTATATAAATGCATTCTCGTAACAGTAACGAATACAGAACGATGGTTGTTAAGTTTTAGCGACCAGTTCCAGTGATTTCACTGGCCGAAAAATTAAGGCTTTCTCGCTTCTTATTTAATTTGCAAAATAAACGAAAAAAAAAAAAACAACAACAAAAAAAAAAAAGAATACAAGAACAAACTTATGCAAACGCTAGAAGACATTTTATTATCACTCACCGTTTTTTCTCTCATTTTAACTTCATTTATTTGTTTACCGTCGACTGTTTATGCATTAAATATGCAATTTCTTTGCGTTTCTCTCATTAACCTGCTTTCTTCCAGAGCCTGCAGTTCAATTTTAATCTTCATTTTAAATCTATTTTTGTCTTCTTCAGAGTTCTGGCGATGTTTTTTTCTTTGGCACTAATTAAGCAAGTTTCACTTGAAAAAGGAATATAAGTGTCAAGTCTTTGTTAAACTTTAATAGCCACTTTTTTGAAACCTAAAACCCGTCAAGTACATATCATTGTTTTCAAAGAACTTAAATTTACACATTGCAACATACATTTTAGTCTTAAATTATATTGACAAATATTATTAACATTATTATTGATAAATATTATTAGAATTATTATTCAAAAAGACAATATAAAGACTATTAATTAGCGTGGTCAGTCATTCAGTCAAGTGCCATACGTGATACACGCTTGAGTGATCATGTCTCGAAAGAGACATGACTGACCAGACAAGATTTTCCCGAAGTAGGTTGCCATTATTTTCTGTGGTAGACTGATTGCCAACCAAGGCTATAAAATCCAATCTGTTCTGCTATTTAACCTATTACTGGAGGGAGAAGCGACGGATTGATACCTTTTCAAAGGGTATTTGCACGTAAGTGGATGCAACGAATTTCATTGGAATTCGAACTCGGCTCTCCGATTTCTCGTTCCGAGCCGATATCCACTGCACCACAACGCACATTTTCTTGGTACAGAACACAGGAACATTGCAAAAATAACTAAGATCTTGGTGAATTGGATGTTTTCTACTTGGAAGGTTACAATGTATGTTCAAATGAATTGAAGCTATACTCCTGTGTTTTTTACTTCTTAGTTAATAATCAAATTCATTCAAATCGAAATCACACCTCATTTGTCGATGGCTACAATTATAAAATTATTTTTCAATTTGATGCTTCTCACTCTAAATGATTCTCATTAAAATACCGTAAGCTTTTTTTGCTCGAGTCAAAAGAAAAATACTTCTGACTCAGATTAAAATTCAATGACGGTGGTATTTCAAGAACCTTCCAAATGCTGCAAAGCTTTCGATGAAAATCTATTACTAATATCCACAACCCTTTGAGGAAATCGTGACGCTAATGGCAAAACACAGAATTGAGTTGGCAAGGAAATTAAGCTTTCTGGGGAGACCAGACGTAATTTAGAGATACTCTTGAAGCCCCGATCAAAGGTTTTTCGGATTTGCTCAAAAAGTCAGTCATTTAAAGCAAGTGTCGAAATCTTTCGTCACAACGTTTTGAGCGTTAACTTTCATTTAATTCTGGTGTCAAATCGAAACTGATTGTATCAATTCCAGAAATAAATTTGATGCGTGTGGACAGAGATGATCCTCTAAGATTGTCCAGATCAAACGAAAAGTGTTTCAAACTTAATAAACCTGATTACTAAGGCTTATTTTAATATGATCTATGATGAGAAACACCGAGAAGAGTTACCCGTAAGAGGAAGGGTTACCCGTAAGAGGAAGGGTTACCCGTAAGAGGAAATATGGTAGGGGTGCGCTTTACTGGCTGTGAATTATGTTGTCAAGTTGTTGATGATTTTTTTATAGTACTCAACTATCAATAGATACTAAAATTGTTTATTTTTGTTATTTTTTATAGTGAGATTTGCTCATTACAAGGCCTAGGAGCCACTCAAGTTAGAGGGTTACAGAGTAATACGCGTAGTTTATGCGGATGCGCGGAAAATAACGGTTAGTCTTAGAATTGGACAGGTTAAGATTGTAGTGATCGGGGAAACATTCTGTTGAGAGTCGGTTCCATAGAAACCTGGACCACAGAAAAAAACCGCTCGTATAGTACTTGCCAATAGAATATGGAATGGATGTGGGTGGTTTTCTACAATTTACATGGAATGGCAGGTCCTAGCCGTGAAGGTTAGAACTGGTGGAACCAAAGAATGTAGTTCCTCTCAGCAGTTTCCATGGAAGTAGCGATAGTGTAGTCAGAGACATGCGACATTTCGTCTGTGAGAGAAGGGTTCTAGGCTGGATGTGTAATCTCAGAACCTTTAGGTTGTCCAAAAAGTTCGTAAACAGTTGCAAAAAAACTGAAATTTTACTCGCCAAGTAATCCAAGGTTACCAGAAAACACTTGCAAAAAATTGAAATTTTACTTGCAAAATCAACAAAAATTATTGTTCAAAATAAAAACCATCATTTTCCAAGACTTTCTGCCATCGATCTGCAAGCTTTCGGATCTGGTCAAAGTACCATTCAGCCAGCTTCGAATCAAAGAATTCTTGACACGCTTCCTCGACTTCATCAAACGAGTCGAATCGGCGGCCCTTCAAAAAGTGTTGCATTGAGCGGAAAAAGCCCAAATCTGATGGAGCACAGTCAGGACTGCAGGTTGGATGTGGCAGAACCTCAACGCCGTCCAGCTCTTCAAACTTGTCTTTGGTCTTCCTGGCGATGTGTAGCTTGGCATTGTCCTGCTGCATCAAAGCGTGCTTTAGGTTGATCAGAGCCGGGTACTTTTGCTTCAACTTTTCGTCGACCCGCTCAAGTTGCTGACAGTAAAGTTCGGCACTGATGGCACGACCATTCGGAATCAACTCAAAATGAAATGCACGGTCCCTTAAAAGTTCCACTAAACGTACATGACTTTCTTGCCGAATCGATCTTGTTTTGGAACCGACGGTGTCTCTTGCCCTTTCTGAACCCATCGCTTGTCTCGATTGTGCTGGACCAGATAGACTCATTTCGCAAGTGTTTACGAACGTTTGGGACAACCTAATAAATAGAAAAAAAAAGAACAATATGACATTTTAACAAGACCTCACGAGATGCGTTTCGGAAAAAAATAAACCCTATTTGTTTTATATTTCAGTAATCATTGTTTCATCTAAACTTATTTATAAATGAAACCTTGTCTGTGTGTGTGCGTGTGTCTGTGTGTGTGTGTGTGTGTGTCCGTTACCTATAGACTCCGAAACGGCTGAACCGATTTTCTTGAAGATTTACATAGTTGTACTATAAGCGTTTGCGAGTGGTCTTAGCTAGGTTTTGTGTCGAGGTACCCCCGAATAAATATCGAAAATCGATAATCGAAAAAATCGGGTTATAGATGGAGTGGTCCGATTTTAATAAAATTTGATACACTCATAGACAAAGACATAAGAAAAGATATTCAGAAGTTTCAAGGTCGCAGTTCTTACAATAGTGTAGAAATAGATAATATATATATATATATATATAAAAGGCAAGATGTTTGTGTGTGTCTGTTTATCTGTCTGTATGTCCTTTATACAAACCCTCAATTTTTTATCCGATTCTCACTAAACTTCACACAAATATTCTTTAGGCTGAGTCTGAGCTCCAGGACCATGGATTAGTTTTAAAGCTTTCATTACATCCGAGCAACGCCGGGCTATACAGCTAGTATATATATATATATATATATATATATATATATATAAAGTCAAGTTGTTTGTGTGTGTGTCTGTTTATCTGTCTGTATGTCATTTATACAAATCCACAATTTTTATCCGATTCTCACCAAACTTCACACAAATATTCTTTAAGCTTCTGGTCAGGTCATGGGTAACTTATTTTTTCCAATTTCTCTCCGATATTGGAACTCGATATCCCGATATGCTAGTATATATATATATATATATATATATATATATATATATATATATATATATATATATATTAGGTGCGATTGGTAAATTGGAACAATTATTTTATCATTTCAAATATTCTTTAGGCTGAGTCTGAGCTCCAGGAACATGGATTAGTTTAAAGCTTTCATTACACCCGAGCAACGCCGGGCTATACTGCTAGTCTGTAATAAGTAGACTTGATTTGTGCCTAGACATCAATTCATTAGAAAATGTTTAGTGGTTGATGTTTAGAAAAGTGTACGTTGGCAATATCGGACAGCCAATTACTGTTGAGATGAAACAGGTTATCAGGCATTCTAGATTTACAAAATGGCTGAGAGATTCTTTCATTCATTTTGAAAGGTGAAAGGTTTTGCTATAAAGTTTCATTGTTTTTTTTTACACTATTTACAATGTTCGGATTGTTGTTCTCATCTCTGTCATATTCACAACGTTTCGGTCTTTTCTAGGTTCCGGCCTTCTCCAGATGATTGATTTAATGCCCCAAAACCGCAAGTGTTGTCCACCTCAATTTTTTCAGACCAACGCTTTTAAACCACTGGTCGATATGTCCTCGAGGACACATCGCCCAGTGGACAAAAGCGTAATCCAAAAGAATTCTGAGTTCAGTATCTGGTTACATCAGATATCTGATGCTGAGTTGTCCAGAAGAGGAATGACACGTGGAATTAGTATAATCTACTCTGGTGGGCAAAATGAAGAACGCCGCAGCGAACAACGGCCGAAACGTCGTAAATATGATAATAAAGGTGAGAACATTTCGAACGATGTAGTGTAGTTACAATATCTCACCTCAGAAATATAGACAAGTAGTTCAACTTTTTGCGTAATATCATATATATATATATATATATATATATATATATATATATATATATATATATATATTAGTCAGCCTCATGCAAGCCTGTTTCGCTGTATCACAGCTCATCAGTGTGGATAGACACATCCACTTGCTTCTGGCCGGGATCGAAACTTGACCGATCTGGTAACAGTCGGAGTCGCTTCCCCTAAGATATAGATAGGCGAATGGAATCAGAAAAGTGAAATTTAAACGTGTAGTATATAAGCAGTGTATACACACGCCAGTCACCGAAAAAAACTCAATTCATTCCTAAAGAGTAATGCATATATCGCAGAAGTGGAAACTGTTTTTAAAATTTTCTTCTCTAGAGAGCTCAATCGTAATGAGAACATAATAAATTAGTCATCCATATACAAGCCTGTTTCGCTGTATCACAGCTCTTCAGTGTGGCAAGACACATCCACTTGCTTCTGGCCGGGTTCGTATATATATATATATATATATATATATATAGCACCTAATGAGCCAGACGAACATAGGTAGGTTTGTCTAGCTCATTAGGTGTTATTTAGTTTGCTCTACCGTTGTATTGAGCACTTTATGTTAGATGGTTACTCGTGTCGGGTTTTTTTCTTTGGGCTTCGTGATGATTTCGGTTCGAACACTTTTTACAGACTTTCATGTCTTAAGCTCTTTCTTTTTTTAAAACCTTTTTTTCCTTCGTTCGAGGAAGGTTTTCATGACGAGTATAACTATATATATTCACGTTTATATATATATATATCTATATCTATGAATAAACAGACTGAGATAGATTTGTGAACGACGTTAGATGTGAATAAATTAAAGTAAATAGATAATCAACAGACCTATCTATCTATCTATCTATCTATCTATCTATCTATCTATCTATCTATCTATCTATCTATCAGCATGCAGTGTGGGTATAGAAGAATCCAAAGGAATATCCTCCTGTACATACAGTGGTAGGATAAGTCTCTAAGAGAGCTTTAAATATATATGTATATAAATACATATGGAGCAAATATAAGAAAAATTAAGGTAGACACGTTATTTCATGGTAAATCGGAAGTGTAAGCCTATTTCAGGCGAACCAACATCAGCCTCCATCTTTATTATACAAAGGAGTTTACACGAATTCGTATAAAATCCTTTGTGCAATAAAGACGGAAGCTGATGATGGTTCGCCTGAAATAGGCCTTATACTTCCGATTTACCATGAAATAACGTTTCTGCCTTAACTTTTCTTATATATAGAGAGAGAGAGAGTGAGAGAAAGAGAGAGAGAGAGAGAGGGAAGGGAGAGAGAGGGAGAGAGAGAGGGGGAGAGAAAGGGATGATTTTATGATAAAGAAAGAAAACCAGATAAATTGAAAACAATTGAGAAAGGAAAAAAATCTAATGACTGAAGGAAAACTGAAATAAAATAGGCAAAAATTTAAAGAGAAAATAAGATTGAAAAAGAAAGAAGATTGCTGAAATATAAGAAAATTCTTTTTAAAGAAGACCAAGTCTTTGAGTTACTTTTAGTCGTTGAGTTACTTTTCCCATTAGATTTGTCTAACTTGTTTACTTATCGGATCAGTTTGATTAGTGATCAAACTATATTAAGGCCAATCTATTTAAGAACAATCTACTTAAGACAGACATTTTCTATAGAAGTACTAAGAAGTAGCCATTATTTGTCTATATGGAAATAGATGCTAACGGAAAGGTAAGAACTAAGCAACTGCGGAGAAATAATATCGAACTTGTTGAGGTTCGTTTCCACAAGTCTTCTTCAAAAAAGTGATTAGTCTTCTTTCGAAAGCGGGTAAAATCCTTAGCATTTCATAACTTGAAAATATCACTAAGGTCAGGAAAAACAAAATGGTGAATGCATACGCACAAAGGGAGGTAACTTTTCAGAGACATCAAAAACCTAGGCATATAAAAGAAAAATGTATTTCTCTGCTTGCATATACAGTGCGGTAGTTGCTCAGATTGTGGAATTGGAGGGCCGAAATCGGGTTCGTTACATTCACTTACGTTCAAATGCCCATGAATAAATAGTATTGGTCAAGACTTGCGTGGCAACTAATATAAAAGAAGGAATCTGGATTCAAAGTATCCAACAATGGTTTAAATAACTTCACCAAACCAAAATTGGCCAAGCGTGGTGATTACGGCTACACCTCTAGAAATATAGACAATAACGGGTTTTAGGTTTAGCTTACAATTTATGACAAGTAAAAACACTTATAAAAACTCACAATTAACTTGGAACTTTGCACATGCGCATGTAATGTGGTGCTAAAAATTGTCAAGATCATTTGGCTGTACTCTTTTTTTTTGGATGCTTTGGGTATCAGCGCCTGATTCTTTCGCTTTAAGTGCCATAGAGAAGGTACAACAATAGGAGATTCTCTATCTTAGAATTTGATTCTTGGGTTGTCTTGTGGAGTAAGTAATTCAGCCTGGTAACATAAATGAACTTGGCCATACGCCTTAAATGAAGAACTTTACGGGTGCCCAAAAAACGTTGGAGTCAGTCTAGAGTATTCTTAATAGACGTCAGGGCGAGTAGCCTCAGCAAGACTTAATATTATAACCGCTAGAAAGCGAGTTATAATAATGACGACGACGAGGTGGAATGAACTCATACAAATTATAAAAGAGCTGACGAGAATCTCAAGACTCATATTCAGTATAACAAGTAGCTAAAAAAAACTTTTTTTGCTTCAGCGAACATGATAAAAGTGACGATAAAAATTTTGAACACGTTGGCTTAATTTTTTTTCTTTGGTGTAAAAACAAACAAACAAAAAAGACGCATATTCTTCAAATATGGAAGAAATATTATCTCAGGTGGTAAAAAATACAGCAACATCAAAAAGTGAAGTAAAAATGAAAAATATATGCAATGAACTCGAATTGCCAGTTACTATGGAAGAAATAGAAGAAAAATTAGAAGACGTTTATTTAAAAAAAAAAAAACGACTAAAAGAAAGTAAGAAAGAACGAAATCAAGATTTGAACACTGACACGCTATGTGACAAAATATTAATATTTTCACAGAGACTAGTAACATCTATCATATTACAAAAGCTGATAAAGGAATAAAGGAATTTTATAGCGAACATCCGGAAATTTGAAGGTCAAAACTTCATATAGATATCGCCGGTTCAACAAAAGGCTCACATTATTTTGTGGTAGTGGATAGCTTTACTAAGTGACCTGAAATTTATAAAAAAAAAAAAATTCTACGCTTAAAGTGAATTTTTACACAAACTGTTTGAAGGATATAGCATTCGCGATGAGTCTAGGATAACGATACACAATTCACTGCTTACGAACTTGAAATTTCTTTTAAAATGTACTCGATTGAAGATATTGTTACCCGACCGTACCACCTAAAACAAAAACGGACGAGCTGAACGGTTTGTGGGTACTTTTAAGAGAGCTTTGAAAAAAAAAATGAGTGAGTGAAAAGCACTACAAAAATTGTTGAGGTTATACCGGATAACGTCAAATCTCAGTACACCAGAAATAAAAGAAAAAAATTAGAAGACACGTTTATTTTGAAAAAAAAAATCGATTAAAAGAAAGTAAGGAAGAATCTTGAAAACTTGAACATTTAGTCGCTATTTGACGGAGTACTAATATTTACACAGAGTGTAGTAATACCTATTATATTACAAAAGCTGATATTAAATGAATAACTTAGTGAACATTCGGACATTTCAAGGATTACATTTCTTATGAGACTCTATGTATACTGGACCAAAATGGATCAAAACTTTAAAAAAGCAGCAAAATTATGCAGAAGTTGTGCTCTGGCAACAAAATTACCAAGCCGTGGTCAAGACTGCAAAAAGATATCACAGATTCAATAAAAGGATCACATTATCTTGTGGCAGAGAATAGCTTTACTAAGTGACCTGGAATTTGTAAGTGTCAAAAAACAACAAAACATAACAAAAACAAAAAAAAACAAACAAACAAAAAAACAAAAACAGCAACAACATCAACAACTCCTACGCTTACAGTGAATTTTTACACGAACTGTTTGCAAGATATAACATTCCGGATGAGTCTAGGATAACGGTACACTATTCACTGCTTACGAATTTAACATTTCTTGTAAAATGTTCTCGATTGAAGATATTGTTACCCGACCGTATCACCTAAGACCAAACGGACAAGCTGAACGGTTTGTAGGCACTTTTAAGAGAGCTTTGAAAAGAAAAAGTAAAAGTAAAAAAAAATGTGAGTGAAAAGCACTACAAAAATTGTTGAGGTTATACCGGATAACGTCAAATCACAATACACCGTCAGACATCACCAGCAGAATTGATATTCACGAGAAAAATTCAATTGTTGTTCGACAAATTGTTACCAGGTCAAAACAGAATAAGAACAGATACAAAAAAGGACACTAAATTTTTCAAATTTGGTAGAAAAGTGTTTTTCCGAGTGTATAAACATGGAAGAGAAATGTGAGAAGACGGTGTAATAACGTCACGATTTGGAAAGACGGTATATACATTAAAAGGAGAAAAAAATAAGACCACAAAAAACATTACAATCAGTTAAGGAAAAGGCTTACTTAAGAAAGGCCCGCAAGAAAGAAAGAACCGATGCAAGTGTTGTATGATACTTTTGATCTACTAAAAAGTCACAAGAATTTATTGAACGTGTAAGTATGATTACCAGGAAAAGAAAACATAAGGAAAAACTAGAGGTTGACCCAAAACGTAAAAACAAAAAAACAAAAAAACAAAAAAACAAAAAACAAAACAAAAAAAAAACGGAGTTCAGTACGCTTTTATTAATAACTGAGATAAAACGTGAAATTAAACTTATTTCATTTTTCTATCTTTTAAAGAAATAGTATTTGTCTGTTTTTCATTTTTACCTCTACTTTTATTTGTAGCTTGGAATTTTCAACGAAGAGAAAATATTACATAAACGATCTCTAAGATGGCGAAGTGGAAACAGCGCCCGATTCGCCATTTTCTTACCATATTATTTCAAATCTTATCAGACTTTCGAAACTTATTTTTAATTTTAGAACATGTTTATCTGTTTATATATACACGGTGCAATAGACAAGTTGTTTAAATTACGGAAAAATTAAAATAACACTGTCATCTTATTTTAACAAAAACATTTACCAATATTACACAAAAATATTTTGAAATACTAAATAGTAAATTTATTCAATAAAATCGCCATTGGCTTCAACCACAGACTCCAGACAATCTCGGAAGCTCTTGCAACTCTTTTGGATGATCTCCTTGTTTAAGTTGGTGAATGCTGCCCTAATCCTTACCTTCAGTTCATCTTTGGTGTTTCAAGGAGTCTTGTTGGGTCTCTCACACAATTGCGCCTCAAACATAATAATCAAGAGGGATTGCAGTCTGGGCAGCTAGGTGTCCAGGTGTAAATGGTGATGTGGTTGCAGAAATTGTCTGACAACCATGACTGGGTTCTCCTGCTTGTGTGGCATGGTGCCGAGTCCTGTTGACAGACATAGTCTGTTCCAGCAACCACTGTCTTGACCCAGGTCAGCACAACTTCCTCAGCCACTTGATGTAGGCCTCTATGTGGAGTCCTGGGGATATGTGGAGAGATGAATAAAGATGTAATAGCGCCATCACTAGTGATCATTCCAAACACCATGATGTTGATTGGATATTTGGCTTTAATCATTCTCGGTAGATCTTTTTTGGGGACACAGCAAACCAACGGTTATTCCTCAGATTGACTATACTGTGCAGTCGACAAAAAAAAAAAAAAAAAAGGAAAAACAAACAACACAAAATTAAGAAAGATAAAATGGCAACAATTTACCCAATACATACACACACACACACACACACACACACACACACACACACACACACACATATATATATATATATATATATATGTGTAAAATAAAATAAATTTCGAAGTTCAAAACCTTTGTATGATCATTTCTACATGAAATCCCTAACAGAGATATCACGCATCATCGGCAACTTATACTCAAAATAAAATGATATTACCGGCGGAAGTTCAAAAATTTCAAAACATTTACATCACAGAAAAAAACTAGATAGGTTGTATTAATAAGTAGGTAGTAATCAATGTCTATTTTTAGATTTTGGACAAAATTACTTTTAGATTGAGTTGTAAGTGAAAAATTTAAAAATGTGGCTATGTCTAGCTCTAAAAAGGGGGAAAGGGAAGAAAGAAGTGGTGTCTGAATGGGAAGAGGGCTAAAACAAATGGAAAGAAAAAGAAAGAAAAGGGAAAAAGAAAAGGAAGAAAAAGAAAGAAAAGAAAAAATTTCATACACCTAGAGACGCTAGGGACGTTTTAACAAAACTAGCGTTTTTAAATGGATATGAAATTATTAGAAAAAAGATTTGGGATTTAACTTCCTGCTTTTCCTTTTGTATTAAATTTTTTTAATATATATATATATATATATATATATATATATATATATATATATATATATATATCCGAGTGAATAAGGAACGACCAAAAATTTACAACGTCCTAGACATTAATTTAAAACAGTGCTCGATATATAATATAGAGCTGTGAATATTTATTATAAATTATATTTGAAAACATCTAGAAAGACAAAGGAAACATGGTTCCTTTATTTTTTTCTTGAAGACAAAGGAGACATGTTTCCTTTGTCTTCAAGAAAAAATTGAAATCATTAAATACATAAATAGCAACAAACTTTTAAACCAGCGGCATGAAACCACAGTAAACTACAAACAGAACTAACCTTACTTCTTCTTCTATATGCCCTGTCCTTCAGGACGTAGGCGATCATGGCTTTCCACGTTTCCCTATCCCTGGTGGCTCTGAGCGCGCCTTCTCCTGTTACACAATGCAATCCTCGTTCCGTCATACACCTGATTAGGTCCTTCAAATATGTTATCCGTTGCTTTCCCCTGTCTCTTTTTGCCTCTATCTGGCCTGTTAGTATCAGATTCTCCAAGCCCCCCTTCCTCATTGCATGTCCCAGGAACTTCAACTGTCATTATACTAAAAATACTACAAAAGCCAAAGCTAGGATCCATTAGAGACGATAAATATTTATAGTACTAACAACATTCTTACATCAAATTTTACGTATTACACACCACAAAATGTGATCTAATTTAAAGTTTTATAGAAAAAAGTGATTGCCTAAATTCAAAATAAAGGTTAAATATACAAAATTAGATTAATTATAAAAACTGTGCTTAAATACAAAAAATATTCTATAGTTCTACAAACAAACATTAAAGAGAGGTCTAATCCTATCCCTCCCTACCATTTACATTTCCTTACTCTCCCCCTCTAATCAACCCAAAGAATAAAGTCTAGTCAAGCGGCCATAAAAACTATAGCCCATCTTCTAATGTTAAATCTGTCTACAAAATTCCCGACACTTTCATTAATCATCTATATTCCCTGACCCACCCCACTTTTTCTAAAATTCTAACGGAAAATTTGCTAACCCCCACCAACATTTCATACACTACTCACCAAATATAAGAAAAGAGGTTTTCCATTCCTTTCAACAGCACCTGATGAGACATTGTAATTTCAATGTCAAAACAAAATGTACACTTTGTAGTGGATTAAAAAAATTGTACATGTTCTAAAATACAATTTATGATATATATATATATATATATATATATATATACTCTAGAAAATTTTGTAGATATTCTACAATTTCATGGGTAATACGTATTTCGCAGAAAACCTGCTGCTCGTCAGACTCAAATGATACAACAGCCGATATTCAAAATAATCCAGAAAAGAATCACATACAGACACTCACGTGCCCATATCTAGAATATTTTGAACTAGCAGTATAGCCCAAGGTTGCACGGGTGTAATGAAAGCTTTAAAACTAATCCATGGTCCTGGAGCTCAGACTCTTTGGACGTTGGCACGAAAGACTAAAAAGTTTCCAGTTAAAGCAAAACCGTAGACTGAAAGAAAAATGAATGGATGTAAGTCAAATTTTGATTTCCTGGTATATTTATCAAATTTTCTGCACTACTGTAAGAACTGCAACCTTGAAACATCTGAATATCGTTTCTTATGTCTTTGTCTATGAGTGTATCGAATTTGATTAAAATCAGACCACTCCTTTTATAACCCGATTTTGTCGATTATCGATTTTCGATATTTACCTGGTGTAACTCGACACAAAACTTAGCTAAGAACACTTTCAGACGCTTATAGTATAACTGTGTAAATTTTCAAGAAAATAGGTTCAGCCGTTTCGGAGTCTATAGGTAACGGATACACACACAAACACACACACAGTTCTATTTATAAATAAGTTTAGATATTGACTGTTGTATCATTTGGGCCTGACGAGCAGCAGGTTTGTTGCGAAATACGTATTACCCATGAAATTGTAGAATAGGTAATTTTTTTTCTAGATTATATTACTCTGTTAAATTAGATAATTAAATTGAACATTGAGTTCTTTTGATTTCGTCTCTGTCGGAATTTACCTGACTTAAATACCAAATATTCTACGTTATATATATATATATATATATATATATATATATATATATATATATATATTTTTTTTTTTTTTTTTTTTTTTATAAGCGTTTCACCCTGAACAAGGCATGTCACTGCCACTACTGCGCAGGGGGCTACGTAGAGTGGAGAAAGGCTGATTAAATATAGGAAATGACAGAGGGTGGGTGATAGGCGGGTAAGGATACCGAGAATGAGGGTTGGGTAGATGAGAGTGTTGTGAGAATAGTTGGGAGTTAGTGTGATAGGAGGTGTCTATTGACCCTACATTTAAACACCTGGAGATTGTAACTGTCGGGAAAGCAGACTTGTGGAAGGGAGTTCCACGGGCGGGAAGCGCGAGAAAAGAAGCTGTTGGAGTAGAATTTACGGTTACATCTTATATATATATATTAAGGCTGAGGCAATCAAAGATCGCCATGATAAAAGCAGAAGCTCCTCAAAAATTCTATCGAAACAACTAAAAAGTGCCGCGCACGAACTACGCAACCACCTTCACATAATTGTAAAAAAAGCTGACAAGGCTAACATCTTTGTTGTACTTAACAAATCAGATTACAACACAAAACTCAACCACATACTCCATGACCACACAAAATTTAAAAAAATTAACAAAAACCCGACACACCAACTAAAATCTAAACTTAATAAACTCATTAGTGCCAACAACGCTGATCAGAATTCCTTAAAACTCCCTAAAATTATTGGTGACTATAAACCTGGTTACATATACGGAACCATAAAAACTCATAAACCTAACTATCCTCTCCGCCCTATCATATCCCAAATTCCTACTCCTGTATACCAGTTAACTAAACATATTAACCAGCTTATCACACCCTACCTTCCGAGTAAATACAGCATAAAGTCAACCCTAGAGGCAATCCAAATCCTCAAGAGTGAAAAACCTAATAATGAAATCATAGCTTCACTTGATGTAGAAAACCTTTTTACTAATGTACCCGTCAGTGAAACTATTGATATAATTATAAGAAATGTTTACAGTAATCCTTCATTACCCCCACTCAAAATTAATCCCAACATCCTAAGAAAAATTCTACTAGCTTGTACTACTGAAGTGCCTTTTGTTGATCCAAACAACACTATATATATACAACGTGACGGAGTCTCCATGGGTTCAGTGCTTGGTCCGATTTTTAGTAATTTCTACATGTCTAACCTTGAAAATACTACCTTTGCAAAATTTACAAAACCATCAATATATCTAAGATATGTTGATGATATCCTACTATCAATTAAAAATACTAATGAAATCTTACAACTTCAAAAACAGTTTCAAAATAACTCAGTTTTAAAATTTACTTATGAACTTAGCAAAGATAACAAAATTCCTTTTCTTGATATATTAATTAACACTGACAACAATAAATTTACTATCTCACCGTATCAAAAACCTACTAATAAAAATCCCTCCACACTCAATTATATTAGTGAATGCCCCCACTATTACAAAATAGCCATTATAAAAAATCTATTATACCGTGCAAAAGTCAATTCATCTACAAATCAGATCTTCTACAGTGAACTAAAAAACATAAAACAGACACTCATCAATAATAATTTTCCCAACTACATAGTTGATGAACAAATACATTACTTTCTTAAAAAGCTTAACATGGAAAAAACAACACATGATACTAACCCAACCAATCCTAAACATATCACTCTCTTATACCGTAGCCAGATGCACTCCAACTACCAACTAGATGAAAACATCCTAAAAAAACTCATAAATACTAATATTTCTCCGACAGACTCTAACAAAAGAATTAAGTTCATTATATATTACACTAAATCCACTACATCTAATTCATTTGTCCGCAACGACTCTTCCCCCACCGTTAGTGATTTGCAAAAGACCAATGTAGTATATAAATTCATATGTCCATTTAGAGAATGTATCTCTAACAACCTCAATAATATCTACATCGGCCACACCACAAATTTGCTCTCACGGCGTCTGACGTTGCACTTAAATAAAAATTCAAATATATTCCGTCATTTAGAACAACACGGTTATCAACGCACACTTCTGAGAAAAACGCTTGTTGATAACACGTACATACTCAAACAAGAAAATAATAAGCAGAAACTAAAAATCCTCGAAGCACTCTACATTAAACAGTTTAAACCTGGTTTGAATACAATCAATTTCGATATTTCCAACAACGTACTCAAATGTCTGTAATCAGACCAGGGACCACAACACCACTATTTTGTCACTGTCTTCGGCCATCCGCCACGGTAGGGATGGACTTATATTTTCAATTCAATTATCTTTATTGTTAATAGCTTAAATGTTCTATGTTTACTGTGTGTTATTATTTACTCTTTGATAATGGCTTATGTGAGCCGAAAGCTTAGACCTGATAAAAAATTCAACAAATACTGTGATTTTTTGTTGTCTTTTAACGACATCACCATCAAGTATATCAGACGGTATGAACGGATCCTACACAAAATTAATAGACAAAACTTGTCTATATTATTCAATGAAACCTGCATTAATGAAAAAATGCTGCCAAAATACACACAATATATATATATATATATCAGGTGATTGAAAAGTACTCCCTCAAACCCATCATCAGAATTCGGATAAATAGAGCAAGAAGCTGAATCAGGCCAGAAATAGGACAAGAACAGTGCGGTTTCGTCAAAGACACTGGAACAACGAACGCCATATTTATGTTTAGAATGCTGTCAGAAAGGGCAATACAAATGAAGAAGGGCGTGTCCCTATGTTTTATCGATTATGCGAAGGCATTCGATAAAGTACGACACAAAGAACTGGTAGAAATGCTCAGCAACCTTGACATATTTGGAAAAGACATTAGAGTCATCAAGAATCTCCGCAGACAACAAACCGCCTGAATACGGACAGGAAACGAATTTAGCAGATATACAACAATAGACGACTTCATTAGACTAACCTTTTTACGTTGATGCAACTACGCACGCGTACGAACGAAAGAGAGACGCTTGAAATTTGAAATTTAATTTTTTTATATTTATTTTGCGTATATAATCTTGTCTAACGATTTCATTTTGATTCATTTTCTTTCTGTTTGTTTCCGTCAGATTTGTTATTAAATCTGCCACGTTGTGATAATAAAAGACCTAAGAAATAAAACGCTTTTTTAATGAAAAGAGAAAACAATTTACAAGGAGACGAAAACGTCTAGAAAGTGTTTGATTATTGCACAGTGAATTTGCGCTTCGGTTCTTACAACGTGTTTCACTCTTCTTGGCAGATCTTTTGTTATTATTCCATTTGAACGGCACTTTGCCTTGTTTAGACAGTTGGTCGCGCCAAATTATGATTCGCTTTCTTTTAAAATCTAGAACTAAAGTCCAGTCTCAGCGCAGTTGCCACATAAACCAGAAGTGGACTCTGCGGGTGTTGAATAAACACAAATATACCTAAGTAGGCGTCTACAACAGGCATTGTAGCAGAAGTTTGATGTTAAATCGTCGTTGACGTAGGCGTGATCTAGTATCGAAGAATTTAATTTCTTCTTTTCTGATCGCCTCCTTTATGATAATGGTGTTGGTGACTAAGTCAAACAATTCTTGCATGGAAGAGACGATCGCAGAAAGCAATGGCAACCTACTGCGGGATAATCTTCTGCTCAGTCAGTCATCTCTCTTTCGAGACATGATTGCCCAAAGCGTGTATCACACAGGGCCGTTAACTGACTGACTGACTGAATATAATAGTTGGAGACATGATTAAGACTTCTACTGGGCATAAAGTAGGGGATCAGTTTAATATTGTTATGAAGTAATAAACTGATCCCCCACTAATTATTACAGAAAAATATAATACATCTCTTCCCCCTCTAGCTATGAGTCAAATAACAGGACAGATTGGGTTCTATAGCCTTGGCTGGCAACCAGTCTACCGCAGAAAGCAATGGCAACCTACTGAGGGATAATCTTCTGCGCAGTCAGTCATGTCACTTTCGAGACATGATTGCCCAAAGCGTGTATCACGTATGGCATTTAACTGACTGTCTGAATAGTTAAAAACATGATTTAGGCTTCTACTGGACATAAAGTGGGGGATCAGATTTATATTGTTATGAAGTAATAAAATGATCTCCGAGTAATTACTACTTAATAATATAATACATCTCTTCCCCCTCTAGCTATGAGTCAAATAATAGGGCAGATTGGGTTCTATAGCCTTGGTTGGCAACCAGTCTACCGCAGAAAGCAATGGCAACCTATTGTGGGATAATCATCTGCCCAGTCAGTCATGTATCGGAAGAGACATGATTGCCCAAAGCGTGTATCACGTATGGCACTTTACTGACTTACTGAATATAATAGTTGGAAATATGATTAAGGTTTCTACTGGGCATAAATTAGGGGACCGGTTTTATATTGTTATGAAGTAATAAACTGATCCCCCACTAATTACTACTTTATAATATAATACATCTCTTCCGTTTCTAGCTCTGAGTTAAATAATACTACAAAACCACACAAGACTCTTTTTACCTAACTGTAGCACATTGGGAAAGAAAAAAATGTTAATCTTCAAAAGGTTGGATGATTATTTCATTATTTCTTTGTTAATTTCCATTCTACTCAAGGCCCCAATGCCACCCAAGGAAGGGGACTGCTGAAAGCTATGTTCATCCACTAGAGGGGGTTGAGATTGTATTGGTCAGAGAATCCTCTTCTTTAGACCCTGCTCTATGAAGCAACAGTTCTTGAGAAGAAGCTATCCGTGTAGAACTTACACCTTACAAATACAATATGAAGGGAATGAAGGTGAATTTCTTCATTGTACGCGGCGTGGGTGGCATTAACTGAGAAGGTCGAGAGATGCAGGAACTAAGTAGTGTAGCTTGTTTGAACATTTACCATAGAGATAGCAATAGCGTAGCTTATCGTAGAATAGTTTACAACACACCAAACAAATAAACCTTTGTCTTTAGAAGAAAATAATAATAATAATAATAATAATAATGAGAAGAAGAAGAAGAAGAAGAAGAAGAAGAAGAAGAAGAAGAAGAAGAAAAATATTCAATAATAAAAGAAGGCAGTAAATACAAACAAGATTTACATTTACTAGATTCTGTAGAAAAGCAAAACAGAAGCCAAGACCCAAATACTGTGGCAAAAAGTATGAAAATGACAGCCAAATATAAAGCTCTTGAACAGATAAGACAACGCTGGCAAGACAAACCTCTGCATGATCAATATCCAGAACGTGCCAATAAATCCAATGTTGATAAAGTTAATACTCATCGATGGTTACGTGCGTATGGATTAAAGTCTGAGACTGAAGGCTTTATTCGTGCATCGCAAGGCCAAAGTCGTTTCACTAGGAACTTTCAGGCAAATATACATAATAATGTTAATCCAAAATGCAGGTTTGGTGATAAATCTAATCTCAGGATGTTCTGTACTTGCCCCAAACGAATATAAAAATCGTCACGATAGAGTGGGGAAATATTTACATTGTGTAACCCTATTTCCACCCCGGTATATATATATATATATATATATATATATATATATATATATATAATGGAGTGAGAGAAGTTGATATTAGTGGTATTGTTAGTTGTGCTTTATTGTAATCCGCGATGTGAGCTTACGTAAAAAAATATCTTTTTAATACTATTATGTACTTGTAATAACCGAGGAATAGAAAAATTAGCTGATAATTGGGGAAAAAAAGAGAAAAATATAGTTTCTTTTTTTTTCGTATACGAAACGAATTGTTTTGAGTCAAGTGAAAGCTTGAAAAATGGCTTTAGTCATAACAAAATATCATCATTTCCTTAATGAGGTCAGGTAGGGTTAGATCCTCAACAATTATTCCTGGGAACAGATTCTAAAATCGAAAAACTGATGATGTAATTTTTTCTTGGAAGAAAAAAAGACAGAAAGACATTACGTCATGTGAGCTGTTGATATTTCATTCGTCGAGCCATGGCTCCCCGCAAATCGTGTGGGTGGAAAATAATCTCATTGGTCAAAGCTTTGAGTCGTGTAGATCCCCCGACAGAATGGGGTACAGCCATAAAAATCCGTACTCAGTGCAAAAAATGAGAGTTGTTTGGGTAGTTTTTGAAATTACAGTTGAAATGTAACGACTGAAGGGAAAGTGTTCCCAATTGGGGAGCCACGAACCAGAGGCTGATCGCCTACCACAGAACTTATAGCTGAAGATGTTAAAAAACGTAGAAAAGTCTGGCGCCGATTAACATAAAGAGTTAATGTCGAATAATGCGCCTCCGATAAGAACCCTGAAAGAACTTTATTGTTTTAAAAGTTATTTGGAGAACTGAAAGTTTTGATTATTCTTAACGAAAAGTTCGCACTGCTATGAAAAGAATTTTTAAGTAAGTTTTGGAGAAAGATTTTCAGGCCACAAAGAACAAACGACCCCCACACCGTCGTCACTCGTCGCACTGTTATTTGGCTGTCTCTGTAAAGTTTGATAAAGGCCGAGAAGACGTGTTATTTTGTAGAGAATTGACAGTCTGATTATTTTTAAAAATTGAAGGCTTTGAACGAAATTCGGAAGGACTTATTTTTATTTGAAGATTGAAAGCACTGATAATTTTAAACGAATCCTCTCTCCGTTGTCAACTTGAATTTCGACAATTGTATTTTCTGCTTTTGTACTTAATTATTTTTTTATTATTATAAAGACTTTCTTTCGTAACTCATCCAGGCGTCTTCGAACTTATTCATTTATGTAATTTCTTTTTTTTTTTGGTGCCGTAATTATTTTATTTTAACCACAAGTGTACACAAATGTCCGGTCTGGATATGGTAGAAATACGGCTACCGGGTTTGCGCAAAGTGACTTTCTGAGATCAAAGAACACAGCGTGGGCAGTGAGTTCGTTGTTGTAATAGACGTCTTGAGGACCAGCTACTGTGACGAGATCATCACGACTAGCGGCCCGAAAGCGTCGTAATAACTGGTTTCGTTTCGACATCATTATCGCAGCATGCTCCGGACCATAGGGGCAGCGAACCAAACAACCAGCCGGCAGACGTGTTACAACTGGACAATGTGCAAACACTACAGAAAATATGTAAACAAACACTAGCATGAACACCACCCAGCACCGGTTACAGAAATAGAAGATGTCACCATTCTATGGGATTACGCCATCTACACAGACTAAAAAATTGAAGCAAATAGGCCTGACATTAGTGTTAAAAACCAGAAAGAAAAAACTTGCTTATTAATTCATATAGTTTGTCCAGCGGATTGTAACATAGCAACCAAGGAATTCCAAACACTGTCAAAATATAAAGACTTTGAAATTGAAATAGAAAAAATGTGGAAATTGAAAACAAGTATCGTACCAGTGATAGTGGGTGCACTTGGAATGATAAAATATGGGACAAAACAACACATTAAAAGAATCCCTGGAAACCTCAGATTAAGAGATATACAAAAAAATTGTCTTGTTAATTACAGCTCACACGCTAAGGAGAACTTTCTCTATGTAACCCTAAGGATGTTATGGGAGATAAAAAAGAATATGAAATATAGCCATAGAAATACATCACAACCTGCCTTAGGTCTTTCTGCAGACTTGGTAGGTAGTGCGACCACAGCAGAAATCAATTTATAATAAAAATGACATAATAATAATAATCTTTGCAAAACAATACAAATTCCTACACAAAACCAAAAAAAAAAAAAAAAAAAAAAATCAAATAATAGTTTCGTACTTTTCCTTTTTATTCTAGTGAATTAATTCTATTTCTTAACTAGCAGGATAGCCCGGTGTTGCTCGAGTGTAATGAAAGCTTTAAAACTAATCCATGCTCCTGGAGCTCAGACTCAGCCTAAAGAATATTTGTGTGAAGTTTGGTGAGAATCGGATAAAAATTGTGGATTTGTATAAAGGACACACACACACACACACACACACACACACACATCTTGCCTTATATATATATATATATATATATAATCTATTTTCTGCACTATTGTAAGAACTGCAACCTTGAAACATCTGAATATCGTTTCTTATGTCTTTGTCTATGTGTGTATCAAACTTGATTAAAATCGGGCCACTCCTTCTATAACCCGATTTTTTCGATTTTCGATATTTATCGGGGGTACCTCGACACAAAACCTAGCTAAGAACACTTGCAGACGCTTATAGTACAACTGTGTCAATTTTCAAGAAAATCGGTTCAGCCGTCTCGGAGTCTATAGGTAACACACACACACACACACACACACACACACACACACACACACACACACACACAACGTTCCGTTTATAAATAAGGTTAGATATTCTGTTTATCTTTTGGAATGTATCTTCGGCAATCCCAGTCTTCGGATTTCAGTGTCACTCTTTCTGTTTTCTGCTCAAAGACTTTCAAGATATTTAAATTCCTGCACTTATTTGATCTTTCTATCTTCTATTTGCAATTTGCTCTTTGGCTTCATACGTTTGCATTCTTGCAATTTCGTCTTTTTTTTCTCTTCTTTTCTTTACTACCTTCTGTAGAGGTCTTATTTTGTTTTCTTTTTGTGTCTACTACCAACGCTGTGTCAGCTGTTTATCTTATGTTGAAAAAATTGTGGCCGCCAATAACGAATTCTGCTCGTTTTAGTTCTCTCAGAATCACCCCATTTTATAAGTTGATTGAATCCGTTGAGAAGACACACCCTTTCTATTTTTGTTTATCTGTTAAACTAATTTCTTGTCCGTATGCAGGCGGTTTGCTGCCTGTATAGGTTCTTGATTTTTCTGGTTGTCTTTCTGTTGTGGATTCCGGGTGGAAAACCACCCAAAATACTAAATAACAGAAATAGATTTGGAGATAGAAAATGTAAGTTATATTGAACAAGAAATACAAACTGGAACACGGGTTAGTCAATTCAGGAATACTATTAGTAGAAATCAATATATACAGTCTTGCAGTGAAATAGTATGTCCGGGTAACGCGTCTATATCCAAACAACTCCAACTTACTATGCACCAACTTACTGACCAACTAAACAACTGCTTACAGCTCTTCAACTCTTTGCAGCTACTGTCGTTCTCTGTATAGGCACAATTATATGTACACATCACGCGAGTCCATTCTTATGTGATCTCCAACACTTTCCTAAGTAAGTCAAGGTTGCTAAGCAGCTAAAACAGATCTTTGTGACGTACATTGTCGAACGCCTTAGCGTAATCTATAAAGGTACACGTCGTTCTGCATTTGTATTGCCTTTTCTGAGAACATTCTGAGCATAAATACTGCCTTCCTGACTCTAATGTCTTTGACGAACCTTCTATTTTCGGTCTGATTCTGCTGCACGCTCTATTCATCAGAATTTGGACGATAAGTTTTGTCTTGTGGTTCATTAGGCTGCGTGTCTGATGAAGTTCACATTCGCTTGCACTTGGCTTCTTAGGTAGTGTTATGAAAATAGATCTACTTAGGCCTTTTGATATATCGCCATTGTTGTAGATTTCATCTATTATTTCTGAAATTTTGTCTTTGCCGAAATCGTCTAACGCTGCAAGCATCTCTATTACAATTCTGTCTAAACTGTCATGTGATATTTGTGTGGCAGTCAGTGCTAGAAAATCTCCTCAAAGATGAAGAAGAGAAGCAACAGGAATATGGTTCTACTGAAGGATGATGATGATACTAAAAACCGAATATGGGAGGAAAGACAAAGTTTTAGAGCAAATGGAAACAAAAAGGAAATTTATAGATTTAACATCAGCAAAGACAGTTGATGGCTATATGGCACGTAAATGAGGAAAGAGGGCTTGGAAAATTTGATACTCACTGAACAAATTGAAGGCAAGAGAGGCAGAGGAATCAGCGCATGGCATACTTAGTGAACTTGAATAAATGAATAGCGGAACAGGGTTAAGAAAAAACAAAAAGATAACATTTATTAAGAACTACGAAAAAATGTGGATGTGCGTTGTGGTGCAGTGGATATCGACTCGGAACAACAAATCGGGGGAGCCAAGTTCGATTTCCGGTTGAATTCCTTGCATTCACTTACGCACAAATACCTTTGGGAAAGGTATTAATCCGTCTCTTCCCTCCAGTTATGGGTTAAATAATAGGACAGATTGGGTTTACAGCCTTGGTCGGCAATCAGTCTACAGCAAGAAAGCAATGGCAACCTACTGCAGGATAATCTTCTGCCTAGTCAGTCATGTCTCAAAATAGACATGATCGCCCAAAGCGTGTACCACTAGAAATAAAGTAGGGGATCAGTTTTTTATTGTTTTAAAGTAATAAACTGATTCCCCACTTATTACTACTTAATAATATAATACATCTCTTCCCCTCTAGCTATGAGTCAAATAATAGGACAGATTGGGTTCTATAGCCTTGGCTGGCAACCAGTCTACCGCAGAAAGCAATGGCAACTTACTGCAGGATATTCCTGTCCTATAGAATCAAAATTATATATTTGTAAATGAGTATGGTTTTTTTTCCTTCTTTATCAGCTTCATCCTCTCAGGGTGTAGGCTCTCCGCGACTTCCTGTCTTTTGTAGCTCTTAATATTTTTTCTATTTGTTATTTCCCCAAAAACACACTAAGTGTGTTCTGTGTTATTTCCTGTACCAGGCCTCTTTAAAACGTAGCTGATCATGGCTCTCCACAATTTCTTCCCCATCTTTTGCCTAGTCATTCATGTCTCGAAAGAGACTTGATCGCCCAAAGCGTGAATCACGTATGGCACTTTATTGACTGACTGACAAAAAAGAAATAAAAAGGACATGTTGGAGAGCCGTGATTACCGAAATACAGTGTATTTTTAATGAGAACAAAATGATGAAAATATTCTGAAAATGTCTTGACAAATATAAGCAGCACTAATCCAAGAGATTTACGCGCTGAATAATTAATAAACTGATCATTAAAATGCAATTTCCATAAAAGATGTAAACTTGAGTCATGATGGGGAAGAAATTGTGGAGAGCCATGATCAGCTACGTTTTAAAGAGGCCTGGTACAGGAAATAACGCAGAACACAGTGTGTTTTTGGGGAAATAACAAATAGAAAAAATATTAAGAGCTACAAAAGACAGGAAGTCGCGGAGAGCCTACACCCTGAGAGAATGAAGCTGATAAAGAAGGAAAAAAAACAAAACAATACTCATTTACAAATATATAATTTTGATTCTATAGGACAGGAATAACAGTAATTTCAGAATTCATTAAAAATTATTCGATTGGGATCAATCTTACTGTCAGTAGCTTTCAAGACGAACACATTGATTCCTCCACGACGACACCGAATGTGCGTTGGGGTGTAGTGGATATCACGTCAGAACGAGAAATCAGAGATTCTAATATAATTCGTTGCATTCACTTTCGCATAAATACCCTTGGGAAAGGTATTAATCCTCCTCTTCTCCCTTCAGCTATGGAGTAAATAGCAAAACTAATTGGGTTCTATAGCCTTGGTTGTCTACTAGTCGACCGTACAAAGTAATGGCAACCTACCGAGGGAAAATCTTCTGCCAAGACAGTCATGTCCCTTTCTTGACATAATCGCCCAAGCGTGTATCAGGCATGGGACTTAAATGAATGATGAAACACAGTATAAATTACTACAGTGCTTGATATTATAATTACTGCGAGTGAATTTGTCCTTCGCGGGATGTTCTATAAATTGGATTCAGCCAAAGTTGAGGAATCCACGTATTGTTGAAGATTGAAAAAATAATTTTCTTTGGAAAAGTGTCCGATCAGAACGTAATGTCTCTTTTCTCAGTTTAGAATCAAGAGGATGGAAACTTTTCATTTTATTCGGACTTCATATTAAATGTTTCAGAACAACATTTTTGAAGTCGGGAATCGCCGTTGTTTTAATATTTGCTTATTTTCTGTTTTAACGCCTGATTTTGTTCGTCATGTACAAAGCAAATCTGGGTTATTTATTTTATCTAAAAGGATCCTACATTTTGTAGTCAGTCGTGATTTATTTTATTGGTTAAATTCTGCATTACTGTTTCGTGTTGCAGCCATTTTGACGTACTTTGGTAATTTTAGCCTCACTATAAGGCATCCTTGGTCTCTATTGATTTCCTGCTGTCTGCGAGAACTGAAAATCTAAAAGAACGTGATGAATATATATATATATATATATATATATATATATATATATATATATATATAAGATTTATGGGATTGCTATGCAACCCTGTCATAGTGAGACGATATTTTCTTTTAACAGCTTCTATTTAATAAGTATTTTGGTGCGTCTCTGCTGTTACAGTTTCAGTTTCGCTCGATCTAAAAAGAATAAAAGTATTTTTGCCATTTTCTCTCTCAATCTTTCCCTTTTACTGACAAACACATAATCTTTTCGTACACGCGAGAAAGTGAGTGTGCACACTTAGACATTGCACTCTATTATTAATCTGTTAAAGTCTACCCGTTTAACTTTCCTATCTGTCTACCTGTCTAATTTTTCTGTCTGTCTGTCAAATTTTCCTGTCTGTCTATCTGCTTAATTTTCCTGTCTTTATTATTTTCTTCTCTGGCTGTCTGACTAATATTATTGTCTGTCTAATTTTTCTTGTCTGCCTATCTTCCGAATTTTCCTGTTTTTCTAATTTTCCTTTCCATCTGTTTAATTTTCCTGTCTGTCTAATTGTAATTTCTCTCTATCTGTCTAATTTTCTTGTCTGTCAATCCGTCTAGTTTTCCTTTCGGTCAAGCTGTCTAATTTTCCGGTTTGTCTGTCTGTTTGATTTAATTTTCCAGTCTGTCTATCTCTGTAATTTTTCTTTCTGTCTGTTTAATTTCCCTGTCTGTCTATCCTTCTCATTTTCCTTACTCTTTATTTGTATAATTTTCTTGTCTGCGAAATTTTCTTGTCTGTCTGTCTCTAATTTTCCTGTCTGTCTGTCTAATTTTCCTTTCTCTCTGTCTATCTAATTTTTCTGTTTGTCTCTCTGTCTAATTTTCCTATCTGTCTATCTAATATTCCTGTTTATCTGTCTGTCACTTTCCTGTCTGTCCATCCGTCTAATTTATCTCTTTCTCTATCTGTCTAAATTTCCTATTTGTCTAATTTTCTTTTCTGTCTAATTTTCATGTCTGTCTAATTTTCTTTTCTATGTATTTGTCTAATTTTTCTGAGTGTCTGCCTGTCTGTCTGTCCAATTTTTCTATCTGTCTAATTTTTCTGTCTATCGAATTTCCTGTCGGCCTCTCTGTCTAATTTTCTTGTCTGTCTGTCCAATTTTCCTGTTTGTCTGTCTGTCTAATTTTTCTGTCTGCCTCTCTAATTTTCTTGTCTGTCTAATTTTCCTGTTTGTCTGTCTGTCTAATTCTTCTGTCTGCCTCTCTGTCTAATTTTCTTGTCTGTCTAATTTTCCTGTTTGTCTGTCTGTCTAATTTTTCTGTCTGCCTCACTGTCTAATTTTCATGTTTGTCTAATTTTCCTGTTTGTCTGTCCGTCTGTCTAATTTTTCTGTCTGCCTCTCTGTCTAATTTTCTTGTCTGTCTAATTTTCCTGTTTGTCTGTCTGTCTAGTTTTTCTGTCTGCCTATCTGTCTAATTTTCTTGTCTGTCTAATTTTCCTGTTTGTCTGTCTGTCTAATGTTTCTGTCTGCCTCTCTGTCGAATTTTTCTGTCTGTCTAATTTTCCTGTGTGTCTAATTTTCCTGTTTGTCTGTCTGTCTGTCTAATTTTTCTATCTGCCTCTCTGTCTAATTTTCTTGTTCGTCTAAATTTCCTGTTTGTCTGTCTGTCTAGTTTTTCTGTCTGCCTCTCTGTCTAATTTTCTTGTCTGTCTAATTTTCCTGTTTGTCTGTCTGTCTAGTTTTTCTGTCTGCCTCTCTGTCTAATTTTCTTGTCTGTCTAATTTTCCTGTTTGGCTGGCAACCAGTCTACCGCAGAAAGCAATGGCAACTTACTGCCGGATAATCTTCTGCACAGTCAATCATGTCTCTTTCGAGACATGATCGCCCAAAGCGTGTATCACGTATGGAACTTAACTGACTGACTGAATATTATAGTTGGAAACATGATTAAGGCTTCTGGGCATAAATGGGGGATCAGTTTTATATTGTTATGAAGTAATAAACTGATCTTCCAATAATTAATAATATATCTCTTTCCTCTCTAACTATGAGTCAAATATTAGGACAGATTGGGTTCTACAGAATTGGCTGGCAGCCAGTCTATCGCAGAAAGCAATGGCAACCTACCGCGGGATAATCTTCTGCCCAGTCAGTCATGTTTCTTTCGAGACATGATCGCTCAAAGCGTGTATCATGTGTGGAACTTAACTGACTGACTGTATCTGCATACCTTAAGCAAAAAAGAAAAGTTAAATATTAATAGGTTATACAAAAAATGATCATCTATAATTCCGTACCTTAGAAATGATGATGGAGGACTTTTTGATGTTCTGAGTTATTTGTAATATAGTCGATTAATATTGGTGTTAATTGTTGTATTTTTCATTTATTCACTCAAGAGAAAGTCTTTCGAGCCACTCACGATCGTGGGTTACTGAATGAGGTGTTGCAATGTGAATGTAAGAGGTAGTAGGAAGTGAAAATTATGAGGATATGGAGGATAGATAACGATTGATTCTAGATTCAAGAGGGTAAGTGTTTAATGGTTTTAAAAGCATCCACATGAGTCTGCTTTACAATGTAGAAGTTTCTCTGGAATAAGCTTTCAGAACGGAAAATCTTTCTTAGCGAAAAAATATGGGAGGAATGAGGGTAATTCAATCATGTGGACGGAGTAATATGTAAAGGTGTGAATTAGTCGAACTAAATCCTGAAGGTCATTGTAATGATATTGAACAATTACTTTTTACTTATGCTCAGTGTAACTATAGGCATGCGCTATTGTTTCTATGGGAAAGAGGTTGGAAAGCAGAAGATTCATCACCAACAAGTCTGTTTTTTAATGGTAAGAAAATTATGAGAATAAACTGAAAATTCGTTTAATTGACAAGCATAAGTAGCACAAACCCAAGAGATTCAAGTTCTTGGTACTTCATGAATTGGTTATTAGTGCAGTTCCATAAAAAGTATAACATCGTTAATATTGCTTTTTTTTCTCTTTAGTCATGAAAAGAGAAGCAGAAACTGCGAGAAAAGAACAAAGCAAAACAAATTACGAAATACTACAGCGCTTTCCTTAATAAATTTAATATCAACATTAAGAAATTGATCCGTGAATTTGAAAGAATTAAAATAAAAAGAAGTAACATATCTAGAGTATTAAATCAAACATTCTTGAATATATATATATATATAGTCATCCGCAGACAGATCTGTTTCGCTGTATCACAGCTCATCAGTACGGTTAGACTCTCGATTGCCTTTTAACCCAGGATTGAAACCCGACCTAATTGGCGTCAGTCGGCGATTCTACCTCTGGGCTACGAGCGTTCGGTAGAAGAAGGTAGACCTTTCTACCGCGTATATCATTATACACGCCCAGTAGCCAGCGTGCTCTAATTCATTATTGAATGAGCGATGCGTATATACCGGAGTAGCTACTGTTTTCAAAGGCTCCCATTCTTCCAGAGTGCTCAATCAGGGTGTGAAAGCGTAAATCCGCAGACAGATCTGTTTCACTGTATCGCAGCTCATCAGTACAGTGAGACTCCGATTGCTTTTAAACCCAGGATATATATATATATATATATATATATATATATATATATATATATATATATAAACATATACTGTTAAATATAAGAGACAATCAATGTTTATTATGTTTAAAAAATGTGGCGTTCTAAACATCATATTTTGGCTTTTTAATCACAGCTCATCAGTACGGTTAGACTCCGATTGCTTTTTAACCCAGGATATATATATATATATATATATATATATATATACTGTTAAATATAAGAGTCAGTGAATGTTTATTATGTTTAAAAAATGTGCCGTTCTTAACATCATATTTTGGCGGCTTTAATTTCACATGAAAATAAAAACAAAATTCTCCAACATTTGGATAATTTTTTTATTAAGTTGGTTCTAAGCTTTCGGCTCACATGAGCCATCTTCAGAGAGGTCACAAGGATGTTAACATAAATAAAACATCCACTGTCATAGAATCGCATTACAAATTTACGAACTGCTTTTGCTATTTGGTAACTGTTATCGGTACTTAGCAAAGTATTATGTTGACACAAGATAAAATCGTCGCTGATGGTGGATGTTTTTATGTTAACGTCCTTGTAACCTCTCTGAAGATGGCTCATGTGAGCCGAAATCTTAGAACCAACTTAATAAAAAACATATCTAAATGTTGGACAATTTTTGTCTTTACTTTCACCTGCAATTAAAGCCAAAATACGATGTTTAGAACGATGATTAAACATAGTAGACATTCATTGTTTCTTATATTTAACAGTATATGTTTAGAATATTATCTGGTGCCTCGATAAACTATATATATATATATATATATATATATATATATATATATATATATATATATATACGGCGGTAAAAAACCAGTAAGGATTGGTAAAATTCTGGATAAGATTTGTAAATAATCCGCGAAGATCCTAGTAATATCGTTAAAATATTAAAACTGATCCAAAAGAGAACTCCATGTAAATTAATTTAATTTACAGAGGTGATATTTATTTATTTATCTGTAAATTCAGATAAAAGTTACTGGGGAATAGCCGTTTTCAACATGTCATTTTAAGGCATGCATTCTTCGACCTCTTATAAACACAGCTCTGTTTATAAGGGGTCGAAGAATGCATGCCTTAAAATGACATGTTGAAAATGGCTATTTCCCCACTAAGTTATATATATATAATATTGATCATAAATCCCAAAAACCGCTTAGTAGTAAATCCAAAAGGATTCTATTAATATTAGATAACAGTGATCCAGCTAGAGGGTTCAATGTAATTCAATTTATTTATTTACAGAGCCAATATTTATTAAATACCTGTCAAAATAGCTATCCGATATAAAAAAAATGTGAATTTATATATATATATATATATATATATATATATATATATGGAAAGAGAAAAGGGGACAGATAATATACTGAGAGTCACAGATTATTAGCTAAGAAAAAGTTTTAGAAAATTAAAAATTAAAAAAAAGAATTAAAACATTTAAAAAAAGAAAAGATGGTTCACAAAAGAAGATATTTTTCAAATAAGAAAGAGCATTCATAAAAAATGATACAGAGAAAAACCAAACGAGCCAATGTAGTAAAAACAAAAATACATATACAAGTGGTTTACATAATAAAAACAAAAAGAAATTTCAAAAAATTTAAGGAAGAAAAAATGAAAAGTATAGATAAAAATATAAAAAAAACAGAAATAATAATAAATAAAATAAAATAAAAATTTGCAATAGAGAGATAAATAAGAGCTGAATTTGCTAAAGAAAAAAGTATATTAATTCTCCAACACCGGTAACTTAAATTTATTCCTATGACGACATTTAAAAATCACTTCATTTCGTTGATTTAAAAGCTGGTTATTACCACAAAATTTAATTATTTTTACTTTTTCATCTAAGCGTAGTTTACATCTATTTCTAAAGCTGATAAAAGTTTATGATTTACCAACTGTCTTCCATTTCATCTGTTGAGAAAGTCATTTATTTTTAATTCCCAGAAATATTTAAGAGCTGTCTGGAATTTAAGGTAAGGCCTAGAAAAGGAATATTTATGATTATAAAATCTGTGTTTCCAAGGTCCGGCTGAAATTTCAAAATATACTTTTCTTTCTTTATCATATTTCTTAGGAAAAATAGTATCTTGGTATATGATTTTATCAGACATATATATATATAACTAACTGGACAGTTATCCTTAATTCTAAAATTACGGAAGGAATGTGTATTTATTTGGTGAGTATTATAAAAATTGTCTAGTATTTTATTAATACGAGAATTTATGATGCTGTGGATATTGCTAGTACAAGAATAACTAGTTTTTATACTTTTCTGTAAAATATCTTGCTTAGTGGGTTATTAAAATTGAAATATTCATTGATCAATTTAAGAAAATATTGACCATGGTTAATGTTAGACAATTAGCAAAAGCGGGGTTGATTCATAAAGCTTTTCTTTTTCTATTTTTGGACTTATTAATACCAGTTTTATTAGAGATGCTAATTGGTTTCAATGAGAAAGAAAGAAAGAAAGAAAGAAAGAAAGAAAGAAAGAAAGAAGAGTTTAATGTCTGTTTCAGGGAAATTAAAAAAATGTCAATTTTAAATATTTTCATTTGTACACCCTCACTTATAAATGTTGTGGATTCCGGATGAGGAACCACACAAAATAATGAACAACAAAACAGATATTGGAGATAGAAAGATAAGTTATATTTAACGTAAAGATACAACTGAAACGCAGGTTAGTAATCCGGGAATACGCTTAGTAAATAATACATATGTACAAGTCTTTAAAGTGAAGCCGTGCTGAAATTAGTATATCCGAATATTATTCTGGCTGAGTGGAGCTCAGACCTAATATGACTGCTGACGCGGTATTCTCTGTGTAACTTAAGGACCTTTTACGGTACTCGTACGGATCTCTACTGTTCTCTATAGCAGCTCCGGATGGTGATGGAAGTGAGTCTACCTACCTTAAAAATCAGTATTCGAAACTTTACTAAATGCAAACTTCCTCTCTCTAAGAAGTTGAGATATGTACACAGACTGTGGTTGATTAATAAGAACAGACTTCGCTATCAGTGAAATCAGATACTGGCAAGTTTAATAAATATCGAGAATTTCAAAGATGGCTGAGAGATAAAAATGGCTAAATTCTCGAATCAAAGAACGACGAAGCAGTTGTCTAGTTTTTAAAGGTGATTAATAAATCGGAGGAAAGCGGGGCAGCGATATTATAATCAATTCATTTGGCCGTGTTCCCAAATTGTACCACTTTTGCATTTACTGATAAACTAAAAGGAATGATTGATTTGTTTGTTTAACGGCATATCAAATCCTTATGGGTCATTTAATGCGGAATTCTATTTTTTTTTTGAGCTTTGAATGAATAAAAAATGTGATATATATTATTTTACTTTCACAAAAGTAGCTGATATTCAACCTTTGGGTCAATATATGTGATATGACCCGGAAAGGGATATATATATATATATATATGTATGTATTTACGCTCTCACACCCTGATTGAGCACTCTGGAAGAGCGTAAATAGTAGCTACTCCGGCATATACGCATTGCTCATTCAATAATGAATTAGATCACTCTAGCTATTGGGAGTGTTTATGCGCGCTAAAAAGTCTGACTTCTTCTACCGGACGCTCGTGGCCTAGGGGTAGAATCGCCGACTGACGCCGATTTGGTCGGGTTTTAATCCTGGGTTAGGAAGCGATCGAAACAGATCTGTCTGAAGATGACTATAGTATATATATATATATATATATATATATATATATCATTGAAGGTAATTAAGCGGTTTAGGCAAATGTAACCGGGTAGAACAATCTATCATGTAGACGTGATGGATGGTACTCGTCGTATGCAGTATCCTGAGGCGTAGGAGTAGTCAATAGTCGTAAACCTCAAGTCGAAGACCAGTAGACCTCTGAACGTGTATCTCTAGTCGAAGACTTGTAGACCTCTAGTCGTAAACCTATGGACGTAGACCTCTAGTCGACGACCTGTAAACCTCTAGTCGAATACCTCATCTTCGTCTGTATTTATGGCTGACACCAGCCAATCAGATTACTGTAAGGGGGAATCAAGGTGTATGCTTATTCATTACATATTCATCACATCAATGTTTGTTAGATGAATAATTTTTTTTATCAACATCTATGGGTTATTTAATGTCGTAATATTTTGAACATAACTTTTACCCTGAAACTATCCAATTATGTTCTTTAGATCTATAGCTTGTAGATCATAAAATGTATTGCTGGGGCACCTCGACTTGCTGTAACGTTTATCAAGCGTGTCAATTACAACTGAGTAGTGGATTTTATTCTCACAAGGTATCCCAAACATTTGGCCTTGTGCCACACCTAAGCTACGCTTACAAAATCACTATAAAATGTATTGCTGATAATTTCACTACAAAAGTGTATTGTTGGTAATTTTCATATATAAAAATGTATCAATCTCGGAATTATTTCGAACTTTTGTTTTCATCTTGATTGATATAGTTGTTATAATAACAACGTTTCGACCAAATACCTGATGGTCATCATCAGGTGTCCATAGACTGGCTGATGTGGATTATCTCGTTGATTATTGCGAAATATTCTGTAAAATCAATTATTGTTCTTTCATGCTGGAATTTGGTTCGTCACTAACAAGTCCAAGAATCGAACTCATGACCACTAGATGGTACTAACACATGTATAACGAACTATATCCACTACGCTAACGTCCCGAATGACTTTAGTGGTGTATTTTTGGATCCTTTTATATTCAGTGTCAGATGCATTTTGACAACTGGATTATGTTAGTAGGTTCGTGCCACTTGTCATAATTTGTATTTATTTCTGAGATGAGTAATTTTCAATCATCTTGGAATTATTTCAAACATTTGTTCTTATGTTGATTGATATAAGTGTTATAATAGACACAACGTTTCGCCTAAGTACCCTCTGGTCATCATCAGGTGTTCATAGATTGGCTGATGTGGATTATCTCGTCGATTATTGCAAAATATCTTGTGAAATCAATTATTTTTCTTTCATGTTAGAATATATCAAGCAATATTTTAAAAAAAGTTCGAAATAATTCCCATACAACCAGAAGAGAAAATAAAGATACAATTAAAATGTTAACATTCCACGCAACTTCAAAAAGAATATGAGGAAGAAAAGACCCAACAATATTGGAAAAAATCGATAACAGCTAATGGACTTGAGAATTCTATTTTTCTGAAAAAATGTTTTAATAGAAAGATTTTATAAGTTACAACTGATAGTAGCACTGGCCGTTCGGTCATTGAATGCCGAATGTTTCTTTTTAATATTGCCATTACAGTTATTATTACTATGTTGTCATTTTTCATCATATTTTGATTTCTGCTATGGCCGCACTACCAACCAAGTCTGCGGGAAGACTTAAGGTAGCTCGTGGTGTGTTGTTATGGCTCCATTTCATGTTTTTTTCTATATTCCCTAACTTCCCTGGCGTTACATTGACAAAGTACTCCTTAGTTTGTGGGCTGTACTTAACAAGACAATTTTTTGTATATCTCTTAAGCTGGGATTTCCAGGGATTCTTTCAATGTGTTGTTTTGTTCCATTTTTATAATTCCAAGTGCACCTACTATCACTGGCACGATACTTGTTTTTAATTTCCACATTTTTTTCTATTTCAATTTCCAGGTCTTTATATTTTGACAGTTTTTCGAATTCCTTGGTTGCTATATTATAATCCGCTGGACAAACCATATCAATTAATAGGCAAGATTTCCTTTCTGGTTTTTAACAATGATGTCCGGCCTATTTGCTTCAATTTTTCTATCTGTGTAGATGGTGTAATCCCCTAGAATGGTGACATCTATTTCTGTAACCGGTGCTGGGTGATGTTCATACCAGTGTTTGTTTACATATTTTCCATAGTGTTTGCACATTGTCCAATGTAAATATTGCACCACTCTATCGTGACGATTTTATATTCATTTGGGGCAAGTATACAACATTCTGAAATTAGATGTTCTATTGTTTCTTTGTATTTATCACAGAACCTGCATTTTGGATCCACATTATTATGTATAATATTTGCCTGAAAGTTCCTAGTGAAAAACTTTGGTCTTGCGCTGCAAGAATAAAGCCTTCATTCTCAGACTTTAATCCAGATGCACGTAACCATCGATGAGTATTAGCTTTATCAACATTGGATTTATTGGCACGTTCTGAATATTGGCCATGCAGAGGTTTGTCTTGCCAGCGTTTTCATCTGTTCAAGAGCTTTATCTTTGGCTTTCATTTTCATATTTTTGCCGCAATAGTTGGTTCTTGGCTTCTGTTCTGCTTTTCTACAGAATCTACTAAATGTAAATCTTGTTTGTATTTACTGCCTTCTTTTATTATTGAATTTATTTTCTTTTTGTTTTCATGTTGTTTGACTAAATGTATCATCCAGTCCTTTGTTGTTTCTATGTATGTTAGTAAGCCAATAGTTGTTGTCTTGTATGACAATTCTAGCTGAATAAGACCTCTTCCACTTTCTTTACGGGGTATATATAGACGGTCTACATCAGCCTTTGGATGATGCATCTTATGCTTAGAAAGAAGCTTTCTTGTTTTAGAATCAATTCCCCTGATATCGTTTAGAGTCTAGTTTAAGATGTTGAAACTATATTGGACAATTGGGTTGGCAAGGCTATTAATGGCCATAATTCTGTTCTGAGAATTCAATTCAGTTTTTAATATTCGTAGCCTTCTATAGTTCTCTTTACGCACTATTTCTTTCATTTTTTTTATGGTGAATGTTTTCACTCTCATTTACACTTAGGTATTTATAAGCGTCTTCTGGCTTTAATTCTTTTATTGTTACAACAGGGTTTAAGCTAATTGAGGATGTTTGTTGTAGCGATCCACGTAAAACAGTAGCTTTAGCACATTTATTGAAATTGAATTTCATTCCAATGTCTTCGCTGAAACATTTTACAGTTTGCAGAAGACCTTCCAGCTCATTATCATTTTTAGCATACAACTTTAAGTCATCCATGTAATTTATTTTCATACAACTTTAAGTCATACATGGTTTATTTTCTTTTGGACTATTTCATAACCACATTCTGTCTTGTTAAGTTGACTGGTTAGTGCTATTAATGTGTTATAGTGGAACATCCTGTCATCCCTTAAGAATAGAATGCTCTACTTTATAAAAGACGGTAACGAGCGGTACGAAAGGAGAAAGGTCTTTGGCATTCGCCTGACTGATCTATGACATTGTCAGCTATCTGCCTTCGGGTAGAGGGCGCTCTCTGCTTCCTAGCGGAGAGCACAACCCAGTCGTGGTTCCGCCGAAGGGTAGAACCACGACTGGGGAAAAATAGACAGAGATTTTTTGGCCCAGCTATATGGCCGGGAATACCCACTATAAAATGACCATGTGTCACATCTGGCCTTGCGTGGGAAGGCTAGTAAATACAAAAAGGTCTTAGGCGAAGGCATTCACTATTCGATAGTCGATTCCGCTCCAACCCGTGGCTTGCCTATATGTGTATTATTGTTAATTGTACCTTAGTACAATAAATCTGTATTTCTTATTCCTAGTGTGGAGTTCCATTCTTCAACTGATCATTTTATACTGTATTCCTTTTCAGGATATATCATAATGATATGCAGAATAGTAAGGGCGACAAAGAGTCACTTTGAAATATACCTCTTTTGATGTTTATTTCACCAGACTTATAGGTTCCATTTATATGATTGAGGTAAAGGTTTTTTTCCATATGTTTGATGAAATTGATGATGACGGGTGATATCTTGTATATATTTAAAGTTTTCAAGATCCAGGAATGTAGTACACTATCGAATGCCTTACGATAATCTATCCAGGCAGTACTAAGATTTTTCTTTGCATTGTAGCAGATTTTCCAGGATTATTCTGTTAATAAGTAATTGATCTTTATATCCGTAACAGCCACGTTTGCACCCTTTTTGTTCAAGCGGTAGTGTGTCATTTCTTTCCAAGAAGGAATATGTCTATTTTGTTAAAATAGATGTTAATATTTTGTATGTTGTCGGAAGGCATGTAATTGGTCTGTAGTTTTTCGGGTTGATTTTATCACTATTCTTGGGTAGAAGAAATGCAATTCCTTTGGTCATCCATGCAGGAATTTTAGTGGAATCGTTTACCATTTCTTGGAGTTTTTTGCTAGTTCTTTATGTGCTTTATTTAAATAATATTGCAAAAAGTTAGAAATTTTATCTATTCCTCCAATTGTGTGCTTTTTTCAGTGCACATTTAAGATACTCTTCTGTGATTAGAGCCCATATCTGTTCTGGTTTATTTTTCATCCATTCTATCCCTTACGCAATCCAATCTACTTCTTTGTTATGTTCTTTAGGGCAAGCCCATATTTTTTCCCAGAACTGTATAACTTCTTCTAGTTTGGTGGGGACTGTCACTTCAATTCTTTTTTTACCTATTTTTCTGTAAAATTTCTTTGCATCGGTTTGAAAAATCTTGTTTTGTCTGTAGAATCTTGATCTTGATTAAAATATATATTTACTTGGCCCTGTAAATAGAATGTAATATTTGCACCGAGCCCTTCACCTTGATCAATTTTAATATTAATGAAATTAATATAAATTAAGATCGGGTTTTTGGGATTTATATATATATTCGTAATCCACATACAAGCCTGTTTCGCTGTATTACAGCTGTTATTTGTAAACGAGTCATATTACTCCATTTGAACCCAGTGTCCTCAGGTTTTAGAACATTAAATTCATTTATAAATCACAAGAATTTTTCTTCCAACCGGACAATATTTGGAAGGTAATTTTATTGATAAATCAATATGTCTTCTTTATTATAATAGATAGGCTATATATATATATATATATATATATATATATATATATAAAAAGGAAAACTCAACATGTCACATAAATTGGTTATAAATTATAATTCATTTCAGTAAGCTAAATTTGCTCATTTCATCAGACCAGATCATTTGGCACAAACATTTTTGTCGGAATAAGCATTTCTTTTAACTGAAGAGAGAAATATAAGAAAAAAGAAAATAGGAAAAGGAAAAAAGAGTCAGAACAGAGGCATTGGCGTCATGTCAGTTGGGGGTATCCAGACCAGTCGCGAAGATGTTGACCACCAAGTCATTAACCTCCTACTTCTAATTCCTTGGATACGTATGTATGTGTAACCCCACAAATAAACACACCCATGTACACTAACTTATATCCACATACACATATGAGCACACATCCACATATGTAGATATAATTGTGACTGTGTTTATGTTTATACATACCTCTAGACTTTAGAATCTTGTGTTCGTATACTGACATAATTTTTATAAAGACGGGATTTCCGCGCGTATATATGGTGTTATATATATGTAAGTATGCTAACAATTCCCACACATTCTCCCAAATTACGCATATATTTTCATACTTACATACATCCTCACATCCATACGTATATCTACTCATAGATGCTTCCGCATCCACACGCATATGCGTGCGCGCGCACATACAAATGTATTCTTCATACATACATTCATCTATTTATATCCACATACAATTATTGTGTTCACACACTCGCAAATTTATGAGGAGCGGATCTACGCACACATGTATACACATCTGTGTGGTCTGATGAAATGAGCTAATTTATCTCATTGTAATGAATTATAATTTATACCCAATTTAAATGAAGTGTTGCGTTTTCCTTTATAAATATCATATTACTCTGGATAACATCCATTGAGCTCTCTATATGGATATGACACTTAATATTTTATATTAAGTTAATCTTGTTGGATTATCCTCGCCGTTTACGGACTGGACATCTATACCTATATATATATATCAGTCATCCGCAGACAGATCTGTTTCGCTGCAACACAGCTCATCAGTACGGTTAGACATCCGATTGCTTTTAACTCTGCGATTCTACCTCTGAGCTATGGGCACTTGGTAGAAGGAGGCAGATTTTTTGCGTATGATGTATCATACGCCAGTAGCCAGAATGCTCTAATTCATTACTGAATGAGCGATATATAATTCACAGTGCTCTAATTCATCACTGAATAAGCGATATATATATATATATATATATATATATATATATATATATATATATATATATTCTTTACTATACGACAAAATAATTATTGCAAGAAAATAAAATAAAGAGGCACAGATAAAGAGGGTTCACGCGCAAGAGCTTTAATAATTTGTAGTAAAGAGAATAAACTGAGCTGACTTGGCCTCGTTATTGTCTTTCTTTCAATGAGTATGACAGGAAGGATATATATATATATATATATATATATATATATATATATATATATATATATATACAAATAAATACACAACGGTCTTTATGATAATAGTGTAGATTATTATTATTATTATTATTATTATTATTATTATTATTATTATTATTATTAACTTGTGGAGAGCCGTGTTAGCTTATCTTCTGTTCAAATATCATTGGAATAACAAATAGGAATATACACATGCATATTCTAAAGCAAAAAATCATCTATAAATTGTCTAGAGATTATATTTTGCTTTAAAATTAATACTTTTCTTTACTTTCAACAATTTTCTATGAGAAAAAGCCATTTTTGGTGATTATATCTTTTTTTCTTTTACGTTTGATTTGATCGTCTGAGTGCAGAATAACACGCTTTAGAAAAGGTTCATTTTTTTGTTGACACTGAACTAAGGGCAGGTAACTATGTTAATGCAGAGAAAAGCACACTTTAAATGTCAGCTACTTGAACTAGACTCTTTGCTTTCTCTTCGCAGGTATTTATTCTTTACTGATCTTTTCTCATTTTCCTTCAATTTTCTTCAATTTCTGTATTTTTTACGATTCTTCTTCTCTCTGATTTATCCTATTTATGAAATATATTATTGATCTAAACTCCTAATTTCTATGCATGCACACACGTATAATCATTTTCCCGTCTATATTTAATATTTTTTTTTTTAAATTCGTGTCTCTCTCTATACATCTGTTAAATGATTTGCTTACTTTCCTAGAAGTTTATTATCTATTTACGAACCATTTGATTTTGTCTTTATTTGAAAGTTATTTAGGCTACATAAAAATGCATGTAATTGAAGATTTAATTTATTGAAAATCGATTATTGTGCAGAAAAGAAAACCCGGTACATATTGGAAATATTGACAAATAAACTTTATTAAAATTGATGTTTTCGGAACTAAATAGTGCGCATGCGTGTACTTTCTAAATATTTTGAATGTATAAGAATTAGAACATGTATTTTTAATAATTTATGAAAAGAAGGAAGTTTTAAGGTAAATGGTAACAAAAATCACACTTATGCGATCATCAGAAAGAGACAGTTGAAATTTCTAGCACATATTATGAGGATTTGAAGAATATAGACTGAACATGTGAGCAATGATGAGGTTTTGGAAAGAATGGCAACGAAAAGAAAATGAATAGTGAGCATCAGGAAGAGATAACTGAAGTTCCTGGGACATGCAGTGAGGAAGGAGGGCTTGGAGAACCTGATACTGACAGGTCAGATAGAGGGAAAAAGAGACAGAGGAAGGCAGCGGATAACATAGTTGAAGGACCTGAGCTGGTGGATAACAGAACGGGGGTTGCGTGGTGTAACAGGAGAAAACGTACTAGGAGCCACCAGGGATAGGGAGACGTGGAAAGCCATGATCACCTACCTCCTGAAAGAACAGAAAGATAGGAGAAGAACACTTGCAGGATATAAAGAAAGCAAAAGAGTAACAGCGACTGGTATATTTTTTATGGATTATCAACCCTTCGTGGTTTATTTAAAGGCGAAACATATTTTATAGTGTAAAAACATTTTTAGAGTTAATATTGCATTAACAGTATGCTGGAGACAACTATGTCTTTTCCAGATAAAATTCCTACTATTTAACCATAGCTATTGGGAGAAGAGATGTATTTATGCATTTTATTAAGGGTATTTTATTAAGGGTATTTTTGAGTAAGTGAATATAAAGAACACAAGTGAGTAGAATACTTAAGAACCTCGGGTGGCAGAAAAGGATTAGGAAGGGTAATAAAAAAGACTACTTAGAGCTACGAACAATAGGATGTTGTGGGGGGCTATTATCGACTATTTCACAAAGGGACACAGCTCATAAAAGAAGTAGAATATGATAGTGTATATATAACTATCTAAGGTTACTCTTCTGAAATTATCATTCTGTGAACGAAATGATTTCCAGGTGGTAGAATCGAGACAATGCAACTAAAGAGGAAAAAGTACACCAAACGATCAGTCACGTGCCTCTCGGCAAACATGCACATGCGCACTGATGTGAAACAGAACCGTTCAAAAGGCCTCGCTGTTTTTAGCATGGATAAACTGAACACAAAGTCAGACGGGCCAAACACATAAAAAGCAATCACATGCATATATATTCAATGAATATATTAAAATCAATTATATGAATGAAATACATGAACTATATTAAATTAATATATATTATATGAATGAATAATATAAATTATATTAAAACACAATGGATATATTAAGTTGAATTATATGAGTGAATTATATAAATTATATAAAAATAGAATGGATATATTAAAATGTACTGATGAGGAGTGGGGCCATTCAAAAGTTCTCTTTGTTCGCTGCTATGGCTAAACCAAATACAGTCATACGGGCTAAATACATAGATACATGTGTAGTTATGTTATATCTACGTGTATGTGTGTGTGCATGTGACTACTTTTATTTTTTGATTTTTCGCATACTTTTAATCTAGGGAAGAAAATGAAAAACATATAAAATGATTAGATTTTTTTCTCAAACGTAAGAAGTTATTGAATTTTGTTTTATTAAAATATATTTACTATTTTACTTACATTTTTTTACTTATTTTTTTACTTTTATCAATCATTTCTTTTTTGCAGATTTTATTGTTGTCAAATTTCAGGCCATTTTTAGGTCGTTTAATTTGATAAAGAATTGATTAAATGTCTGTTAACGATGTCTATTTTTGTGTACACAACATTCTTTAAAAAAATTATAATTGTGTATAAACCGTGTCCGCAGACTTGATGTTTTCTTTTGATATTAGTTCAAGATTTCATATTATTTTTCGCTTGAGTAAATAAGGATTTTTTACTCTCTATCAAAGAAAGTCTTCTCTCACTTTATGGTGAAGCTCACGATACTGACTAGAAACATTATTTTTAATGTTCCATTGACGATCATTCACAAAACTGATCACTAATATATATATATATATATATATATATATATATATATATATATATTACGGGAATTAAGGAAGATTAACGAAACTGGTTATAAACAACCGACAATTTGAAACGATTTGTTTGAACATTATTTTTGATCGATACTCGTATTTAAGTTGATATTCTGTTTATAATCAAACAGTATTATATATTTATTTCTACCGGCCTGATTATTTACGATAAATTTTTGTTACGAAAATGTGTGTCATTCGGCAGGATTCGAACCTGCGATGTCTATCCACATAGGGGAAGCCACTATGTGAGCTAGCGCGTCTTAGACCTCTCGACTAGGAATGACGTAACAAAATTTTCGTAACAAAAAATGATCGTAAATAATCAGGCCGGTAGAAATAAATATATAATACTGTTTGATTATAAACAGGATATCTACTTAAATACGAGTATGGATAAAAAATAAAGTTTCAAACAAATCATATTATATATATATATATATATATATATATATATATATATATATACGGATAGAAAATTTGAATCTGGAAAAAGAAAGAAAAAACATAAGGTCAGAACTGAATACTGGCCAAAATGATTACTATTGCTAGAAAAAAAAACAACGTCTATATTGTCTAAGAATTCTACTTGTAGGGAACGGATTTATTGTTAATTGATCTCTAAAAGAATGTCGTTTTCCAGTAGGTTTTAGACAAGAAAGTCTCTTTTATGAAGAAGACAAAAAAACAGTTTTGACAGAAAAAGCGAACGAGATTTTTATTTAATTCAGAATTTTATCTCTAACGGTTTAAGCTTTTCTTTGTATTCAGATGAGCGTCATTGATGTCACAGAAAATCAATTGACAAATTCAGAGAAAATTTCCATCTACGAAATCTTTACAGAAGTTCGTGCTCGATTAGAAAATTGAATACAAAATTTCCACAAAAAAAAAATACATTTATTAGTCGAGTACATAATATTCCAGGTGAATTCATTGCATTCACTTACGCGCAAATACCGTTGGGAAAGGTATTAATCAGTCTCTTTCTTCCAGTTATGGGTTAAATAACAGGACTGATTGGGTTCTATAGCGTTGGCTGGCAACCAGTCAACCGCAGAAAGTAATGGCAACCTACTGCGGGATAATCTTCTGCCCAGTCAGTCATGTTTCTTTCGAGACATGATCGCCCAAGCGTGTTTTACGTATGGCACTTAACTGACTGACATAATCTCGTTTGTTTTTAACAACTATCTGAAATCGTTCTACAAACTAATTGATGCCATTTTCATAGAAACTTTGTGCTTTTGGTGAAACAAAGTAGTGAGGTATTTTTAAACAGCATAAAAGTGTTTTTTTTCATTTAAATTGACCTCCAGTGACTGAAACAAATAAAAATATAAAAGCGCCAACCCAGGAGAATACGGTGGGTGCTTGAGGGTTTCTCATTTCAACTCTAAGCTTTTCCCAGGGCCTGTTTCGCAACATGCAGTCTTGTACTTTTCAGTGCCGTTTTTCTTGAACCTAAGTCTCTTCAAATAACGAAAAGCAGTTAATTAATTCGTAAACGACAGATTTTCTTCAAAGAACTACACAATTTGAAAGAAACGCTTGTCAACAGCAGCTTTCCAAATTATTTACTTGATTACTATATCAAACATTTCTTCGTAAAGTAACCAATAGCGACCACAAAAACGTGGACAGAAAAATAACATTAATATTTTTTTACAAAAATTAAATGCACAATAACTACAAACAGGACGAATTTCACTTCCCAATATCATCCCAAATTATGCAACTCGGACCAATTTAAACAAGAAAATGAAATTAACCGTTATAAAAAATTCAAAACTGCCAACCTCATTATCAATAATAATAATTCACCTGCAAAATCTTAACTGCAGAGAACCAGTGTCGTTTGCGAATTTATGTCTTTTGAAGAACTGTGTTCCTTAAACATCCAAGTTCATAAACAATTACATTGGCTACACTACCACAAAATAGACAAGAAAATTTACATTGCACCTTTCCCACAACAGTTCTATCCGATCTCATTTCAGCACGCATCGAGATCTTCCAGGATCTATCCATGATATCCTCCTTGATAATACATACATAATAGCATCATCCACATGCAAAAGAAGATTAAAATAATGGAGGTATTACTAACAAAAAAAAAAAAAGAAAAAAAAAGAAAAAGAAATCCTACACTGAATACCATCAATTATGAACATGGTAACAATGTGCTCACCATGTTCGGAACTTAACATACACAAGACTTTATATGCATAAACTTTACACATGTTTATTTAAAAGTAAAACAAAATTAATTCTTGATAATGGCTAAAAGTGTAGCCGAAAGCACCCAAAAGTACAAAAGCTTTGGACAATTCTTATATAATTTGAGTTGCGAAAAGAAAATAAATTATACGAACACATTAAAACTTAATAATAATACCTTGTTTGTCATTTTTAATGAAACCTGTATAAAAGAGAAATTGTTGCCCAAATACACATACAATATATATATATAGTCATCCGCAGACAGATCTGTTTCGCTGTATCACAGCTCATCAGTACGATTAGACGTCCGATTAGACGTCTAGCAAGGATTGAAACCCAAATGAACTGGCATCAGTCGGTGATTCTACATATGAGCTATGGGCGCTCGGTTGAGGAAAGCGGACTTTAGCAGGTTATATACAATGTAAACACACGTCAGTAGCCGAGAGTGTTCAAATTCATTACTGAAAGAACTATATATATATATATATATATATATATATATATATGCAACACCGACTAATTCAAACAAGAAAATTAAATTAATTATCTATTATAAAAATTTAAAACTGCCAACATCATTATCAATAATAATAATTCATCTGCAAAATCTAAACTGCAGAGAATCAGTGTTGTTTGCGATTTCATATATATATATATATATATATATATATATATATATATATATATATAAACCGTCACGCGGAAAAAACATACCAACACATTAAGAAAAGGGTCAAAGCAATAAAAAGAGGTCAATAAGACAAAAATAAATATGCTAAATAGACAAACATCCATTCACGCATATACTAAAAATAAAAAGTAAATCAAATAACTAAACAATAATAAAAAAGAAAAATCAAGTAAATTAACCACTCATGAACAAAAAGAAAAACAATAACTGACCAATGACAACAAAACTACTCCCACAATATCACACCGTATTCTATATAAATAAGAAAAAAAGGGACTTAACAACAAACAGCCCTGACGAGTGAGAACATCATAACGTTGTCCTTATGAAATTTCGAAGTTGGCATGAATCTGTTCTATTAAAGAGACAAACTCTTTGTACATATCAACGCTCTGTCTACACACTGATATCGAGTACTTTACGATTAAAATCTCCTTGTCAAATTACATTTTATTAGTAAAAAACCTCTTATATTTTATCAGTAATAACATTATCGATAAATACTATTACAATGAAACGCTATATATATATTACGGAAATTAACTAAGATTAACAAAATTGGTTATAAACAACCGACAATTTGAAATTATTTGTCTAAACATTATTTTTGATCGATATTCTTCTTTTATGCCCATGTCTTTTCAGGACGTAGGCGATCATGGTTTTCCACATCTCCCTATCCCTGGTGGCTCTTAGCATGCTTTCTTCTGTTGCATCATGTAACCCTCTTTCTGTCATCCATCGGATCAGGTCCCTCAAATATGTTATCCGCTGCTTTCCTCTGTCTCTTTTTCTCTCTATCTGGCCTGTTAGTATTAGGTTCTCCAAGCCCTCCATTCTCATTGCGTGTCCCAGGATCTTCAGCTGTCCCTTCCTTATGCTAAGTATTAATTTCCTTTTCGTCTCCATCCTTTCCAAAACCTCATCATTGCTCACATGTTCGATCCATGATATCCGCAGCATCCTTTTGTAGAACTACATTTCAGCTGCTTCAAGTTTTTCCTTCATTTTCGAAGATATTGTCCAACATTCACTGTCATATTGAAGAACAGACATCACATAGCAATTCAGTATTCTTTTCTTTGTTTCTAGCGAAATTGTCCTGTTTCTTAATACTTTACTCAACTTCTGAAATGCTTCTTTCGCCATGCCAATTCGCCTTCGGTTCTCAGTGTCGCACTTTTCGTCTTCTGTTAAAACACTTCTTAGGTATTTAAATGTCTGTACCTGCTTGATTTTAGAGTCCGTCACTTGAAATTGGCATTTTGGGCTACCCTTTTTGCTGATCTCGTATTTAAGTAGATGTTCTGTTTATAATTAAACAGTATTATATATTTATTTCTAACGGCCTGATTATTTACTATAAATTTTCTTGACGAAAATACTGCCGAATGACTCACATTTTCGTAAAAAATATTTATCGTAAATAATCAGGTCAATAGATATAAATATATAATATAGTTGATTATTAAAAAAAAAGAATATCTACTTAAATACGACTATCAAATCATATATATATATATATATATATATATATATATATATATATATATATATTGATTTGATAGTCGTATTTAAGTAGATATATATATATATATTGATTTGATAGTCGTATTTAAGTAGATATTCTTTTTTTTTTATATATATATATATGATGCTTAGTGTCAAGATTGCTTTTTTCGGCGGTTTACTGGTAGGAAAGTATTTTGGCAAGCAGGTAAATCTTTTGCCGTAAAGTGCCCGATATAGGGATTTGAAAGTTAATAGAATTAATGTAGAGAAGGTTTTCACTTAACTGAGAAGTGTTATGCCGACTTCAAAGTTTATGATGTTTTCACTCCCCAGGGCTTCTGCTTCTTAGAAACTTCGAAGTCGGTAGAACTCTGCTTAGATAAGTGACAAACTTTTCCACATTATTACTCTCTCTCTCTATTTATATTTATAATCATATCGCCCCAAGTAAGGAATTTTTCTGATACGGTTTTGCAGGGGGTTACATAGGAGGTAAGTTATGAGAAAGAGTGACAGGTTATAGTGGGTGTCAGGAAGTGGGTTAGAGAAGGATGAGAATACTGATGAGTTGAGTGGACGGAGAAAGGAGCATGAGAGAGAGGATGAAGGTTAGTGAGATAGGAGATGACTATTGACTTTACATTTAAATTCTTGGAGATTGTAGCTGTCGGGAAAGCAAGTAAACGGAAGGGAATTCCACAGGCGGTAAGTGCGAGGAAAAGTGCTGATAGAGTAGAAATTACGTTTACATTTTATTGGTTTCACAGTAAAAGGGTAGGACCTAGTTGCTAATCTTGTGGCTCGAGTAAATTCATATATATGGAGCACCAGTAAGCTAAGTTCATCCGAGAAGAAGCCGTGAAAGTATTTGTAGAAGAGACGCATGGAAGCTACGTTGCGCCGGTGAGAAAGTGACTGTATCTGAGCTGTCAAGTCGGGATCGATCACATTACAGATTCTCCGTTAGACTTTGTCAAGGACACCTAGGTGGATAGCAGGAGCACATGACCAAATATGCAGCAATATTCAATTCACGGGCGGATGGTAGATTTATATATGTGCAGGATTGAATTATATTTTTATGATATATTAGATATTTTCAAGTATTACCAAAGGTTTTTGGTTGTACTGCAGCAAGTAGTGTGTAGATTGCTAATGCGTAGATATATTTCTACTTCAAGAACACGTTCATTACATTATGGCTGTGTTCCTACTTAAAAGTCTCTTATTTTATAGTAAGTTTTTCTATTATTCTTAGGCAGATATAATATATAATCTCTTACTGTAGAAAACGTTTAAAAAAAAAAAAACGGGTTATTTAGTTAAGTGGTACACGAGACACACACTTGGACACACACTTGGACACACACTTGGGCGATCATCTCTCTTTCGATCTATCACTGACTGGGTAACAGATTTTCCCGCAGTACGCTGCCATTTTTTTCTGGGGTAGACTGGTTGCCAACCATAGCTATAGAAGAGCGTTTCTTATGGTCATGTCGGTTATAAAAGAAGAATCCTATTTGTGGAATATAAACCACTTTGTCTCAATATTGTCGCATTGTGAAATAAGAAAAATACCTATAAAGCCTTTAAAAAAAAAACTCTTATTTTTTAATCTTGCTCTCACTTCTGGGCTGGTGCTTCTGCTATGCATCGAGAGTTTCCGAAGAAGAATAGACAATGTCGTCATATCCGCTTCAGTAAATTTCTACTCTATCTCGTAAATAATATTTTCGTAGTTTCTTGCACTTTCAGTGCATTCACCCCCCCTTGTGTCTTAGTGGCTTTATTGCCTTGCTTGAGGGAAATTTATTTTAAAGAACTAAAACGTTTCTGGATATCCTGAAAGAAATGATAGATCTAATAATTTCAAATTTTTTAATATGAGAAATTCTAATGTCTGTTAAAGGCAAAAGCTTTACTTGCATCATCTTTTTCAGTGCATGGGCGATTATGGCTCTCCAAAACATCCTTAATAAAAGGTTCTGTGACTTTTGTTCCTTATTCTTTTGTTTTGCTGTCATCCATTCACTGAAAATAATTAAGCTACTTACCGTACTTGATTCTCTTGCATTCAAATACGCCTTGTGAGTGTCAAATTCTGGAATCATCCTTTCATCTTGATTTTCTCGGGAAATGTCAATTGTCTCTTTCTGATTTTAAGTGCCAGTTTTCTTATGCTTACAGACATATCACGATAAAACACTGATTCTTGTACGATTACCTAAGTTGAGCAACGTCGTGCCTGGTCAGTACCTAGATGAGTAACAGCTTGGGACTACCAGGTACTGTAATCTTAAACGTGTGTGTAGTATATTGGATAACAAATCGAAATTGGAAATAGAAAAGCCGTGTTCTAATTCCAGTCGGGTTCTTTATATTCATTTACACGCAAATACCCCTGCGTAAAGTATGAATCTTACTCTTTTTTCTCCCTGCTATGGGTTAAGTAGTAAGACTTGTAGCTAATCAAATAATATTTTCTAGCTTTAAATAACCTACAAAAGGTTGATAAACATTAAAAAACAATCAATCAATTGTGTAGTTCTTGTTTTCTTTAAAATGTGACGTTCAAATATTCTGTCGAGGTTCTCAGCATACATCGCAAATTTATTGCCATTTATTGTACTTTCAATCTTTTCTTTTGTGATGAGATTGTCCAGTATTGACTGTCATATAAAATGAGTAAGGGTTAAAGCAATTCAGAACTTTTGATTCTAACGATATTTTCATGAACTTTCTTAGTTTGCTTAGTTTCTAAAAGGCAACTTTCTGTATTCTTATGTACCTTTAAATTTCCGTGTCTCACTCTTCCTCATTTATTAAATATATACTCACCCGATGATTAAATTTCTATTCACTTTTGACATCGCTTACACAATGAGTTCTCTATTTTGCCTTTTCTCTTACAGTTAGTCCTATCTTCTTGTCTTCCTTCATTGTGTTGTCGAAAAGTTCTTTTATTTCTTATTTATTCTGTGCCCAAGTATTTGCATAAAATACTTAAGCCCATAAAATACTTGTGAAAGTATTTGTAGAAAGTATTTTCGAAAAATACTTTCAGGGCTTCTGCTCCGATGAACTTAGCTCATTGGTGCACCCCCCCATATATGAATTTATTCGAGCCACAAGATTAGCAACTAAGTCCCATCCTTTTACTGTGAAACCAATAAATTGTAAACGCAAATTCTACTCCATCAGCTTCTTTTTCGCACTTCCCGCCTGTGGAATTCCCTTCTGTTTACTTGCTTTCCCGATAGCTACAATCTCCAAGAATTTAAATGTAAAGTCAATAGTCATCTCCTATCTCACTAACCTACATCCTCTCTCTCATGCTCCTTTCTCCGTCCACTCCACTCTCATCAGTATTCTCATCCTACTCTTACCCACTTCCTGACACCTGCTATAATCTGTCAATATTTTTCATAACTTTCCTTCTATGTAACCCCCTGCAAAACAGTGGCAGTAAAGTGCATTGCTTGGGGTGATATGATTATAAAAATAAAGATTGACAGATATGAAAAGTCCAAGATAGATAGATAGATAGATCGATAGATCGATAGATAGATAGATAGATAGATAGATAGATAGATAGATAGATATGGAAAGAGCAAGATAGATAGTATTTTAATCCTTCTCTTACCCACTTCCTGACACCTCCTATATCCTATCACTTTTTATCATAACTTTCCTCCTATGTAACCCCTTGTAAAATAGTGGCAGTAAAATGCCTTGCTTAGGGCGATATGTTTTAAAAAAAGAAGTATTTAGAGAGAGAAATATAGACGAAGAATATTGGGCTGTTATGTGATATCAGTCCTCCTATATAGCAGCGAATGCTGGAAGTTCTTCTCAAGGATGAAGGAGAGACTCGAAGCGCCAGAAATCTAGTTCTACAAAAAGATGCTGTGGATACAATAGACAGAACATTTGAGCAATGACAAGATTTTGAAGAGAAACGAAAAGGAAAGTCATACTTGACATCAGGAAAAAATTCAGCCGAGTTCGAATTCCAGTTGAATTCATTGCATTCACTTACGCGCAAATACCCTTGGAAAAGGTATTAATCCGTCTATTCCCTCCAGTTATGGGTTAAATAACAGGACAGATTGGGTTCTATAGCCTTGGCTGGCAACCAGTCTACTACAGAAAGCAATGGCAACCTACTGCGGGATAATCTTCTGCCCAGTCAGTCATGTATCTTTCGGGACATGATCGCCCAAGCGTGTTTCACGTATGGCACTTAACTGACTGAATGAAGGAGAAGGGCTTGGAGAATCTGATGTTCACAGAACGGAGTGAGGGAAGGAGCGCAAGATCTACTTGATGGTCTTGAGCAGGTGGTTGGTGGAAAGGGGTCTGAGATATATATCAAGGGGAACGATGTTAGGAGCGACAAAAGTTAGGGCCAAGAAGAAGAGTTTCACTTTTCATTCTGGGCCTGCTCAACAAAATCACTTATCAAAATACTGGTTTTTACTTGGAAGTTAACACAAAGTACTGGGCCGATGGCCAATGTGGTGCCATAAGCTGACTGAAATTAACAGAGAACGGTCGATCGATCATTGGAAGCGTCGACAGATGTATCGGAAATAAAAAACGATGGGGTAGATTCAGTGGATTTATATTCTGTTGCCCCCCCCCCCCCAAAAAAAAAATGAAATTGAGAAACAGATTGAGTGAAATGCAGATTAAACTCTACAAAAAGAGTCAGTCAGTCAGTTAAGTGCCATACGTGATACTCGCTTGGGTGATCATATCTTGAAAGAGACATGACTGACTGGGCCGAAGGTTATCCCGCGGTAGGTTGCCATTACTTTCTGCGGTAGATTGGTTGCCGACCAAGGCTATAGAATCCATTATGTCCTGTTATTTAACCCATAACTGGAGGGAACAGACGGATTAATATCTATTTGCGCGTAAGTGAATACTAGGAATTCAACTGAAATTTGAACTCGGATCCCCGATTTCTCGTTCCATAAGAAACGCTCTTCTATATCCCCTGCACCACAAAGGGGTTGAAAAGGAAAGAGATGCTTCCCCGATCGCTACAACTACAACCTGTTTGTTACGAGGATGCATTTATATAAAATAATATTAATAATGTCTAAAAAATTATAATAAAGGCTTCTATTGAGTTCTACTTGTTATTACAAAAAAGTTTTAATTCATGAAGTAGTCGTAAAAATAAGGAAATTAGAAATAGAACGCTTGGAAGATGTTAGAATGTTCGAGAAAATTCCAGTAGGTTCGAGAGATTTCGAGAAACATGCAAATTAGTTGCTAGCCCCTATAAAATAGGTTATGGGAAGAGAGTAGTTAGTTGTTAACAGGATTTACTGATATTATCAACTCCGACCCGATTCATGGATCTGTGCATCTAGCCGAAAGAATCTCTAAGAAAAGTTGCCGACCAACTAAAACCAGAAAGAGAACCTCATGGAACTAAAAGCGTAAATAGATATTTTTGACTCTTTCATTGACCAAACTAATAATTATTCTTTATATGCACATTTGAGGATTTCCAAAAAGTATAGCACTAAGACTACTTCGCTAGCTTAATTGGATAAAGATACTTGACACCTTCCTTCCTCTTCGGAACACTTACTCGTCACTCTGTCAGTTGTAAACTCTATGTTTTCTATTTCAATGCAAAAACTGTATATTTGTAAATAACTATATTTTGTGTTTTTTTGTAAATTAAATATTTGTCTGTGATTTAGCTGTGTGTTTTGGTCAATCATTTTTCTTCTTTTTGTTACAATTTATAACACGTTCGGGGATACAAGAATCAAGCAGGTACAAAAATTTAAATACCTGGGAAGCGTTATAACAGAAGACGGAATGTGCGACACAGAGATCCGAAGGTGAATTGGCATGGCGAAGGAAGCATTCCAGAACTTGAGTAAGTTATTAAGAAACAGGACAATTTCGCTAGAAACAAAGCGAGTACTGGATTGCTATGTGATGTTAGTTCTTCAATATGACAGTGAATGCTGGACGATATCATCAAAGATGAAGGAAAAACTTGAAGCAACTGAAATGTGGTTCTACAGAAGGATGCTGCGGATATCATGGATCGAGCATGTGAGCAATGATGAGGTTTTGAAAATGATGGAAACGAAAAGGAAATTAATACTGAGCATCAGGAAGAGACAGATGAAGTTCCAATGAGGAAGAAGGGCTTGGAGAACCTGATACTTCATCTGTGAAGTGATTGGCCATAATTCTTTACCATATGGAAGGACTAACATTACATAACTGTTCAATAATCTTTTCTTTGTTTCTAACGAAATTGCTATGTTTCTAATACTTTGCTTAGGTTTGGAAGGCATCTTTTGCTATCACAATGCGACTTTGAATTTTAATATTACACTTACCAGATACTTATATTCTTGTATTTACTTGATTTTTGCTCACATGTTCAGTCACTGGTATTCCCAATATCCTTCTGTAGTACGACATTTCTGGCGCTTCAAGCCTTTACTTTATCTTGACGGAAATTGTCTAGTATTAACTGCGATGTAGGAGGACTGATATTGCATCACATTTCAGCACTATTTTCTTTGTTTGTAATAATATCTTTCTGTTTGCCTAGCTTTTAGAAGGCACCATTCACTATCCCAATGCACATTCGGATTTCCGTGTCTCACATTCCGCCCTCTGTGATGACATTTCCCAGATATTTAAATTGTTGTACTTGTTAGATTTCGGTGTCTCCAATTTGTCAATTTTAGGTTAGACTGTCTTTTTTTGACAACCATGCAGTCTGACTTCTTGCAATAGTCCTTTCTTTGCGCTTTCCTTCATTACCTTCTGTAAAAGATCTTGTTGTTTCCTTTTTGTTTCTGATATCAACGTAAATACATTCTTCTTCTTCTATGTGCCCTTTCCCTTCAGGACGTAGGCGATCATGGATCTCCACGTCTCCCTATCCCTTGTGGCTCTTAGTATGTTTGCTCCTGTTGCTCCTGGCAACCCCCGTTCCGTCATCCACCTGATCAGACCCTGCAGATATGTTACCCGTTGCCTTCCTCTGTCTCTCCTTCCTTCTATCTGACCAGTCAGTATCAGGTTCTCCAGGCTCTCCTTCCTCATTGCATGTCCCAGGAACTTCAGTTGTCTCTTCCTGATGCTCAGCATCAATTTCCTTTTTGTTGCCATTCTTTCTAACACTTCCTCGTTGCTTGTATGCTCAGTCCACGATATCCGTAGCATCCTTCTGTAGAACCACATTTCGGCCGCTTCCAGTTTTTTCCTCATTTTCGATGATATTGTCCAGTATTCACAGCCGTACTGAAGAACTGACATCACGTAGCAGTCTAGCACTCTTTTCTTCGTTTCTATTGAGATCTTCCTGTGTGTTAGTATTTTGCTCATCTTCTGGAACGCGTCCTTTGCCATGCCAATTCGCCTTCGGATCTCCGTGTCGCACTTTCCATCTCCTGTTAGAACACTTCCTAGGTACTTAAATTCTTGGACTTGTTTGATTCTGTTATCCCCCACCTGTATTTGGCATTTTGGGTTGTATCTTTTGCTGATGACCATGCACTCAGTTTTCTTAAAGTTTATTTGTAGTCCCTTCTTGTCACTTTCCACTGCTACTTTCTGTATGAGATCTTGCAGTTTCCTTTCCGTGTCCGCAATCAGTACTGTATCGTCCACGTATCTTATGTTGTTCAGGTTGTGTCCTCCAATAACAAATCCTGGCTTATCGTCTAGGGTCCTCAAAATATTCTCGCTGTATAGGTTGAACAAATCCGGTGAAAAGACACATCATTGTCTTACGCCTTTTTCTATCTTTGTGTATCTACTGAGGTCGTTACCTGTCCGTATGCAGGCCGTTTGCTGCCAGTAGAGATTCTTGATTATTCTTATGTCTTTGCCGAAAATGTCGAGGTTGCCTATCATTTCCATCAATTCTTTGTGTCGTATTTTGTCGAATGCTTTCGCGTAATCAATGAAGCATAGGTACAAGTCTTTCTTCATTTGTAATGCCCTTTCAGAGAGCATCCTAATCATGAATATGGCGTTACTTAGTGTAAATTAAATTCTTCCTCTTTATGCGCCGTGTCACTTCAGGGCGTAGCCGACCATGGACTTTCACTTGAACCTATCCGTTGTTGTTCTTGACATTTCTCCCATTGATATCCCTCCTAAATCCCGTTCCACAATCCGCTTGTACAAGCCCATAACGTATGATTAGTGCTACTTTCCTCAGACTATCTTTCCCACTATCCGTCTTAAGAGTATTAGATTCTCCAAGCTCATCTTCCTAATTATGTGCCCACCAAAGATTTAGCTGTATCTTCTTGATGCTAAGTATAAATTTCATTTTCGTTTCCATCCTTTCGAAAGACTTCTGGTCGTTGCTCACATGTTCGGTCCATGGTATCCTTAATATCCTTCTGTAGAACCATATTTCCGTTGCTTCGGTTTCTGATGCAAAATATAAGTTTACTTTTCGTTTCCATCCTCTCCAAATCCTTGTCCTAGTTTCTCACATTTTGGTCCATCACATCCTCAGTATCCTTCTGTAGAGTCACATTTCTGTTGCTTCGGCTTTTGATGGTAAGTATAAGTTTATTTTATTTTCTATCCTCTCCAAATCCTTGTTGCGCACCCGGACGTGATATAATGGTTAGCAAGCTTGTCTCGCTAGAACTTGTTACAACTGAGAAATGAGTTCGACCCTCGCTGGGTAGCCCACGCATTCAGTCTTATGCCACATCTAAGCGGCGCTTAGAAAATCAACTCTCCGAAACATTGTTCTAGTTTCTCACATTTTTCGGTCCATCGCATCCTCAGTATCCTTCTGTAGAACCACATTTCGGTTGCTTCGGCTCCTGGTGCTAAGTATAAGTTTTCTTTTCGTTTACATCCTCTCCAAAACCTGGTCGTCTTTCCTCACATGCTCGGTCCATCGTTTCCTTAGTATCCTTCTCTAGGACCACGTAACGATTTACAAAAATGTATATGTGATATCCTTTCTGTGTAGGAGTTTATGGTTCTTTCCTGATATATTCTTTTTATTTTTTATTTTATGAGAATTACCATGTGTACCTTTGTAAATATATGGTAGTGTTTTCCTGTTGCTTTCTTCACGGTTTGTAAGTTAGAGCTCACCTTATGTTAGAATTGTTACCACCTTAGGTTACAAAGCCCAGTCAACCCTTTTATTTAACTCATAGCTGTAGGGAGACGTGATGGATTCATGTCTTACCCATGGGTATTAATATAAAAGTAAACGTAGCCGACTAGGCTGGATTCTAGAACTGGTCTAGCCGATTTTATCTTCCATAACTTTTACTGATTGTTCACTCACTTCTTCTTCTTCTTCTTCTTCTTCTTCTTCTTCTTCTTCTTCTTCTTCTTCTATGTGCCCTGTCCCTTCAGGACGTAGGCGATCATGGATCTCCACGTCTCCCTATCCCTTGTGGCTCTTAGTATGTTTGCTCCTGTTGCTCCTGGCAACCCCCGTTCCGTCATCCACCTGGTCAGACCCTGCAGATATGTTATCCGTTGCCTTCCTCTGTCTCTCCTTCCTTCTATCTGACCAGTCAGTATCAGGTTCTCCAGGCTCTCCTTCCTCATTGCATGTCCCAGGAACTTCAGTTGTCTCTTCCTGATGCTCAGCATCAATTTCCTTTTTGTTGCCATTCTTTCTAACACTTCCTCGTTGCTTGTATGCTCAGTCCACGATATCCGTAGCATCCTTCTGTAGAACCACATTTCGGCCGCTTCCAGTTTTTTCCTCATTTTCGATGATATTGTCCAGTATTCACAGCCGTATTGAAGAACTGACATCACGTAGCAGTCTAGCACTCTTTTCTTCGTTTCTATTAAGATTTTCCTGTGTGTTAGTATTTTGCTCATCTTCTGGAACGCGTCCTTTGCCATGCCAATTCGCCTTCGGATCTCCGTGTCGCACTTTCCATCTCCTGTTAGAACACTTCCTAGGTACTTAAATTCTTGGACTTGTTTGATTCTGTTATCCCCCACCTGTATTTGGCATTTTGGGTTGTATCTTTTGCTGATGACCATGCACTCAGTTTTCTTAAAGTTTATTTGTAGTCCCTTCTTGTCACTCTCCACTGCTACTTTCTGTATGAGATCTTGCAGTTTCCTTTCCGTGTCCGCAATCAGTACTGTATCGTCCACGTATCTTATGTTGTTCAGGTTGTGTCCTCCAATAACAAATCCTGGCTTATCGTCTAGGGTCCTCAAAATATTCTCGCTGTATAGGTTGAACAAATCCGGTGAAAAGACACATCATTGTCTTACGCCTTTTTCTATCTTTGTGTATCTACTGAGGTCGTTACCTGTCCGTATGCAGGCCGTTTGCTGCCAGTAGAGATTCTTGATTATTCTTATGTCTTTGCCGAAAATGTCGAGGTTGCCTATCATTTCCATCAATTCTTTGTGTCGTATTTTGTCGAATGCTTTCGCTACAAGACCCAAATGCTATTCAAGTGTTATAATGGAACATCCTATCACCCCCGACAGTTGACTCGCCGAAGAGATTAAGAAGTAAGGAAGTAAGAGATGATTCGACTTCCGCTTCCGTTCCGTCTTGACTTACTATTTTATTGAACTCTCTATTAATTGTACTTTTCCGTACAATAAACTCTGTTATTTGTTTGCCTTTTACGTGTTGTGTAAATCTTTCCACTTCGAATGTACCTTGTTATTTATATCATTGCAGCGATATAACATCAACCTAGAGTGTTACTGATCGGAGAGTATCCTCTCGGGAGCGTGCTGAACACATCAGCTGATCTTGGGAAGAAACGTTCTTCTTATTGATGAAATACGAGAATAATGGGGAAGACTCGATGTAGTATACTCGGAATAGTGCATCTTAGATATGCAGGTTTGAAATGGGGAATTAATGAATATAACTTCAGAATATTTGCCATTCAAGTAGCGATAGATTAGCGGAAAGCCTGCAACTTTTCATCTGTGGGGAAAGGGGTTGTAGAGTGGAAAATCATTCATCACTCACATGGTCGCGTAAACGCTTTTGAAGGTGGGAAAGATAATATTAGGTAGCTGCGGTATGGAAGGGGCAGCAATACCCTGTTTTGGTCTGGTCTCGCTCTTGTAAAGTTAGAACAAGTTTGGTTTCTGGTAACTTTCTGGTTTGATCTAAAGAACCAACCATTATCCTCGCATCTTTAGCAATGGTTGCTGAGTAGAACTGTAAGCGTTCACTTCTTATGACTAGTAAAATCTTCATCATAAGTTTGTATATCGTTCGACTTGCGAATATTCGGTGGCCAGTCACTGACATAAAGAATATATGGATTTCAGAATAATGTCCCTTTTCTCTATCGAACTGTGAAAAAAAAATCAGTAAAAATCTTTTTCTCTCGCTAAACGGTTGTAAGTCCACAACATGTTCTATGTCGCCTTCTCTTCCGGTTGTTTAGTCATCCAAGAAATTCACAAAATCTCTATTCGGGTCGTTTTTCTATTTTTAGAGACGCCATTTTTGTATATTTTTCTTCATACATCTCATTTGTTCTTATTCTCGTCTTTTCTTTTCAATTCTCGTTTTTTTCTTTCTTTTTCTTTCTTTTTTTTCACATCACTTTCCAATGATGTCATCGCACTCTTTTACTTTCTCTCTCTCTCTCTCTCTCTCTCTCTCTCATATATATATATATATATATATATATATATATATATATATACGTTTACGTTTACGTTTATTATTCCTATTATCTTATTGCCAGTTTCCTTTGTACATTTTCATGAGGTCACTTATATATTTCTCTTTCTTTTACGTCTCTTCATTTTCTCTTGTTCTTAGTCTTTTTTCCCTTTTCATTCACAAATTTCATCTCCAGGTTAATATTACATACTTCATCCTTTTTGGACCTTATATTCTTTGGGGATTTATTTTATCTTAAATAATTTATTACATTTATCTTGGATTCAAAAAGCTGTTTTATTTTTATTCTGTATATTTTTAGCCCACAAACCTGTTTAATAAAACAGTTTACCACGCTATTCATAAATAATGAATAAATTTGGAAATAATTCTCCCAAAAAAACACAGATTACAAACGCGAAGAATAGGGCTCAAATTACCGGGTCACTCATCTTCAAACTTCTTTTGCTTTTCATAGAATTTTGTTCAATGATTCCGTTTCTTTAGAGTTACCGAAATTGGCCATGAGATTGGTCATATATATATATATCTTGTAATTATTTAATCCTGGGCAAGGTATGACCGTCACTGTTGCTCAGGGGGTCATAGTGAGTTAAGAAAGAAAACAAATTCCCTAAAAAAAGGTACAGGGAATTGGAAGAAAAAACAAAAAAGAGATGGGAATCAATGAGATAGAATGTCTCCTTGATTCCCATCAATATAAATGCTCACTATAACCCCCTACGCAACAGTGGTGGTCCTGCGTTGCTTGAGATTAAACAATTACATATATATATATATATATATATATATATATATATATATATATATATATATACAGAATTACCGAAAATACTCAACGATCATACGAAATTTTAAAAAGTCAGCAGAAAGTCTATTAGCCAAGTGAAATTAAATATTAATAAACTGATTACAGCCAACAATGCAGGGCATGACACCTAAAAACAAAACTCTCAAACTAATCGGCGACTACAAGCCAGGATATATGTATGGAACTATTAAAATACACAGATCTAAATTCCTCTCCGTCCCATCATATTTCAAATCCGCACTCCGGTTTTACCAATCAAGCAAAACCCTCCACCAACTCATTACACCCTACATACCTAGAAAATACAGTGTTGATATAATTTTAAAGAATATTTACAACAATCCATATCTTTCTTCGCTAAAAATCAAACTTGATATATTACGATTTGTACCACTGAGGTTCCCTTCTGTGACCATCAAAATGATATCTACATAGGATGTGACGGTATTTCCATAGGTTCACTTCTAGGACTAACATTTAGTAACTTCTACCTAGGTAACCTTGGAAATAAGATATTTAACACTGCTAAAGACCTTCGATTTAGAAAGACCAATGGTCTCAGAGGAAACGAAAAATAGACGTAGCAACTAAAAGATCATTAAACATCAACATTAGTGATATAAAAGTGCCCCACACAGATTACAAACCTCTAATCAACAACTTTATTACGACCAAATGGCAAGAGTTGTGGAACTTCTGCAAAAATAACAAGCTCTACAAAATTAAACCCATTCTCAAAGAATGGATAGAAGTTAAAATTTCCAATAGGAAAATGTCAAGAAGAGAAGAAGTAGTAATGACTAGTCTTCAAATAGGCCACACCGCTGTCACCCATTCACGCCTACTAAAAGGTGAGGAGGCACCAATTTGTATTCATGAGTTCTACACAGTGAAACATATACTAAAAAGCTGCATAGATTTTGACCAAATGTGATTAAGATACTATCAAGAAAACAATCTGAAAGACATCTTCAACAAAGCTGACCCAAATGACCTTTTAGAATTTCTAAAAGCAACAGAAAAGAAGATAGCATATAACTATCACACATCAAATCACAACAGCTCTATATATCTCGACAGCAATACTCACAAAAAATCAGCAATAACTAAACAAAAATCCAACAAATTCTTTAGTATTAAATAACCTAAAAGGGTAGATATGCTGGTAAAACAAACAACTAAAAAAAAAAAACCTTCCATTTACCAAAGATATGTAACCGTACTGATGAGCTGTGATACAGCGAAACAGATCTGTCCGCGAATGACTATATATGTATTACGATTGATCTTTTTTAGAGGAGAAAATTTTCAACTTCTTCGATATAAGCATTACTTTTCAGAAATGAATTGAGTTCTTTCGGTGACTGGCGTGTGTATACACTGCTTATATACAACACGTTAAAATTTCCCTTCTCAGATTCCATGCGCCTATGACTTAGTGGGGTAGCGACTCCCACTGACACCAAGTCGGTCGAGTTTCGATCCCGGCCAGAAGCAAGTGGATGTGTCTAGTCACACTGATGAGCTGTGATACAACGAAGCAGGCTTGTATGTGGATGACTAACACGCACACACACACACGCACACACACACATATATATATATAACTTAAATTTAGTGTATCGAGGTAGCAGATAATTTTCTAAACATCTATTGTTAAATATAGCAGACAATGAATGTATATTATGCTTAATCCTGAGCCGTTCTAAACATAGTATTTTGGCTTTAATTTCAGGTGAAAATAATGACAAAAATTGTCCAACATTAGGATTTTTTTTTTATTATGCAGGTTCTAAGCTTTCTGCTCACATGAGCCATCTTCAGAGAGGTTACAGGGGTGTTAACATAAAAACATCCACCATCAAGGACGATTTTATCTTGTGTCGACATAAAACATTGTTAAGCAACGATGACAGTCACCGAATAGCAGACGCAATTTGTAATGCGGTTCTATGACGTCACACCGCGTATGAGACTGAGATGTTAACAGAACCACATGTATAAATGCAATGTAATATGTGACCAGATTGAAATGTGATTTTATTAAGTGTGCTTTTTTTATATAATGTAGATGGCCTCTCATTAATATGAACTTTCCTAATTACATTGTTGATGAACAAATTAAACGAGCCGTTAAAAATATTAACACAAATCACAAAGAATATAATACTTCTTCAAATGTCACTAAACATCAACATATGCAAGAACACTTCTCCGTCAACGAGTGTTTTGGAAAAAAAAAAACATTATATATCAGTTTAAATGTTCTTTGAAAGATTGTATCTCTGACAAAAAATGAAGTACATATTTTGTTTTGACGACCAACATTATCAACACGTCTTATGCTTCATTTGTCAGATGTAAGTTCTATTTCATAATATCTAAAAACAAATTCTTGTCTGTTTTCACTACGGAAATAAAAAACAAAATGATCTCAATGATCTTTACATCAAAAATAGCCAAATAACAGTCAATATTCTTTTTGCAAATATAGAAGCAGCATATTTAAATGCATATGACATTTATATCACTCAATTAAGTGCCATACGTGATACATGCTTCGGGCGATCATGTCTTAAAAGAGACAGACTGACTGGGCAGAAGATATATACTAATACCATTTTGAATTTCTATCAATTTCCGATCAGCTACCTTATATTGTTTCCTAAAAAATTCCATAACTACAACAATTTGTAACATACAACGTGTGTTAGCACGTGCAATACTCTATCTTCATTAGCCGTCAACCAGGGATGATGTCACGGTTTCGGTGACTATGGCGCCACCAGCAGCGTTTGCCACCAGGCAGGGTATGAAGATGAACTTGTTGATTGTCCCTCTTGTATATTCTCATAAAGAAGTAAATAAAACGATCGTTCCTCTTTGCAGTTTTTATCGACAATGAAATTTCCTGAACGCGTTTGCCGTTATTGACGCACTCGTGAAGAAAGAAGAAAAAAAAAACGTTGTAGATGATCACACAAATATCTCATTTGCGCATATTAGATCGTGATTTTGCGCGAATTTTGTTTGCTTGTTGTTTTGATCTCGACCAAATCCAACTTGACGCTTTCTTTACCGTTGTTCGAATACGGTGCGAAGCGCTTTTTAAACCACGGCCAGTGATGCCTATTTTAGAAAGGAAAGAAATAAGTGAATGTCCCAGAAACCCACGACACTCAACCTCAATAGGCATCACGTTACACCTCCAACCATTGTCCACACATTCGGCACGAAGTGACTCGTATCGGTTTTTCTTTAGCTCGTGCGCCTCTACCCTGTTCTATTCCCAAGGGACTGTTAACTCTATTAGGAAGTCTTTTTTGAGTCTGACCACAATACGATGTCGGGACGCTTGTTTGTCTGTGCGATGTGTATTGGAAATTTTAGAGACGTCATTAGGTCTACTGAAACCCCCCAATTAACTGGCTCCGCTCAGCAGCTTCATATTCGGGCCTGTTTGTTTTTTATTTGCAGGGCATTCACCCTCCTTATGAAATCTGATGTTAGTCTCCTTGGCTGCCACAGGCTGTTGGTTTGCTGTCTCACACTGTGTCTGTATTAGCTCCTTGATTACCTCTAATACCTTGTTGTGTCGCCACGTATACATCTGGAGCGATTGTGGACAAGCAGAAAGCACATGACACAAGGTGCCTCAGTCCTTTTTACAAGAAAAACAGAGATCTGTATCTGTGTATCCCCACATTTTGAGGTTTGTTTCTTTTGGAAGAAGGTCTTATGTAGATCGAAGAAGAAAAGATATCAATAATGGCTCCATCGCGATTAACGAGTTCCAAGAAAGTTTAATCGGCTCTATATCATCCCGGGTTGTCCACTTGCACTGTTTAGCTTGAGTAACAACAGTGGCTATTCTTTGCTCCTCTTTGAACATTTTAACTTCTTCCATTGCCATGCGCCTCTTTCCCTTTGGTTTCTCCTTGGAGAGGAACTTGTGCGTTGTGTTTCCCAGTCCAACCCGATCCTTTTGAGTCACACCCATGATATCTCTGACTCGTAGGCTGATTTCCGCTTCTTGGGTTGCCTCTGCAGCGGACCACTTTGTACCAGATTTAATCTCTCTTAATACAATCATCAGCCGAGTCCCTCATCATCATGTGTAGGCGTACCTTCCCCACCTTGAATTCCTCCACTAATGAGTGTATAGGGAGCGGCAGATGTCCGGAGTTGGTATATAGCCCCACTTTCGAAAAACAAGGAGGAACTCCAAGCCACTTACGCAAGTATTTATTGATCACTTGCTCAATGCGCACAATACGAGAGAGTGCAATTTCATACAACTGCAAAGGCCACAAAAGGCGGGTAATAGGCTAACAGATATATTTCAAATCTTAAAATAATTATGACAGAGCGCGTTCGTACGTGGTTTTAAAAGTCATTATCGCAACGGAATGCAGATTATATCGTAGTTACAATAAATTTGTCTTTGTAATTTATCCTCTGAAGATGATTTTGGCAAAGGTCGAAATTACTTGAGTTAAGAACTCTACGACGCCTTCCTTGATGAATTTCATCTTAACTTCAAGAAGTTTATTAGATAACTAGAAAAGATCAGTATAAAAAGAACCAGACACAACATGTCTATATTATTCAATGAAACAGGTCTGAATATATATATATATATATATATATATATATATATATATATATATATATTGAATTATTACTTATTTATTTTGAATATCAACTGTTGTATCATTTGGGTCAGTTTTGGTTTGCCTGCGAAATACGTATTACTCATGAAATTGCAAAATGTCTAAAAGTTTTTTCTAAATTATATTATTCTGTTAAATTAAATAAATAAATTTGACATTGAGTTCTTTTGAGGTCGTCTCTATCGGAATTTACCGGACTTATATATCCAATATTCTACGTTATCTGGCGTCGATATATAACATTAACTTTAATTTCTTTGTACAATGTTCGTTTTCTTTCCATTTTTTTTCTTTTTCTTTCTATTCTTTCCATTTATCAGTTGTCTATATTTTTCTTTTTCTTTCTTGCTTTGGGTTTTTTTTTGAATGAGCGAGGAATTGTTTTTTTGTAGATTACCATTACAAATGTCAATTCCCAATATGGACACGTGAGCATCTGTGTGTAATTATTTTCTGGAATATTTTGATGATTAACTGTTGTATCATTTGGGTCTGACGAGCTGTAAGATCAGCGGTGAAATACGTATTACCCATGAAATTGTAGAATATCTAAAATTTTATATATATATATATATATATATAGTCATCCGCAGACATATCTGTTTCGCTGTATCACAGCTCATCAGTACGGTGAGACATCCGATTGCTTTTACCCAGAATTGAAACCCGACCGAATTGGCGTCAGTCGCCGATTCTACCTCAGTAGAAGGAAGCAGACTTTTAGCGTATGATGTATCATACGCCAGTAGTTAGAGTGCTCTAATTCATTACTGAATGAGCGATGCGTAAATACTAGAGTAACTACTGTTTTTTCAAAGTCTACCATTCTTATTATATATATATATATATATATATATATATATATATATATATATAACTGTCGAAAGTAAAGTTAACGAAATCACTGAATGGAAAATATGAAAAGTTATAAAAAGATTCCAGGACTTCATATTGACCAGTAAAATAATGAAATCATATTCTCAGGTACTTAGGATATCGTGAAAATAAATTGTATATTTGTGTAGCTTATATATTTTCGAATTCACTAGTATATTTTTTGGTCTAACAAAACTGACCTCAAAAAAAAAAAAAAAAAGTTATCAAGAATTTTAATAAGTGTATAAATTACAAGCTGAAATTCATTCAATATCGTCGGCTTTATCTTGTAACCAATAATTTAATTTCTTCTTTGCTGGTAGCTTCTTTTAAGATGATCGCGTTGATGACTAAATTGTTCAGGCTCAAGACGAGAAGATTCCAGTGTCACCAAAACCTTGTCCCGTCATCCATTCCCTATCAGCGTTTGACTTTGCAGTTGTTGGTTGGAGGTGAAACAAAATGAGAGTAGAAGACAGCGCCGACCGATGACATGAATTTGTTTAAGGAAGACCAGGAACTTATCAGAAAGTCAGTTAGTAGATAAAAGCGTTAGTTAGTTCCAGTAACTTGACCCCAAAAGTTGTGGCTACAGCAGCGGTGAACAAATAATTTAGAGAGTTGAGTTAAAGCGTTGGTCAGTTCCAGTGACTTGACCCAAAGAGTTGTGAGTTCAATACCTGGCTACAGCAGTGGTGAACAAATAATTTAGAGAGTTGAGTTAAAGCGTTGGTCAGTTCCAGTGACTTGACCCAAAGAGTTGTGAGTTCAATACCTGCCTACAGCAGTGGTGAACAAATAATTTAGAGAGTTGAGTTAAAGCGTTGGTCAGTTCCAGTGACTTGACCCAAAGAGTTGTGAGTTCAATACCTGGCTACAGCAGTGGTGAACAAATAACTTAGAGTTTTGTTTAACGGCATATCAACACTTTGTGGGTTATTTAATGCCCAAAAGGTGAGGTTTTAAGGTATTTTGTTTTAATGTTGGTTATAGTGAGAAGGTTTATTAAGTCAGATGTTAATGAAACTTTTTTGTTCTTATTCTTTTTTATTTTAGAAAATTGAAAATGTCTTCTAATATTGAATTCAAAAACGTTTTGTTGGGAATAATGTTTTTCCTTCGAAAATCTGTTATGATAATTTTTTTCTTCAAAAATGTATTGTTGGTGATATTTTTCTGTCAAAAAATATATTTTTCTATAGAAGTCTATTTTTATGTATATATTTCTATAAACGTGTATTTTTATACTTTCATAGTGTTTTGACACCAGTTTTGGGAGGGGGTTAACTATTTGCCCATAGCTTGGACCCTAACAGGTGCTACCACTCCGGGTCAGGTTGGACCTGGGAACAACAGCAATTAAGTTCCATGCTCATCACAACCTTTCAATCAGAGGCCTTGCTGCCGGATGCAGTTTACCGTCATGCCCAGGAACTTAGAGAGTTGAGTTAAAGGGAAATAACTAAAACATCTGGAAGTAGCATGGCTCACGGATCGAAAAAAATATACCCCGAAATAAACGGTTTGGTTCGAAATTCTAATTCACTGAAGAAGGCCGGAGTGTACAACGGCCAAATATGACAAAAACGATGAGTTTAAATATTACCTCATTTTAGAATTAAAGACAAATTATTATTAGTTTTACTATCATCATTATGGTTGCTTTTGTTATTTCATCTTTATCTCAAATTTCAGTCCTTGGCTTAATATGTAGTGTACCATTTATTCTTTAATTACAATAGATTTCATTGTAGAAGCACACACATTATAGAAATTATTTCACGATTCTAGGCTTACGGCCTATCACGTTGAATACACCGGTTCTCACTCGATCCACCGAAGTTAAACAACGTTGAGCCTGGTCAGTACTTAGATGGGTGACCGCTTCGGAATACCAGGTGCTGTAAGCGTTTATTGACGGACGTGCGTTGTGATGCAGTGGATATCGACTCGGAAAGAGAAATCGGTTAGCCGAGTTCGAATTCCAGTTGAATACCCTGCATTCACTTAAGCACCGGTTCCCTCCAGTTATGGGTTAAATAACAAGGGTAGGACTTGAGGACCCTGCTCTTAAAACAAATCCCAATGAATCTTGATACTCGGAAAAGAAAAAAAGTATTACTCGACACAAAACTTATATAAAAACAACAATAAATTGTTGAAAGAAAAATGTATTACCGGCAACAAATAAATAAAATTTAGTTGGCAATAAATGACCTGCCGAGGTTGATATGCCATGAAAACAAAACAACCAAGATCAGGATTCTAAATCGACTTCTCAACAATACTTCATTTTTTTCTCAATCCTAAATCGACTTCTCAACAATACCTCATTTTTTTCTCAATCCTAAATCGACTTCTCAACAATACCTCATTTTTTTCTCAATCCTAAATCGACTTCTCAACAATATCTCATTTTTTTCTCAATCCTAAATCGACTTCTCAACAATACCTCATTTTTTCTCAATCGTGTTATTCCATTTTTGAATGACAGCATTGTGATTGTCTTCTTAGCCATTTGCGTGTTCCCTCTTTCAGGTAATAATTATTGAAAAACTGCTGAATGCTTTTTATTGAAGAACTGATGGGTGTCTCCTTTATTAGTGTTTTATTCATCAAGCATATGAAAATCTTATGATTCCGGGTCAGAACTCTAGGGTGTAAGGGGCAAAATTGTCCAGACATTCGTATTGATTGATTGTCTGGGATTTAAAATACTGCGTAGTTTTGCATTGTTTAGTCAGTTAAGCACCATACGTGATACATGCTTGGGCGATCATGTCTCGAAAGAGACATGACTGACTGGGCAGAAGATTATCCCACAGTAGGTTGCCATTACTTTCTGCGGTAAACTGGTTGCCAGCCAAGAACCCAATCTGTCCTATTATTTGACTCATTGCTAGAAGGGGAAGAGATGTATTATATTATTAAGTAGCAATTAGTAGGGGATCAGTTTATTACTTCATAAAAATAGAAAACTGATTCCCTACTTGATGCCCAGTAGAAGCCGTAATCATGTTTCCAATTATTATATTCAGTCAGTCAGTTAAGGGCCATACGTGATACACGATTTGGGCGATCATGTCTCGAAAGCGACATGACTAACTGGGCAGAAGATTATCCCACAGTAGGTTGCCATTACTTTCTGCGATAGCCTGGTTGCCAGCCGAGGCTATAGAACCCAGTCTGTCCTATTATTTAACCCATAACTGGAAGGAAGAGACGGACTAATACATTTCCCAAGGGTATTTGTGCGTAAGTGAATGCGAGGAATTCAACTGGAATTCGAACTCAGCTCCCCGATTTGTCGTTCCGAGCTGATATCCACTGTACCACAACGCAGAGTCCTTTGAATTGTTACGTGTTTCATAAGCACATCTCTCAAGATCAGATGACGACTAGGTCGAAGACAGTTTCCTCTGATTTATTTTGTTTTGTTTGATTTTGTTTATTGAGAATGTCCTCAAATAGGAGTTAGAATTGACAGTGGTGCCATTAATAACACCATGAGCCCTACTTCTTCTTCCAAAACATACTGGCCATTATTTTCTTTGCGAAGCTCTTTTATCTGTGAGTCTCCGCGTGTTACACTGCGCTGCGGGGATAGAAAAAGCGATTATCTCCCTTTATTCGAGATAATTCACGTGACCGTCATTTAGTGACGTCACTTCATTCGGTGAAGAAAGTGGCAATGAACTTAATTTAGTTTGTAGTAGTCGTTTTTTTTTGGGGGGGGGGGGGGCTCCGGCCTCTCCGCCCGTGTTGCGTTTGAATCTGCCTCCTTCAGCAGTTTTCTAAGTTCATAGTGCCGTTTTCCATTGGAACTGTATCTTCCCCACATATAGAAAGAAAGTATCTCCGGCTAGAAGACCTCTTTTTGGGAAAACCTAAGACTCTCTGTTTTCTGTTCTCGCTTGGCACATAGTAGATAAACCCGGCCTGCTTGAATCTGGATTCATTAACATGGCTTCTCCAGAAACACAGAATACTATCCATAGTATATCTGAGACCCTATGATTTCGTTCTCCTTTCACTCTACTTGCTGTATAGATATATATTATACTTTTCTCTGTGTAGGACTCGTGTAAATACGTATATCTAGTTTTGTGTTTGTGTATGTTGTAGTGGTAGAAAAATCTCTTTGACAAAAAAGCATGTTTTCATTCCTTTTCTTTTTAATACTGGCTTACGGCCTATCACGTTGAATATACCGGTTCTCGCTCGATCACCGAAGTTAAGCAACGTTGAGCCTGGTCAGTACTTAGATGGGTGACCGCTTGGGAATACCAGGTGCTGTAAGCGTTTTGTGACGGATGTGCGTTGTGGTGCAGTGGATATCGGCTCGGAAAGAGAAATCGGTTAGCCGAGTTCGAATTCCAGTTGAATACCCTGCATTCACTTAAGCACTGGTACACTTGGGAAAGGTATTAATCCGTCCCTTCCCTCCAGTTATGGGTTAAATAACAAGGGTAGGACTTGGAGACCCTGCCCTTAAAAATAAATCCCAATGAATCTTGATACTCGAAAAGAAAAAGTATTACTAGACACAAAACTTATAATAAAAAACAATAAATTGTTGAAAGAAAAAAGGTATTACCAGCAATAAAAAAATAAAATTTAGTTGGCAATAAATGACCCGACCTGGTTTCTCTAAACTTATTTATAAATGGAACTTTGTCTGTGTATGTGTGTGTGTGTATCCGTTACCTATAGACTCCGAAACGGCTGAACCGATTTTCTTGAAAATTTACATAGTTGTACTATAAGCCTCTGCGAGTGTTCTTAGCTAGGTTTTCTGTCGAGGTATCTCCGATAAATATCGAAAATCGATAATCGAAAAAATCGGGTTATAGAAGGAGTGGTCCGATTTTAATCAGATTTGATCCACTCATAGACAAAGACATAAGAAACGATATTCAGAAGTTTCAAGGTTGCAGTTCTTACAATAGTGCAGAAAATATATATATATATATATATATATATATATATATATATATATATAAGGCAAATGTTTGTGTGTGTGTCTGTTTATCTGTCTGTATGTCCTTTATACAAATCGACAATTTTTATCCGATTCTTACTAAACTTCACAAATATTCTTTAGGCTGAGTCTCAGTCCAGGACCATGGATTAGTTTTAAAGCTTTAATTACACCCGAGCAACGCCGGGCTATATTGCTAGTATGCCATAAAAACAAAACAACCAAACCAAACCTTTCAATAATTCCGTCCTGCCCGTGAAATGCGGCATTGTCATATAATCGATAAAATAATTCTCATAATAGCGGAAGTACTACAGAAACAATCAACTTTTCTTACACTATCTCTGCCGTTATTGATCATTTTCTCTCTGGTGCATAGTAGCACAATTCTCGTTTCATATCTTGTGACTCTCCTAATTAAGGAAGACCACTTGTATAGAAGCAACCTTCTGTTTGTTGATGCAGTCTAGGAACAGGCCTTTTAGAGATTTTTGAACATTCATGAGACTGAATCAAACTGAAAACAATGAAAATTTAAGTTTCACAGGCTTTCACAGAGTTTTACAATAGCAATTCTTTTGTCATTCTATTTAATCTTATCTTCATTCACAGCAGCAGACCTGCCACTATGGATTCTGTCACTAAAGACAGTTTCTTCTTTCTTACTAGGATTGCTGCTACCTCTGCTCATATAATTAATGTGCTTACATTGGAGAATTAATTTTTAACAATTAATACATTTTGCATGAAACAACGTATATTGAAAATAAAATAATCAATAGTTTGTTAGTGTAAACTGAGTTTGGAAGATAAGATACGAGGAACTGATTTTTATAATACTAAATATAATCGTCTTTTTTTGTTTTTGTTCTCCTTAAACGTTCTTGTTGCTCACAGGCTCCGTCTATGGCAATCTCAACATCCTTCTGTTGAATTACATCACAGTTTTCTCTTGTCCAGTTTTTAAGGTCCTATAGAAGGAATGATATTATGTAGCAGTTCAGAACCCTTCTCTTTGTTTCTAATGATTTTTTCTGCTTTTTAATAATTTTTCTTAAGTTTTTGAATTTTTTGTTTTTATTCCAACGCACCTTCAGATTCCGGTGCCACATCTTCGGCCGTCTGTGAAAATACTTCCCAGATATTTAAATTTTCATTCTTGATTGATTTAACGCCTTCAGTTTGTAGATTGCACCCTGAAATGTTCCTCTTGCTGACATGCGAAGGGCTACAACACTGACTTAACGTCTAACCATTTGACAGTATAGTCGATCTTCATACAATTCTCATCAAGTCCACTATGTTCCCATTAATTAACATCGCGTTTCTGCATTTGTACTTGTAAAATACTCGATAACCAAGAATATTTTTACAATCATTTCTCCTCAAAGCAAGGGTACACAGTGAGAGAAAAAGAAGACGTAAAAAAAAAACAAGGTACAGGGAACGTCTCAGAAAGATTAAAAGATGGATAGGAATCAAGATGATATCAATTGAAGTTGCATTTAAACTTTTGGAGATTGTAGCTATTGGGATGTTGAAGAAAAGATAAGAGATGGATGGGAATCAAGTAGATAGAAGATGGTAATTGACGTTGCCTTTAAACTTTTAGAGATTGTAGCAATCAAGGAGGCAAGCAAACGAAAGGAAGTTCTGCGGACGGGAAGTGCGAGAAAAGAAACTGTTAGAGTAGAAGAGAGGGTTATATTAAACTTTTTCAACGGTAAAAGGGTAGGATTTTGATGCCAATCTAATAGCATGCCTAAAATCATATACATAGGGTACTATGGGGAAAAAGCTCATCAGAGCAGTTGCCATGAACATACTTGTAGAAAAGACAGAGGGAAGCCACATCACATCGGTGAGAAAGTGACTGGAGGCGGGCTACCAGGTCAGGATCGATTATATTGAAGATCTTCTTTTGGATTTTGTCGGGAACCTCGAGATGAATAGCAGGAACACCCGACTAGATATGGCAACAGTACTTAATGCACAGACGAATATTAGATTTATAAATGTGCAAAATGGATTCTGATGAGAAAAAAAACCTTCTAACCCGGCACAGTGACCCAGCCTTAGTATATGCAGTTATATTGATCTCTTAATGATAGAAAGGAATAAGATAGAAAGGAATAAGATAAAATCAGTGTACGACACCAATCTCATAGAGATAATTAATATCCTAAAGAGATTATACTAAAGAGATAGGGGCTACACAGTCTTCGAAATTTCCACTGTGTTAAAAATTTCTTTAGTTTAACATTTATTTCTTGCTGACCGATTTAAATATTTTTCATTTCTTTTTCTTAAGACGCTCCTTTACGTTTATTTTCATGACGTCTTTCTCTTTTCTTTTCGCTTCCTTCAGATAAAACAAAACAACTCCAGCCTCGCAATCCATTCGTCTTTACAGCGCTAAATGGAACAGCTGGTGACAACTTGAAAATCGTCTAACGAGATTTGAAATTTACCAAAATGGATTTACTGTCACTTTTACTTACATCTCCAGAGAAATAGAATTAATTCAATCATCACTTAGCATGTTTATAAGAAGATATTGGCAAGAATCGATTTTTACAATTTCTTACCTATTAAAGAAAGAAAGTATTATCAATATATTTCAAATCACTTATCTGAAAAAATAAAAACTATTTTTAAATGGGTTTAGTGAGATTTGGTGAAACGCCTGACATATTTTGTCTTAAGGGACTGTCAAAATTAACCAAAGAAATTATCAGATAGATGTTACAATATCACTGTCACACGTTTTTAACTCTGTTGTTCGGTAGTTTTTTGAAAATACAAAATAAAAATTGATTCAATAGTTAGAGTATTTTGGTACCATTAGAATTTTTTGCAATAAACTAACGCGTGTTGAAATCCTCGCCAATATTTAGTATTGTTGATGTTATCTCTAACATATTTTGTCGATGTTTACAAACTCTCCCTTTCGTTCAATTTCGCAGTATAATCGATGAAATTTGAATGAGCTGATTTGTTTGAAAAATAATTTAACAAAAATCTTACTTCGCATTTTAATAATTTCATTAATTTAGTTTTATAGGATTTCATAATAAACAATAATTTTAAATAAACTTTTTTCCCTTTTTAACAGCGAAGAATAAATTCTTAAGATTTCTTACTCTTGAGCATGCAACATAAAACTGACAATGTGTAAATATTTCTTTCTAGAGCCAAATTCCAACTTTTGAAGCGTTTGGCCTTGTCATTTGTGTAAAGTTCTTGAGAACGCAGGGCCAACTGAAAACTGGATCTTTGTATGTAGAAACTTAAAAAAAAAGATATGCAAAAACAAAATTTCATTTTTATTAAATAAATATTTATTATTTTAATCATTAGATAGTTTTTAAAATAGTGGGATCATTTTGTATGTTAAATAATAAAACTTTTAATCCCCCACTCCAAGAATAGTGAATAAAAATTTATTGTACTAAGCTACGCCCCCTAGTAAAACAAACTGCACGTTATAACCCCTTTGTTGTTTACATTTCTCCCCCCCCAAAATTCGTTTCGATCGACCAATATCTGGCTATTTTAGAGTGTGTGACGAACGGACAGACTAACAGAAATTCCATAATTCTATATGTAGATTAAGCAGAAAGTTTGTTTTTACCCTTGACACCTCTTTCTCAGCAAATGGTTAAGAAGTGAAAATTCTTTAGACTTTTACGAATAAAACGTTTCAAAAGAAAAAAAAATCTCTACATGTTGTGATGTCTGAATGGAAATAATTTGCTTGATCTTCACAGTAAAAGTAAATGCTGACAATTGCATCTAATATTGATAAAAGTTAAATAACGTTACTCTATTCTATTTGCAAATATTTTCCTAATCTTTTAAAACTAAAGTTAATCTAATAAAAAGCTCAAGAGACGTCCATGGTAGAATGTTACTGAATGAGGTGGGTAATATGAATTTAAGAGGAAGTAAAAGGTATGGGAAAATTATGATGATAGGAAGGATAGACAGTCATTGACTATTGTTGAAGAGCATGTTTCTACATTTCTGAGATGAAGTATTGTAATCATTTACATTATTTACATCGTTCGGATTGTTGTCCTCATCTTTGCTGCTGTATTCACGACGTTTCAGCCGTTGTTTGCTCCGACCTTCCTCAGATGATTAGAATTTCGAACCGGGTTAGATTATTCTACTTCCACGCCCCATGTCTCTTCCGAGCTTTTTAGTTTGTTATTTTCCTTTAGTAAAACTTCTCCAAGTTTTTGTTCATCTCTGATGTGGCCAGGTATTGAACAGAGAACTCTTTGGGTCAACTCGTTGGATCCAACCAATATCTTTATCCATTGGGCCAGTTGTCTTTGAGGGCATCAGAGCATGAATTGTTGGCACGTACAAAGCTAACGTCTCATTAAATATAAAAGAGAAAAGGGCCTACGACTTAAGATTGCAAGAACACTGCAAGGACGTACCACGAGAGAAAATAGAAAAATCAAGCGTAGCTGGCCACATATGAAAAGAAAAGAGAGATCACCTCACCCTGTGGGATGAAGTTGAAATATTAGATAGAGAACATCATTGGAAAATACGAAAAATTAAGGAATCAGCGCATATGCTAGGTCAGAAAAATCTCCTAAATCAGTCAGGCATAGAAATGAATATAATATGGAAAGCAATAATGTGGAGAACTAGAGAAATAACAATTCTTCTTCTTCTTCTTCTTCTTCTTCTTCTTCTTCTTCTTCTTCTTCTTCTTCTATGTGCCATGTCCTTTCAGGACGTAGGCGATCATGGCTTTCCACATCTCCCTGTCCCTGGTGGCTCTTAGCACACTTTCTCCTGTTACACCACCCAAACTCCGCTCTGCCATCCACTAGCTCAAGTCCATAAATCTAGAATATAAATGTATAAAAACTAGCATGGGCACAAAATGAGGGATCAGTTTATATATTGATTATAATATAGTATTGATCCCCCATTTTATATCTACATTATAATTTCTTGTAAACAGTTGGCATATATATTCTTCTTCTATGTACCTTGTTCTTTCAGGACGTAGGCGATCATGGTTTTCCACGTCTCACTATCCCTGGTGGCTCTTAGCACGCTTTCTCTTATAACACGACGCAACCACCGTTCTGTCATCTATTTACTCAGGTCCTTCAAATATGTTATCCGCTGTTTTCCCCTGTCTCTTTTCCCTCTATCTAGTCTGTTAGTATCAGGTTCTCCAAGCTCTCCTTCCTCATTGCATGTCCCAGGAACTTCAGCTGTCTCTTCCTGATTCTCAGTATTTATTTCCTTTTCGTCTCCATCCTTTCCAAAACCTCATAATTGCTCACGTGCTCGATCCATGATATTCGCAGCATCCTTCTGTAGAACCACATTTCACTTACTTCAAGTTTTTCCTTCATCTTCGATGATATTGTTCAACATTCACTGCCGACATCACATAGCAATATCGTAACATGAGTTCTGATAAAATTAGTTACTGAGACATTAGATTTATAAATTCCAAAAATGCATACATTGAAGCCCTCAAGGACACATAGTTGATAAAATCGTTGGTTGGATCTAGTGAGTCGACCTAAAGAGTTGCGAGTTCAACACCAGAATACATCAGAGGTGAACAAAACTTATAGAGTTGATTTAAAGGGCTATAACTGATACTGAGATGTCTGAAAGAGGCGTAGTTCATGGAACTAGAACAATTTATCCCGTTGAATAAAATAAAGGGTTTAGTTTGAAATTTCAATCACCTGAAGAAGGTCGAAACGTCGTGAATATGGCAACAAAAATAAGAACAACATTCTGAACAATGTAAATCTAAACTTATTTATAAATAGAACTTGCGATTGGTAAATTGTTGCAATTATTTTATTATTTCAAATATTCTTTAGGCTGAGTCTGAGCTCCAGGACCATGGATTAGTTTTAAAGCTTTCATTACACCCGAGCAACGCCGGGCTATACTGCTAGTTGGTATAAATAAGTTGAAGAGGTTAGGATTGTACTGCTCGGTGATGCATCCGCACAGAAGTTTGTTTTATAATTTCCCGGAGGCTAAGTGAAACTTCCTCTGTATTATTGGAATCTGATTTGACTCTGTGGAAGTGACATGGGGTGTTCGAGCTGAATTGGTGGAACAATCTTGTAACATTGCATCTGAAAGGGAAAGTCTGTAGAGTGGAAACTGATTCATTACACATAAGACCGAGTATTTGAGTTTCATTATAAGAAGAGCTAAGAAGAGGTTTCAACTTCAAGATTCTTCACTTGCTAACTTTGATAGCAAAAAAGCACTCAAATTTGGCGAAATCATCAAGTGCGTATTAAGATATCTCTGTTGTTTCATTAAAATATCTTTTATTCGGTTGGAAAGAATGATGAATATCCTTCAAGTATGTTCTTATCTCATTCAGACAATTTACTAATGATAACTTGACGAGGTGTAGTTATGTCATCTTCCCAGCGGATAAATCAGTCAGTTAACTGCCATACGTGATAAACGCTTTGGGTGATCATGTCTCGAAAGAGACATGACTGACTGGACAGAAGATTATCCCGCAGCAGATTGCCATTCTACGGCAGACTGGTTGCTAGCCAAGGCTATAGAACCCAATCTGTACTGTTATTTGACTCATAGCTAGAGGGGGAAGAGATGTATTATATTATTACGTAGTAAATAGTGGGACATCAGTTTATTACTTCATAACAATGTAAAACTGATCCCCCAATTTATGCCCAGTAGCAGTTATAATTATGTTTCCAACTATTATACTCAGTTAGTCAGTTTAGTGCCATACGTGATACACGCTTTGGGCGATCATGTCTCAAAAGAGACATGACTGACTGGGCAGAAAATTATCCCACAGTAGGTTGCCATTAATTTCTGCGGTAGAATGGTTGCCAGCCAAAGCTATAGAACCCAATCTGTCCTAATATTTAACCCATAACTGGAGGGAAGAGACAGATTAATACCTTTCCCAAGGGTATTTGTGCGTAAGTGAATGCAAGTAATTCAACTGAAATTCGAACTCGGCTACACGATTTGTCGTTCGAGTCGATATCCACTGCACCACAACGCACATCCTAGCGAACAAATAGTGTTCATTTGAAATATGTTTCAAAGCCTTCAAAGTGAGTCATTAAAAATAAAAGTTAGTGAAACTTATTGATAGATACTGCGAATAAAATTTAGAAAAAAAGATTAGATAGATATTTCAATGTACACAGGTGTATATAAGTAAAAGCCCTCAACTTAATTTAAGAATCTTTATTTTACACATCAACTATTTAATTTTAAAATCAATCTCATTCCTTGTAAGCTAATCTATTGGCGAATATTAATTACATCAATTGAAGATTATGCAACTAAATTTCAGATAAAATATTAACCAAATAATTACGATGATTAATGATGCAACATTGTCATATATAATTATTATTCTTGGTTTTTAAATTTCAGATTTTATTATAGCGTCAAAGTTTCCGGTTTCAAGATTGATGAGTCCTGAGAAGAAAAAAAAAAGAAGAAATATGAGGAAATCAGCAGTAAAAGGTAAAATAAATTAGACGTTAAAAACAAATTATATTAAGACCAAAATAAATTAACATTATACGGTGTTACTTGGTGAATACTATATCAGAAATTTCATTGTATAATGTTCAGTTTATGAATTGGGATCAAAATGTAGACCGAATAAGGATTAGAATCATTGCACCCCAAGCAAGCAAGAAATGCCACTGGTGCGTAGAGGTTACAGAGAGAGAATAAAACACGCTTCTATCCATAGGGCCATTGGTCATTAAGAACACATGACTCAGTAAATATAAACGTTGGTTAGTTCCAGTGACTTGACCCAAAGTGTTGTGAGTTCAATACCTGGCTACAATAGTGGTGAACAGATAAATTATAGGGTTGAGTTAAAGCGTTGGTTAGTTCCAGTGACTTGACCCAAAGAATTTTGAGTTCAATACCTGGCTACAGCAGTGGTGAACAAATAACTTGAGTTGAGTTAAACTCTATCAACAATATACACGTCAATTATGCAAATATAATCGCATCATCAACATGTAAAAAATCCTCAAAAGAATGAAAGCATTATAATATCAGCTATGAACACGGTCACATTCCTACAACTCAAGATACATATATAAACCAATCCATATATTTAGTTAAAAGTAGAATTATATTAATCCTGAATAATGGCTAAAAGTATAGTTGAAAGCACTTGGATGAAAAAAATATAGAGAAAATTTTTATACAATTCATTTACTGAAAAGAAAAAAAAATCATAAGATTAAATGAAAAAATTATGTAAAATATCATAACTACAACACATTGTCAGTCGTTTTAAAATAACTTGCATATAAAAAGTAATGTTTAAACAAATAAATTAATATATATATATATATATATATATATATATATATATATATATATATATATAAATAACGTAGAATACTTGGTATATAAGTCAGGTAAATCCGATAGAGACGAACTCAAAAGAACTTAATGTTAAATTTATTTAATTTAACAGAGTAATATAATTTTGAAAAAATTTTAGATATTCTACAATTTCATGGGTAATTCGTATTTCGCAGGCTGACCTTGCTGCTCATCAGACCCAAATGATACAACAGTAAATCTTCAAAATATTCCAGAAAATAATTACACACAGACGCTCACGTGTCCATATCGAGAATAGTCATTTGTAACGGTAATCTACAAAAACAATTTCTCGCTCATTCAAAAAAAACCCAAAAAAAACGCAAAGAGAGAAAGAAAAAGAAAAATGTAGACAATTAATAAATGGAAAGAAGAGAAAGAAAATGAAAAGAAAGAAAAGGAGAACGAACAGTAATATATATATATATATATATATATATATATATATATATTAAACAGTTATTGTTAATATGTAAATTAGACCAGTATGCTGTTATATTAGCGCTCAATACATGCTTGAAGGAAAATAAAGATTTAACATGTAGAGATTGTAGATGTTTATGTAGGGAAAATCAGACGGTTACGCTACCATGGTTTCGACTTTTTCGGTTTCGTTAATGGCCTGACGAAAAGGCCGAAACCATGGTAGCATAACCAAATGATCTTCCCGATATATATATATATATATATATATATATATATATATATATATATATATATATATAAATGAATAAGGAACAAAGTTTGAATATAAAAAAAACAAACTTTTTTTCAATAACCCCTAGGCCTAGAATATCTATACGAGTATCAATCAAATATAATGTTCAAACAAATCATTTCAAATTGCCAGTTGTTTATAACCAAGTTTCGTTAATCTTCGTTAATTTCCGTAACATGTTTACGTTTGTTGACATTACGATATATTTCAGAGAAGATATGGTTATTACGATGAATCGAAAATCGTGTTATATAAGCTTGATTTAAATTCGTTTAGACTGATCGTCATTCGTGCCAAGAGGTTTAAGACGCTCCAGATTAAATCCTGCCGAATGACACACATTTTCGTAACAAAACTTTATCGTCAATAATCAGGCCGGTAGAAATAAATATATAATACTGTTTGATTGTAAACCGAATATCTACTTAAATACGAGTATCGGTCAAAAATAATGTTCACACACACACACACACACACACACACACACACACACACACACACACACACACACACACATATATATATATATATAAAAGAATTTAACGGAAGTCCACGAAACTAGCATTAGCCGACATATTTGAATTTTTATATGTTTAACATTATTATTTTTTAGTGGATAGTCGTATTTGAGTTGAAAGTCTGTATTATTTCCACTGTCCTTAAACATTTAGTGAAATCTTTTGGAAAATATCTATCTTCTGACAGGAGAGATGCCGGAAGACAGATATTTTCCAAACGATTTCTCAAACGATTAAGGCCAGAGGAAATTATAATGTAATACATTCCTCAATAAATCACAGGTCTAACTCATTAAACAACAACCTTTAGACAAAATTCGACTTTATTCATCAACATAGTCTCCTAGGGTGACATACTGATTCAAACGCTTCTTTAACAATTCAATGCTTTTTTTGTAGAACGATTTGTCTTTGGCCTCAAAATACGCCTCAGTTTACGATATCACTTTTTCATTGGAACCAAATCTTTTTCCCTGGATCATTCTTTTAAGGTCTGCAGATGCCCAGTAGTGGCTGAGGGCCACATCTGGAGAATATAATGAATGTGAAAGGAATTCAAAGTGCAAATTTTGTAGTTTTTCTATCGTTGCGATCGACTTATGACAAGGTGCGTTGCTTGATGAAAGATCACATTTTTGGTCATGTTTTTGGTATTTCTTCTTTTAAAAGCACCAATAATGCTATAAAATTTTCGCTATTATTGGTTCTTTCTTCATTAAGGTAATTGATGAACAAAATACCTTGCATATCCCAAAATACGAAAGTGAAAAGCTTGCCTGATGTTGTTTGCGTCTTTGGTCGCATGAACGGCTTTCACCTGCTGCTGTCTACTCAGCTGACTGCTGATTTGACTCCGGAGTGAAGTATTGGATACATGTTTCATCAATTGTGACATATTTACACAAAAACTCCTTGTTGCTTTGAAACAGTTGCAAACAACGCTCTGAATCGTCTACTCGTTGTTGTTTTTGATCGACTGTGAGCAAACGCGGCACCCACTTTGAACAAATTGACAAATATTCATGCAAAATGGTTAATACACTACCCTCTGATATGTTCAACGCCTCTGCTATCTCAAACAACTTCAATTTACGATCGGCCAAACCAGTTCGTGGATATTTTGGGTGTTTTCCGGGGCAACTAACAATTTTGGGAGACCTGAGCGTTCAGCATCATTTGTGTCTGTACAACCGCGTTAAAAGTCTTCATACTACCTCTTAAACGTTGTTTCTGACAGAGCAGGGTTCGAATAACACTTATAAAGACATTGCTTTGCTTGAACAGAATTTTTTCCCATCAGAAAGCAATGCCTTATGAACACATGAGATTCAGACTTTTCCATTGTTTTGAAAATTTGCAACAGTAGCTTCACTTAAACAACTGTAATTTGTAAACTAAATATCCGATTAGCCCTAAATTTTGTCACATGTTATTTGAAGGTTAGTACTTCATAAAAATCATATGGATTTTTTTTATTAGTGGCAACATCTATGAGTCAAGCCCGAGACTTATTGAGTGATGTGTTACTGTTTCAAATAAGCCATTAAATATTAAAAAATATTTTTGACTTACTAAGAACAGCCACTCAAGCTAACCAGTGGAAGAACACAAGTGATTGCGTTTCCTGGTTAAAAAAATCCAAAACAAAAATAAATATACGTTCATTAAATATGACATAAATAACTTCTACCCATTAATTTCTGAAAAAGGTTTGATGGAAGCGTTTAATTTCGCTAAAAGGTACATGAACATGCCATCTGAACATGTTGATATAATCCTACATTGCATCAAATCAAGACTTTTCCACAAAGATAAAGCATGGGTTAAAAAAATCAAACAACGGCACATTTGATGTACCACAAGGATCGTATGACGGAGCCGAAATTTCAGAATTAATGGGTATATACATTTGAAATAAAATCAACAAAATAATCCAGATAGACAACCACGTATTATACAGAGATGACGAATTAATGATAGCATTATTTAAACAAATAGATTTTGATATAATAGTAGAAACAAAAAGAAAAGTAGTCTAATATTTAGATGCATATTTGAATTTACAAGCTGACAATGTCTCTCTATACATGAAAGCAAACACAATGTTAAAGTACATAAACACAAGATCTAACCGCCCCAAAAGCAAAATCAAGCACATTCCCAAAGGAATAGAACACAGGCTATCAAAAAATTTGTCAAACAAAACAATATTTGATGAAAAAGAACTATGAAGATGCACTAAGAAAATCTGGCCATAAGAACATAAGGAAGTCTTCATGGCCCAGTGGATATAGACGTTGGTTAGTTCCTGTGACTTGACCCAAAGAATTGTGAGTTCAATACCAGGTTACAAGTAACTTCAAGACTTCCAGAAGAGGCATTGGAGTTCATATACCCAAGTGATTGTAATAAAGCGTTCGGTTCGAAATTTCTAGCACCTGAAGAAGGCCGGAGCGTACAACGGCCGAAACGTCGTACAAATGGCAACAAAGATGAGGACAATAGTCCGAATGATGCATAACCGGAAACTGAAAATAAGGGAGGACCTGGTCAAGAATTGTAAATATTTTAATCCGGGTTTTCTTTGATCCTAAATATATATTTTCTGAGGTATTGACACCACGACATTACTTCGGATCCTCATTCTCGGTATCCTTACTCGTCTATCACCCTCCTTCTGACATTTCCTATATTTAACCATCCTTTCTCATCACTTTCCTCCCCTATGTAACCCCCTGCGCAATAGTGGCAGTGGAATGCTTTGCTCGGGGTGAAACGATTATAAAAAGAAAAAATAAAGACGGTTCGCCTGAAATAGGCCCACACTTCCGATTTACCATGAAATAACATGTCTGCCTTAATTTTTCTTAAATTTCCTCTATATGTATTTATATACATATATATTTAGAGCTCTCTTAGAGAGTTATCCTACCACTGTATGTACAGGATACACCTTTGGATTCTTCTATACTCACACTGCATGCTGATATATATATATATATATATATATATATATATATATATATATATATATATGTGTGTGTGTGTGTGTGTGTGTGTGCGTGTGTGTGTGTAATTGAATTTTGTAATTTAGTCCTTTCACCCTCAGAACATCTTGTCTAGAATTCCTCCTGGTGATTTTATGTACACGATCGCATAAATGTGTATAACAGCTAAATATAACAGAATAAAAGTCTAAGATGCAGAAATCTATGTTCGACCTAAGGACTAAACGCACCTAATGACTTATTTTCAGGACTAAAACCACCCAATGAATTATTTTCAGCTGAAGCCCTAAATTAACCATTGATGTTATTCTAAAAAACGACTCCTCATCAGCAAGATTGTCAGCAACAATTTTCACCTCCAGTTTTCGCAAAAAACTTGTGAAAGGCACTAACTGCAAAACTTTAAAGAACTATTCGATTTGTATTTAGCTGAAATAGCCCTAAAAATGATGTTAATAGATTAAAGGATTTGTGGTGCAAAAGATTAGATAAATATTTTTTTAAAAAAGAAAAAGATTTTGACGCGTCTGCTTAAAAATCAATGACTTGTTCGACTGATTTGTGATGGTAAAAATGTTAAAGTTTCACTTTTCTCGAGTTAAGTGCCGACTGCAGCAGAAGTGAGTGCTGCCGTTACCTGAGGTTTTGACTTGACGCTTAATTGAATTAGGAGAACATTTTAATCGTGGTGAAAAAAAAAAAAAGATATAATGAAAGTTGTTAGAAAGAAAGAAAAGAAAAAATGAAGGAAAAAACACAAGAAAAGAAGGGAGAAAAAAAGGAAACTAAAAAAACAAAGAAAACAAAAAAACACAGAAATAGTCTGAGAGAAAAAGAAATGCGGAGAGTGAAAGAACGGTCTTTTGGGAAAAAAAGAAAAACAGATAATTAGAAAAAAAAAAAACAGAATTAAAAACGAAAGACATTTTAAGACTACTCCAAAATTTTCAAAAGAGGAAGAAGTTCCTGACGTTTTCATAGGAAACCGTATTTTTTTGGAAGCAGACACAAAAGACACTTAACGAGAAACGCCACTATACGTGACTTGCTGAAGTTAAAAAAATGATTGAAAAATGTTACTTTAAATACAGGAAAACCGAAGTGAAAAGAGGGAAATAAACTCGGCTGATGTTGAACTGGCCGACAACATGTCGGCTGTGACATGAGAAATACAACTTTTATAAGATAGTCACACTCAAAGTCTCTTACTCATCCAGTTGAAATTGCAAAGACAACTCGAACGTGCAGATAAACCTTTTATAGCAGTATTACCCACAGCGATTGCATCTCTTATTTTTACTTTTCTTAGGGTAGCTAACAATTTCAATCAACACCTGTTTTTAATGAACAAAATAAACAGTTCTTTGATTTTAGTTACACAAAAAATATATTATTTAGAGTTTTAAACTGATTTCATTCATTTCAATTAAAAAAAACATCATATTATAACCAAGCAAGGCGACAAATCCACTAATGCACTACTAAGAGTGAAAGAAACAAAAAAAAAACCGCTACCGAATAGAAAGGACTATAAAAGAACAGGTTTAAGGAGGGAAAATGGCAATTGACGTTACATTTAAATTATTAAAGATCGTAGTTACCAGGAAAACAAGATGGTAAAAATGTTCGAAAGTGAGAAGTGCAAAAGAAGAAACTGGTAGCATAGAACTTACGGTTAAATCTATCCATTTCAATTGTAAACTGATGAAACCGAACTGCCAATCTAGTACTGCACTTAAATATAGGTTCAGATATCGAAGGTTGGTTCTAATAACTATACAGATCTGACATCATTTTCCTTAATTTTTAAAAGTATACAACAACAATACACACGCACTAATTTAGTTGACCTTTTCTTGCAACGCGTTTCGTCCCTTAGGACTTCATCAGACTAAATTTGTTATGGTGGGGCGACTACACATGCGCACGAACGAGCGATACTGAAAATTTTAGATTAATTAAAAAATTTCATTTGGATTTTTTTTCTTTCCGTGACTTTTCCTTAATCGGCATTCCAGACTGCGATAAAAAAAAATCTAGCAGGAATGGGGAAAGGTAAGAGCCCGTATGAAAATTTACTGTCGATGAGCTTGCGATCAAATCACTCTCTAGACATTTTCGTCATAGCGAATTGGTTTCAGCCTTGATCAGAGTAGCAATTTTTTATGTAAGAATTGTGGTCAGTCTCGTTATGGTGCAATGGATATCGGCTCGGAACGAGAAATTGGAGAAGCCGAGTTCGAATTCCAGTTGAATTCCTTGCATTCACTTACGCGCCAATACCCTTAGGAAAGGTATTAATCCGTTTCTTCCCTTCAATTATGGGTTAAATAACAGGGCAGATTGGGTACGATAGCTTTGGTCGGCAACCAGTCTACCGCAGAAAGTAATGGCAACCTACTGCGAGATAATCATCTGCCAAGTCAGTCATGTCTCTGTCGAGACATGATCGCCTAAGCGTGTATTACGTATGGCACTTAATTGACTGACTCGTTACGCATTTGAGTTATTGTTTTGTAAAATATCTCTTTCACGTTCTTATATATATATATTTTTAGATTCCTTGAGGTTTCACCTATGTATTTTTGTAACAATTATTACCGACGATCGAGTAAATTAATCTCCCAAGTTTTAGCTTATTGTTTTGTTTAATATGATCGTAGTTGAAAATCTAAGGAAAATGACCCTGACCGACAATCTCATGGTTAGTCTAAATATAAATTCCCAACATCCCAGTTAAAAAAGGCTTACACCTCCTAAAAACAGTATCTACCACAACAAAGGTAAAGCTTTCCTTCTTCTTCTTCTTCTTCTTTTTCTTCTTGTGCCGTGTCCCTTCAGGACGTAGGCGATCATGGATTTTCACTTGGCTCTGTCTCTTGTCGCTCTCAATATTTTTCCTCTTGGTATCTTTTCTAAACCCCGCTCCACCATCCATTTTCTCAGACCTATCAAGGTTTTTCTTGTCTCTCTTTCCCTCTATCCGACCTGTGAGTATTAAATTCTCCAGACCCTCCTTCCTCATTACGTGTCCCTGTAACCCCATCTGTCTCTTCCTGATGCTAAGTATGAATTTTCTTCTTGTTTGCACCCTCTCCAACACCTCATCGTTGCTCACGCCCTCAGACCATGGTATCCTCACTATACTTCTGTAAAACCGTATTTCTGCCGTCTCAAGCCTCTCCTTCATCCTTGATGAGATCGTCCAACATTCACTTTCATACAGAAGGAGAGATATCACATAGCAACCCAGCACTCTTTTCTTCGTTTCTAATGAGATTTTTTGTTTTTCAGTAATCTGGTTAACTTCCGAAATGCTTCTGGCCATACCTATGTATCTTTGGATCTCCGTGTCGCATTTTCTATCCTCTGTCAAAACACTTTCCAGGTATTTGATTTTTTTTACTTGTTTAATTTTAGTTTCTCCAGCTTGTAGTTTGCATATTAGGCTCCTCTTTTTGCTGATGATCATACATTAAGTTTTCCTGAAGTTTATTCTCAGTTCTTTCTTCTCACTTTCTTTTGCTCCCTTTTGTAGAAGGTCCTGCATTTTATGTTCCGTGTCTGCTATCAGCACTATGTCATTTACGCATCTCATATTGTTGAGATAATGGCCGCCAATGACGAATCCTGGCAAGGCTTTTATTTCTCTCAGAATTGCTTCGCTGTACAGGTGCACTGATGAGTATGAGGTTTGGCTACATTAATCTTTTTTTTCTAGCAGTGTATTGACCATGAGGATGCTTATCTTGACATCGTTTCTGCATTTGGTACATCTTATTTACTTTTGCTTTCGTTATTAGGTTCTTTGTCGCTTCTTCATCAATTTGAAATCCCTTTTTGAATTTGTTGCCTTCCTTTATTATTGAATAAAGCTTTTTATTTATTCCATGTTCTTTGACACAGATCATCACTCAGTCTTTTGTATGGGTTATTTTAAGATTATTGTAGCCTCTTTAAGCAGCAGGGGCAATAAATAAATGAAAGTGTATTTGGTCCGTAAAGATACTTGGAGGATTTGATTAATTGAAAACAAAGCAGAAAACAAAATTGCTGCGAGAATCATGACTAATCTGTCGCCTGTGGAAAGAAAGAAAGAAGCTCAATGCTGTCAATGATAAAGAGAGACAAAAAAGAGATAAGACAACAGAAGAAATGAAGCTACATGATCATTCAACGACCTTTTAAGTCTCCTAGCTAAGCACTGTCAACCATGCCACGCTCCTAAATATCCACCTGATACAAGATGATCTATTACTTCTGGATATCCCAGAATAGGCATTTCGGGTTAACACAATTTTTTATTATGTTTGCTTGGTAATTTCTAATCTCAGCAAGCACTGGTCCTGTGCAGCTTCGGTTTCCATTTTAAATCCTGCTCTGCGTAAGCACCAACCTCCTTAATTAACTTGTGTAAATGGTTGGCAGAACAGGCATTAGGAGAGACATTAAAAAACAAACCTTACTAAAAACTACAAAGAAGAGGAAGTTGTGGAGAGTTATGATCGTCTACATGATCTGAAGAGACACGGAACAAAAAGAAGTTTTATTTCTGTTGATCATTTGTACAGTGTTGTTGTAGGATTTGATTAATTGAAAAAAACAGCAGAGAACAAAATTGCCGAGAGAATCATGACTAATCTGTCGCCTGTGGAAAGAAAAACAGAAGCTCAATGCTATCAATGATAAAGAGAGACAAAAAAAGAGATTAGACAATAGAAGAAATGAAGCTACATGATCATTCGACGACATTTTAAGGCCCCTAGCTAAGCACAGCCAACCATACCACGCCCCCAATATATCCACTTCCAGTTTGATATCATACCGAGTTTCATATTCAGTGCGTGCTAACCCGTCCAACCTGATAGAAGATGATCAATTATTTCTGGATATTTATCACAGAATATGCATTTCGGGTTAACACAATTTTTTATTATGTGTGCTTGGTAATTTCGACTCAGTAAGCACTGGTCCTGTGCAGATTCGGTTTCCGTTTTAAACCCTGCTCTGCGTAACCACCAATGAGTAGAGGATTTACATACATCAGACTACTTAGGACGGGCAGAGTATTGAGTATGGAGAGGATTATCTTGCCATCGTTTCTGCATTTGCAACATTGCATTTCCTTTTGCTTTCTTTTTTAGGTTCTTTGCCCTGCAGTAAGTGAATTATGGTTTAGTTGCACTTACTCTCTCACATGAAATTCCCTTTTGAATTTGATGGCTTAATTTATAACTGAATAATTCTCTTAATTCTTTCATATTTCAATTAATCTTCTATAGTTTCTAGGTATCATTGAACATCAATTGTGTTTCTGTAAGACAGTTCTAGTTGAACTAATCCTCTGCTTCCTTTGGATTTGTGCACATACAAGCAATCAACAGCAGCCTCAGGATGATGCATTCAGTTGCAAGTTAGAATCAGATGATCAGTTTTTTTAGCTCGCATAGTTTGCTGATTATATGGACGAAGCGACAGAAGGAGATCTATCTTCATCTTCAGTTTTTAACCAATGGCAAAGAGACTGGCTAACGACTCCCGGCGGCTCCCTCCTATGTGCGCAATCACTCCCCGGTTACCACCCTAGTCCACACAACCATCACTGACGATGAATAAAAATATAAGATTATATTTTTATATATATGTGTTCGTTGTTGTCTGTCAAGTCGGTCGTTGTTTTCCAGCACAATATAACACTTATTTTGACATTTTGATGCCGGTTAGGCATCAAGATATTGAGAGCCCCGTATTAAACATTGGCAAGACCACCTAAAATGGGTTAGTTAAAGATTATTATTTTTTATTTGTTTTTACACTAAAATCACTTAAATGTCAATACCCATCTCTTATCCACTTTCTACATCAGCCCGTACTTCTTGTTCTTTTTCTTTCTCTCTACCTTCGCAACTGTCTTCCCACCTGCGTTTCCATCCTTCTTTTGCCCTTTCTATGGCACCCCCTCTGGTAACTGGTTAATCTTTCTATTCGCTCTGCTACTGCCTAAACTTTTATTCTTTTATGTAGCCCACTGCACATCAGAGGCGGTATCGCCTTGCTTTGGGTGAAACGATTAAAAAAAAAGAAAAAGAAAAAGATAAATAAATATAAATATGACCGAGATAGATAGATAGATAGATAGATAGATAGATAGATAGATAGATATGCACATATGCACATATTTATGCATATTGGAAATATTCAGTGAGGTTTTCATTTTGAAATGTTGCTATTTTATCCCACGACATATAGAAAGATTGTACATAGTTTGGACTTCATAGAGACTTCAGGTATTACGGTGGTTGTAGAAAGAATGGTAAGTAAGAATGTGATATTTTGGTGAAAGTTTGTTTAGTTCAGAGATTGTGGCTAGCTAAATTTAAGATAAAACAGATGTTGACTAGCCTTGATTTTTCAGATAGATAGATAGATAGATAGATAGATAGATAGATATGAACAGACTGAGATAGATAGATAGATAGATAGATAGATAGATAGATAGATAGAACAGACTGAGATAGATAGATAGATAGACAGACAGATAGATAGATAGATAGATAGATAGATAGATAGATAGATAGATAGATAGATATGAAATTACCGAGTAGATAGATAGATAGATAGATAGATAGATAGATAGATATGAAATTACCGAGATAGAGATAGATAGATAGATAGATAGATAGATAGATAGATAGATAGATAGATAGATAGATAAAACAGACGGAGATAGATTGGAATTTAAATGCAACGTCAATACCTATCTCTTATCCACTTAACTCTACTTCTTTCTACATCACCTCGTATATCTTGTTCTTTTCCTTTCTCTCTCCCTTTGCAACTGTCTTCACACCTGTGTTCCCATCCTTCTCTTGCCCTTTCTCTGACACCCCCAGGTAACTGGTTCGTGTTTATCTTCACTCTCCTCCTGACTAAACTTTTACTTTTATGTAGCTCCCTTCACATCAGTGGCGGTACCGCCTTGCTTTGGGTGAAACGATTAAAAAAAAGATAGGGTATGTAAGCAGGAACATTGGTCCGTTTTATTTTGTTCTCACTTTCTTTAATTTAATTCTCCATCCTCTCTCACGTTAGGTGACCAGAAATGTTAGTTCCTTTGTGGGATGTGGGAAAATGTTCGTTTTTCGAGTTTTTTTTTTAATCGTGTCTGAATGTGTATAGTTGCGTGTCTGGTTGGTCGAATGACTTGTTTTTAATTCATTCAAGTTCTGCATTCATTTCGTCCAGTTATTTGATATTTCTACCACAATTAAGAATTGTTGGTTTTGTTTTATTACGAGCACTATTTTGTTTCCTTTCTTGTATATATGTCATTTATGCATATTAGAAATATTCAGTGGGGTTTTCATTTTGAAATGCTGCTATTTTATCCCACGACATACAGAAAGATTGTACATAGTTTGGACTTCATAGAGACTTCAGGTATTACGATAGTTGTAGAAAGAATGGTAAGTAAGAATGTGATACTTTGGTGAAAGTTTGTTTAGTTCAGAGATTGTGGCTAGCTAAATTTAAGATAAAACAGATGATGACTAGCCTTGACAATTGACCTTGTATATATATATATATATATATATATATATATATATATATATATAGTATATCGAGGCAGCAAGTAATTTTCTAAACATATGCTGTTAAATATAAGAGACAATGAATGTCTATTATGTTTAACCATGAGCCGTTCTAAACGTCGTAATTTTACTTTAATTTCAGTTGAAAATAAAGACAAAAATTCTCCAACATATATATATATATATATATTTATATATTTAACATTTATATATATATATATATATATATGTGTGTGTGTGTGTGTGTGTGTGTGTGAAAAGTGTATGTATATAATTATAAATATCAATATATATATATATAAATATGCAATTTGTTGTATATATTACACCTATATATATATATATATATATATATATATATATATATAGTTATGAATGAATTGTACATTGCGACACGGTAATGTCTATGTTTCGAGATTCTCACCATTAGGCAATGTTTGATGTTGGTTGCGCAGATGATTTACATTTAAATACAAAAAACCTTTGGTTTGCTGTGTATGTATGTGAGAAGATACAAAATTTACATGTGTGTTTCTTTTGACTAATCAGTGCGAAGATTCATTTGGGGATTTGGCCCCAAAGTATACATACTAACCAACATTTTCTCGTTTTTTCTTTTTTCTCTTCCTCATCCTACCCTTCTTCTTTCTTTCTTTCCCTCCTTAACGGTCAAGATGCTAACGTACCTTTAACCTTTTCTCTTTTTTCCTCTCTTCTTTCTTTACTTTTATTGCTTTTGATGTGATATTCTCATTTAGTACCAAGGCTGTATTTTTCATTTTCTTATGATTTTGGGTCTATCTATTTATTTGTTGTAAAGCTATTTTTATAAAAAAAACTTTTTTAAGTAAATAATTTTATGTGTCAATATATATATATATATATATAGAGAGAGAGAGAGAGAGAGAGATTGTTGAGCTGTGATGATGATTAGGGCGAAGATTACTGTTTTCTCAGTGCTTTACTAATGAAAGGATATTTTGGCAAGCAAGTTGTTTTTGCTAAGTGCTCGATATGGAGATAGAGATAGAGCATTAGTACGGTTAATGTCGAGAAGTTTGTCATCTAACTGAGCAGAGTCATACCGACATTGAAGTTCTGTGAAAGCAGCATTGCAATGTACTCAAATAATTAAAATATCCATGAGAAGTGAAGACAATGATGTTTTCATGAAAGTTCGTAGTCGGCATAACTCTGCTCAGTTAAGTGACAAATTTCTACACATTATTCCTATATATATATATATATATATATATATATATATATATATATATATATATAGGAATAATTTGTAGAAATTTGTATATATATATATATATATTTTTTTTTTTTCTTGGCCAAAAAATACAAATTCTTAAAAATCATATTTAAAAGACAGATTTTCTGTGTGTGAAAAATAAATTAATTAAAAAAAAAGAATCAAATATATAAAAAAAAGGATTTTGTTAACTTACAAACAAAAAAGGATTTTGTTAACTTACAAACAAACTTACAATTTTTAAAAAATTGATAAGTTTGAAAGTCATCATACCATAAAACTAAAAGAATGTAATCAAGCAGAAATTGTTATTATTTTTTTCTTGGCCAAAGGATACAAATTCTTAAAAATCATATTTAAAAGACAGATTTTCTGTGTGTGAAAAATAAATTAATTAAAAAAAAAGAATCAAATATATAAAAAACGGATATATAAAAAACGGATTTTGTTAACTTACAAACAATTTTTTAAATATATATATATATATATATATATATATATATATATATATCCAGGTTAAGAGAATCAACAGTTTTAGAGATATGAGTTCTTCGGCACTTACTTTTTTAAATAAATATATATTAACATTTCTTACAAATTGAGAGTTTTATGAAACATTAGAATAAAATGCATTCTGAATCGAACTAAAAATTGTATAATTGCACTTAAAGGTCCCTTTAAGTTTGATCAAACATATAAAATGTTTTCTTTCTTTTTTGTTTTGTAAAATGATGGGATACAGTGAAAAGAAAGATAATAATCTTGTAGCAATAATGGATACATAAACGGAAATGCAGTTTAGACAGAGGTTTTTACCGACTGACATTTTGGCTGTTAAGATTGAAAGAAGAAATCATGTATTCCACAATATTTCTTTTTCAAATTTAATGTGGACCTCTTTTCTGATTAGTTAAATTGAACACACATATAAATTTTACTCTCTTCCCACATCCACAAATAACAAACGTATTGTTTCTTATATTCAAATGAAAATCATTTTCACAACAATGAGCTAACATTCCTTGATGACGAGGTAAAAATCTCGAAACATAGAAATTTCCGTGACGCAATGCAAACTATAACAATTTTAAATTAAGAAACAAATTTATATATATATATATATATATATACATACACACACACACACACACACACACACACATATATATATATATATATAGATGTAGATATATATATATATATATATATATATATATATTACAGAAAAGTGAAAGAAAACGTAGATTAAAACCCCACTGTTTAAGCATTTTTATGAATCTATTGTTCAATAAAAAAATAAATCTAAAATCCTACCTCCTAATTAAAATTACTGTCTACCCTTTAATAAATCTAAGGTCCTACTGCGTATCTTACCTAGACAAAATTAAAAAGTAAAATGTCTAGATCTATGCCATCTTGGCCCATTTCCTAACCCAAATGTTTAAATCTCCATGGTTACATAATTCTAAATGCTGATTGGACTGTTTGGACACACCTCTTGCATTTCCTCCAACTACTACTCCCTAATTTTCTAAATAACCAGAAATTCATCTTATATTTTCAAAACAAATCGTTTTCACCATTTATTTTAACATATCACTTGAGGAGGAACAGTTTTGTTCTGAAACATAAAAAATTTTGGGTAGTGATATTATGCTTTTATAAACCATTGTAATAACAAAATTACAATATATATATAGATTGCAGATAAATATTTTGGCAAGCAGATTTTTTATCGTAAAGTGCTTGAGATAAAGACAGAGCGTTGATAAGATTAATGGCGGGGTGAAGTTTCTCACTTAACTGAGCAGATGTTTTTCGAAGATTTTTGAAAGCAGCTCTAGGATGACCTTCCACTTCATGGCTGTTTTAAAACTTTCTCTCTCTCTCTTCTTCTTCTCTATCTTTCTACTCTCTCTATCTTTCTCACTCTCTCTATCTTTCTCACTCTCTTCTATCTTTCTCACTCTCTCTATCTTTCTCACTCTCTTCTATCTTTCTCACTCTCTCTATCTTTCTCACTCTCTTCTATCTTTCTCACTCTCTCTATCTTTCTCACTCTCTTCTATCTTTCTCACTCTCTCTATCTTTCTCACTCTCTCTATCTTTCTCACTCTCTCTATCTTTCTCACTCTCTTCTATCTTTCTCACTCTCTCTATCTTTCTCACTCTCTTCTATCTTTCTCACTCTCTCTATCTTTCTCACTCTCTCTATCTTTCTCACTCTCTTCTATCTTTCTCACTCTCTTCTATCTTTCTCACTCTCTCTATCTTTCTCACTCTCTCTATCTTTCTCACTCTCTTCTATCTTTCTCACTCTCTCTATCTATATATTTTAATATATATAATATTTATTTCAAATTTATAACGTAAGTATTTTATAATATCACTACAAAAGTTGCTACTTTGTTTCGACACTTCTTGTGTCTTATCAAGTGATGGTGCTGATTGCGAGATGAAGAGATTTAAAAGGTTAAAGACTATCCATATATATATTTAGTGTATCGAAGCAGCAGATAATTTTCTAAACATCTACTGTTAAATATAAGAGACAAGGAATGTTTATTATGTTTAATCAATGAGCCCTTCTAAACATCGTATTTTGGCTTTAATTTCAGTTGAAAATAAAGACAAAAATTCTCCAACATTTGGATAATTTTTTATTAAGTTGATTCTAAGACGTTTTTGTGTTAAGGTCTTTGTAACCTCTCTGAAGATGGCTCATGTGAGCCGAAAACTTAGAACCAACTTAATAAATAATTATCCAATTTTTGGAGAAGTTTTATTATTTTTAACTGAAATTAAAGCCAAAATACGATGTTTAGAACGGCTCATAATTAAACATAACAGACATTCATTGTCTCTTATATTTAACAGTATATATATATATATATATATATATATAAGCATGCGGTATGGATATAGAAGAATCCAAAGGAGTATCCTGTACATACAGTGGTAGAATAACTCTCTAAGAGAGCTCTAAATATATATGTATATAAATACATAACGAGCAAATATAAAAAAAATCGAATCATGTAAAATTTTCTGTACAATAAAGACGGAAGCTGATGATGGTTCGCCTAAAATAGGCCTAAACCTCCGATTTACCATGAAATAACGTTTCTGCCTAAATTTTTTCTTATATATATAATTATATAGTTATGAATCAATTGTACATTGCGACAATCAGCATCATCAGGCAATGTTTGATCAAACATTGCCTGATGATGAGAATCTATCTCGAAACCTAGAAATTTCCGTGTCGCAATAATGTATAATTAATTCATAACTATATAATTATTTTAAGCTCTATAATACTAATTATATTGTGTACTGTTCATAATAACATAAATGTCCTCTTCACCTGGAATTATATATATATATATATATATATATATATATATATGTATGTGTGTGTGTGTGTGTGTGTGTTGGTGAGGCTGTTTTCACACATGCACACAGCCATAATAATGTATATGGCTTTTGTTGGGGAAGCTCTTGCCTTTTCTCGATACTCTTTAACTCTGTTTGGACAAACGATAATCCAGTTTATGTCAATGGCCTTGTACGTTGTGTACTTAACAGAAACACCTCTACATTGATGCAACTAGCAGGCGACACCTGCTATCAACCCGCCACTGTTGAAGTTCCGATATAGGCCAAGCCGTCACCGCCAGATTCCTACGCAGACATCCTCAACTATTGCCGTTTCATAATATTTCACTGATTTTATAATCTGTATCATTCGATGGATCTGTTTTCAAACATTCACACTTATCTATTGACATACGTAAGAATTTGGCAAACGTGAGTGCGTCCTGGCTTCTTTCGTAAAGAGATTGATACGTTGACAGATCGTATTTCTCTCAGAATATTCGCTTAATATTTCATTGTTTCAGGAGCAATCTTGGCCTTGAGCAAGTCTTTCATTCACTACACCGACGACGAAGAATCTGCGATGGAATTTTTAAATCAATGACTCCTAAGAGTACAATTTTGATACACTTAAGCACAATGGCCTTTCCCCCTCAGTATATTACGGTCATTTCTCCCTTTTCCCCTTCTGTCTATCATTATCTTCCTTTCTCATATTTTTCTAGTAGCTTTCTTTCGAATTCTTCCATTCATATCATTTCCCTCTTCTCTCATTCTTTACACATTTTCTTTCATATTGATTTATACTGGATATTCTAAGTGCTATATCTATCTATCTATCTATCTATCTATCTATCTATCTATCTATCTATCTATCTATCTATCTATCTATCTATCTCAGTCTGTTCTATATCTATCTATCTATCTATCTATCTATCTATCTATCTATCTATCTCAGTCTGTTCTATCTATCTATCTATCTATCTATCTATCTATCTATCTATCTATCTTCATATCTATCTATCTATCTATCTATCTATCTATCTATCTATCTATCTATCTATCTATCTGAGTATTCATATCTATCTATCTATCTATCTATCTATCTATCTATCTATCTATCTATCCATCTATCTATCTATCTATCTGTCTGTCTGTCTGTCTGTAATGAAATTTAAGTTTGAAACTCACGAGTGTCAATTTGTCAGGATCGTAAGGTCTTAATGTTATTGACCTGAAGAAGCGATACCAATGAGCGGCGCCTTTTCTTATATATATATATATATATATATATATATATATATATATATATATATATATATGCAACACTCACCCTAGATTATCTAGAAGAAAACCAATACAACCAAATAGGGCATAAATATGGGGAAAACATAAAAACAAAATTCACGAAACCATGGAAGAGATTCCTAGATGACTGTTTTATCTTTTGGAAATCCACATGGGGGGGGGGCATAAACAAACTACACAATATACTACAACACTTGCACCCCAAAATCAAGTTCACGCTAGAATATAGTTATAAAGAATTACCACATCATCACAGACATTTACCACAAACCCACAGACACCCAACAATACCTCCACTTCAAGAGACACCCTACAAAAAGCTGTTTAAAATTCATCCCCTATTCCCTAGCACGACGAATTTGCACGATAGTAACTGACAAAACCCTCCGTAAAACACGCCTAGAAGAATTACGAAAAACATTACAAATAAGATAACCCATTCCACTAATAAACAAGGGTTTCCAACTTGTAGAAAAAATACCATTAGAATCCCCCCGGAATCCAAAAAAACAACAAGAAAAACACGAAAAAGAAGAAAACATTCTAGCATACGTTTCCACACACAACAAAAACAATCCAGAATTATTCACAAAGATCAAAACACACATGGAATTACTCAACAATAATGAAAAAATAAAAGAAATCTTAAAGTCAACCAAAATAATTAACAACAAACGTCATTGTGCCCGAAGGTTAGAACGTACTGGATTTGTTGGAACAAGTGACCACGCCAGATGAAGCGCTCTCTTCCAGAAACTGTACATCAGGTCCGCTTATTATAAACGACAGGTGGCCTCTCTGCGTATCGAAGAGAAACAAATGTGACTGAGTAGGCGTCTGCAATAGAAACGAGTAGCCATTGATGAAATTTTATATTTTCTTTACCCACTTTATATATATATATATATATATATATATATATATATATATATATATATATATATATAACTCAAAACGTTTTAATATTCTTTCCTATATATATATATATATATATATATAGGAAAGAATATTAAAACGTTTTGAGATTAAAAATGTGTTTTTTGACAGTATTTGTTTATTACTACTATTATATTTTATATTTCAGACCGCCCTCGGTCCTTTATCAGAAACAAATGATTTTAAAATTTGAATTAGTAACGTATTTCGCAAGATTTCGCGAGAGCGTCTGTGAAGAGTCTGTTTACATCACGTGACACATTTGTTTACATCACGTGACGCGTTTGTGGAGAGTTTTTGTTTTTACATCAAGTGACGTTGAAAGCGACAGATTTTTAAAAAATTATGTTTGTAAACCTAAGTCCCTATTTAACCCTAGCTTGTGTGTATTTAATTTTAAAATCCAGTATTTTTCTTTCTTTCTGCGTGTGTATGTAGAACTAAAATTGGAGTCTATTAGTAAACATTTGCAATTTTCTAAGGTGTGACCCGGTTGATTGAAATGTGCTCCTACTGGGGAATATTGATTATTTTGGCGTATATTGAGTTTGTGATTATTGAAGCGAAATCTAATGCTATTACCGGATTCGCCAATATATCCACTATTGGGACATATTTAACAGAAGAGGAAGTATATAATGTTTTCGCTGTCACAAGTGAGGCGTGGTGGCTGCAATTTGATTTTGGTGTTGGGTACAGAGAATATTGTGTCGTTTACCAAATGTTTACAAATTAGGCACCTGGGTTTCTGACATTTTAAATTCCCTGATAGGTTTGTGTTTTTTAGATGTTTGTTAGAAGTGAGGATAGTTGATAGGTTGGGTGATTGTTTCATTGCATTTATGGGGGGTTTATCGAAAATGCCTTTGATATATATATATATATATATATATATATATATATATATATATATATTTCATTTGTAAACGAGTTATTACGCGACCTAGGTTTCTACCATGTGGCGTCTTCAGGCGACTTGTAATAACTGATTTTACCGTTTACCGTTTTTTTTAAACGATCACGTAACAGAGGTTTTTTTTTTGAACACTCACGTGATGGGGAATTTTGAATGCACAATTTTTAAAATTACAATAAATTATAATGTTTTCATCCATGGTTGTATTAACCTAATAGGCATTTTTATAGTATGATTACACTTAGTCATAATTTTTGTTATTTCATTCAACAGTTCATTTTTGTTTGAGAATAGCATAATCGCTTACTTTTCTTCCTGGCACAGTCTACATATTTTTCCACCGTTGTAAGGCTTGGCTGTTTTCACTATACTCCACGTTATATCTGGATCTTTTCCATATTTTGATTTCAATTTTCATACGTGGCTAGCCAATTTTGTACCGTCTTTTAAGTTTTCTATTTTGAATGTAAACCTGTGATTGAACCACCTGGTCTTAAAGGTGTCTTTGATTATAGTACGAGAAGAAGGTACTGCACTAAAGTTTAAAAGACATAGTCAGAAATACTGAACGTTACTCTGCCATCCGTTGGGGATTAAATTAATCGGTGTAGCAAAGATTAAAATGGTAAAACGAGGTTAAATCCATTCAAAGCAGTCGGGAAAGACACGAATCTGTCTCTTTTTTTAACTTTTCCCAACTAGGAGTAATGTAGAAGGGCAGTCTAAGGGTCCCTAGACCTGATGTACTTAAAAGAAAACTGAGTCAAGGTGTCAAAGAAAGCTTACTACAGCTCCATATCTTTCAGGCCTTAAACGACTTGCATCTTATGGATTGAGAGGTCATATATATATATATATATATATATATATATATATGTATATATATATATATATATGAGCGTGTTTGTATGTCTGTGTGTATATATGTGTGTGTGCGTGTATATATATCCATTTATATATAAGTGCCTGTGTGAATATATGTATATATATATAGATATGCCTTCTTCTACCGAGCGCCCATAGCCCAGAGGTAGAATCGCCGACTGACGCCAATTCGGTCGGGTTTCAATCCTGGGTTAAAAGCAAACGGCTGTCTAACCGTACTGATGAGCTGTGATACACCGAAACAGATCTGTCTGCGGATGACTATATATATATATATATATAGCATCCGTTCGTGCATAGAATACTGCTGTCATATATGGTCAGGCGCCCCCGCTGTTCATCTCAGTAATCTGGATATGCTCCAAAGTAGAATCTGTAATGTGATAGATCCCGACTTGGCAGCTCGATTCCAGACACTTTCTCACCGGCGGGATGTGGCTTCCCTCTGTCTCTTCTACAAATATTTTCATGGTTTCTGCTCCGCTGAACTTAAGTCACTGGTGTCTCCGCCACAAGAATTTACTCGTACAACTAGACTGGCAACAGGGTCCCACCCATTCACAGTTAGATCAACCAAATGCAGCCGTCAATTCTACTCCACAGCTTCTTTTCTCGCACATCCCACATGCTCTTTGTCCACATTTAATGACATTACGATACATTTCAGAGCATTGATGGTTATTACGATGAATTCGAAAATTGTGTTATAAGATTAATTTGTCTTCGTTTAAACTGATCATCATTCGTGGAAGAGAGGTCTAAGACGCGCTATGTGAATAGAAGTTGCAGGTTCGAATCCTGCTGAATGACACACATTTTCGAAACAAAAATTTATCGTAAATAATCAGGCCGGTAGATATAAATATATAATACTGTTTGATTATAAACAGAATATCTACTTAAATACGAGTATCGATCAAAAATAATGTTCAAACAAATCATATATATATATATGTGTGTGTGTGTGTGTGTGTGTGTGTGTTTGTAAAAGTGCGTAAATCAATGTCTGCAGCATAATGATGATAAAGGAATTTCACACAAATATATATTTTCGTCATTATGTTTTACCCTGTTAAGGCACTCGATCCTGTGAGGACGATTACTCTCTTGTTATCAAGCATTATATTTCAGATTAACATTCAGTTAACTTTTCAGGTTACGAACATACTGATGCTGCTTCATGTATGTGTGTGTGTGTGTGTGTGTGTGTGTGTGTGTGTGCGTGTAAGTTTGTGTGTGTCTATCATCTTATTCATATCGTTTCACGTCTTCTTTCTCACTGTTAATTCTTCATATTTTATTTTATTCCTGTAGATGAGTCATAAAAATAGTTATCAAATTGTGATTTCGATTTTTTTGACAGGTCTCTTATTTTCCTTATTTGTGCTGCTACTCATACCTAGATATGTACACAGTCGAATGAAGAACTTGCCAGTCAGTAAGCTCAGTAGCTAGTAAAATCAGGGACACTCTCTCTTTGTAAGTGTCGAATTTAATACGCCAATCCTTCCACCCAACTCTCCAGTTTTATCACCCTCTGCCCATTAATTCTGTCTCGCTTTCATCTCTTTCATTTCATATGAGACAATATGCTATTTAATGCACAGATTAATGCCAACTTTTCTTTCGTTCTTTTTTAATGCTTTGGCAATCTTACCCTATTTTCCTCTCTGTTTCATTTTGTCTCTCATCTTCTATTCTTGATTCTGTCTCTTTCCGCCTTACTTTTTCAGTCTATACACATCCTGATATGTTCATAAGCAGATACACGTAGAAGTTCATATTACGTATATTCTTCCATTCAGCTTCTTAATTTCATGCGAACGGCTCATCTGGTATGAACGTTGATTACGTAACCCTATCAAGTATTAAATAAATATATTTGTCGTTCATTCAGTTTTACTTTCTTGTTCGTATGCCAAAATATATATCAGTCAGTCAGTTAAGTGCCATACGTGATACACGCTTGGGCGATCATGTCTCGAAAGAGACATGACTGACTGGGGAGAAGATTATCCCGCAGTAGGTTGCCATTGCTTTCTGCGGTAGACTGGTTGACGACCAAGGCTATAGAACCCAATCCGACCTATTATTTAACCCATAATTAGAAGGAATAGACGGATTAATACCTTTCCCAAGGCATTTGCGTGTAAGTGAATGCAATGACTTCAGCTAGAATTCGAACTCGGCCGAAAATCATTATCAAAAGCATCAAAAACTTGTCAAATGAGATATGGGAAATACCAAGGGTTCCATTCTTGGCCCCATTACATATACACACTATATTGGCCCAATTACACAAAGTTTTAGCCCCATAACTTAAACTCACACTTGCTTAATACTTTCCCTTTTATATTTCTCTCTTCAAAATATTTAAACCATTTTTAAAGAATTAAATTAAAACCCTGTCATTGTTTGTGATAAATATAACCAAACATACATATAGATAGGTTGGGCCCTTCCACGTATTGTTATGGTCACCAAGCTTTCCTCGTTAGATTAGTTAGAAAGGAATAGTGATTTCGATCCCCAAAACTTTTGCCCTTTTGCCACATCTAAGCTACGCTTAGAAAATCACCAGATAGGTACATTGGGTACTTCGACATGGTGTAATGTTTAGCAAGCTTGTCTCGTTAGATCAATTACGAAATCAAACTGTACTCTAAAATATAACTTCAACAAAACTACATCATAAAACACCCATATCAGCATCTCTATTAATTATGTTCAAACAAACATGTATATGACCAAAAGCAGAGTATCATCTACCATGTATTCAGTTGTGAAAGCAGAATAACATATATCATATTTCTATTGCTTCAAAAAAAAAAAAAAATTGAATTTCAGCATTAAATGACCCATAAAGGTGTTGATATATCTTTAATCAAACAAATCAATCAATTACGACTGGGTGTTCGAAACATCCCAGTTTCGACCTTGTGCCACATATTCCCAGACAGACAGACAGACAGACAGACAGACAGACAGACAGACAGTTTTGTTCTTTGCTCAGTTTTCCCTCTTTTCGTCACTTACGTTCTCCCCACCGGGGGTAGTTACTTGCCTGCAGCGACTGGTTTGGTTTCTTCTCGTCTAGGCACAGACATGCGCAAGACGCTGGCATTACTTATTTATTTCCTAACTTGGTGTCAAATCAGGAATTAGGTGATTCTAGTATCTCTGGTCGGTGTTCGAAATCTGTTCATACCCACCCCGTATTGTTCGACTTCAAATCGCAGCCTAGAAAATAAACATTCATTTTTGAGTGCTCTGTTTTTCTTTATCTATATATGTTCACACCCTGTCTATCGTTTCCCGTCCAATTTCTCACTTTGTCTGGACCCAAAATTATCGTCTGCATATATTCAGTCTCTCTTATTCGACCGTTCTCAGTTCCAACTACAGATTGTATATCTCGCGCCTCCTGTCTCTTTTCTCACGGAAAGGCACGGATAAGGATATTACCTGGCATCCACAATTTGTCTGTGTGTGGGTTTTTCCTTTCCTGAACACAAGTTCCCGCTACTGCGTCTTCCGTTTTTATTTTTAGTTGTGTACACGGTCAAGTACACGAGTGACTCTCCACTTCTTTCAATATGTCATTTCGTGTTCAATTACTGCACACATTCCTTCGGCTTTCATCTTTTCCCGCTGTACTGGTACACATACGGGCAGAACATGAAGTAAATATACATTCACAGCCCCCACACAGATACACACACACGGACACACTCACATATACGCGTGCACATAAGTAAATCATACACACACATGCTTACTCACAAACACACAAGAAGAACATGAAGCAAGTATACATATACACACGTCACACACATAAATGCACGCGTGCGCGCATACCTACGCGCACATACATAAGCATAAAACACTCGCACATGCGCACACCATAATACACAAAGAGAATATGAAGCAAGTACACGTACACAAACTCGCATGCGGGTACACGCACACATACACATATACACACACACAAACAAGTTTGACTGTTCTAAGCACAAGAATTACCATTTCCCCTCTCACAATATATATATATATATAAATATTGTAATTCGGAAGCTCAGCGTAATCGGTTGATCTTACGAATTAGAATATTTAAAAATTCTACATTTAAAAAATAAAAACGTATTGACTATTTTTAATGCAACTGTTTACTGATGTAATTTGACACTGACCGATGACTGTTTAATTATATATATATATATATATATATATATATATATATATATATAACTGGTTAATATGTATATATATATATATATATATATATATATATGTATAACTGGTTAATATATATATATATATATATATATATATATATATATATATCGAGACACACACCGCCAACCTTTATATATATAAATTGTTAATATATATGTAACTGGTCAATATAACTGGTTAATAATGATAGATAGATAGATAGATAGATAGATAGATAGATAGATAATGAACAGACTGAGATAGATAGATAGATAGATAGATAGATAGATAGATAGATAGATAGATAGATATGAACAGACTTAGATAGATAGATAGATAGATAGATAGATAGATAGATAGATATGAACAGACTGCGATAGATAGATAGATAGATGGATAGATGGTGTGTGTGTGTGTGTGTGTGTGTGTGTGTGTGTGTGTGAGAGAGAGAGAGAGAGAGAGAGAGAGAGAGAGAGAGAGAGAGAGAGAGAGAGAGAGAAGAACGAAAGAAAGTAATATACAATTTCTTTGGAATATTTCCATTCTTACATTATTTATTTCCAGGACAGATTATTTTCTTGTTTTTATATTTCGTACACGACTACCGGAGATTCTATGTTTCTTTTTGTATATATATATATATATATATATATATATATATATATATATATATATTTGACAAAGATTGCCATACTCACACATAGCCACACTGACACATAGCAACACTCGCACACAACCATGCATTACATATAGCCACACTCACATATAAACGCTGTCCCACATAGACAGACACGGATATATATATATTCGTATTCACACGCTGCCACAATCACATATAGCCAAACTCACATAGGCGCACTCACACATGGCAATACTCGCACATAACAATGCACACATATAACCACTCTCATATACATACGCTCTCTCACATAGCTACACTCACATTATATAAACACTCTCCCACATATTCGCACTCACACATAGACACACTCATACATCACTACACTCACAGTTGCATTCACACATACAGTCTCACTCATACATAGGCACACAAACACACACATACATATCCGCAATCACACACTACCGCATTCACACACTGTTACAATTGCAAATAGCCACTCTCACATAAACGCACTCACACATCGCAATACTCGCACATAAGCACGCTCGCACATAGCCGCACTTATACAGCCGCTCTCACACGTAGACACACACAATTCCTCCTACTATCACGTTCTTTTACAATTTCCTTGTTTTTTTCTTTTCTTCTTTCTCTTTTAATGCTATGGCATGCGCAAAAATCGAGACACACACCGCCAACATTTCCTCTCCATTTCTGTTACATTTTCTAAAAAAGGCACAGATGCCTTTTACCATATTGTTGCATACGTACACGAGACGAGGCTTGGTGATTCGCTTGTCTCTCTTTCTCACGCACGCGCGTGCGTGCGCACACGTACACAAACACTTCGCTTTAATTCTCTCTATCTCTCTGTCTGTCTGTCTGTCTATCTTTCTCCGTCTCTCTTCGATGCTCGATCGCACACACGCACACAGGCGCCGGTTACAGCGCTTGTGCCGTACACAATGTCGACGACTGGAAGGAGTAGCCAGTCTCTTTCGCTGAGCACCTGGGCGGCAAAAGGAGAAATGCGTCAAGCGAAGGAGTCGCTCATGTCAGCCGTGATTCTTTTCTCGTTCTAATACGACGTTCGCAGACTAACGTCCAACGACTGGGCTTTGTTTTTACAATTGTTTTAAAAGACAACCGACAAGACAAGCCGACTCGGAACTTTAAAAAGACGGAAAGGTAGGACCATTCTTTTTGTTTCTTGTTGTTTTTTTTTAATAAGTACAACAACTGACAGCAAAAACAATATTTTTTATTACCATTACAAATATTGATAGCATTAAAACTATCGCTGATGTTATCAGTACAATTATTTTATTATTTTAATAATAATACTGTTTGTTATCATCAGGTGGACGCTGTTTATTCTTTCTGTTTCAGAAACATAGAACAATTCTATGAACACACGTGCTTTGTTTACTGTTTCGACTTTTTCTCATAACAATATTGTTATCTAATAATAATATTAATGATAATAATAATAATAATAATAATGATAATAATTATGACGATAATGAGAACTTTGATAAAAATTGTCTTGATAAATATAAATCTGTTATAAATATAATGATTGATAATTGTAATTAGTATCTCGTTCTCTTCAAATTAGAAGTACTTTTTTGATGCAATGCTTAGCCTGTCTTAAATTATAATTGCTCTTGACGGGTACTGGGGTCTCGGCGAATAACCACAACCACGTGTTATGTCGGCATTTTGGTTTGTTTTAGGACAGAGAGTGTTAACTGCTCCGAATGTCAATGGCAGTGAACAGGTTGATGTCTTCATCTTATTTTTATTTTTTTAGTACACTTTTTTTTCTTCTTTCTTCTTCGAATGATACTTTAATGAAGTGAACTTTTCACTTCAGGTTGTAAATTATGAATGTAATTTTGAGTCAGTGCTTTTGTGAGAGACACGAAGATATATATATATATATATATATATATATATATAGTCATCCACAGACAGATCTGTTTCGCTGTATCGCAGCTCATCAGAACGGTTGGACATCCTATTGCTTTTAACTAGGATTGAAACCCGACCTTATTGACATCAGTTGATGATTCTACTTCTGAGCTATATAGAAGAAGGTAGACATATGTGTGTGTGTGTGTGTATATATATATATATATATATATATATATATATATATATATCAACGATTAAACTCTCTAGAGAAGAAAATTTTAAAAACAAAACAGTTTCCACTTCTGCGATATATATATATATATTGACGGATGTGCGTTGTGGTGCAGTGGATGTCGACTCGGAAAAGGAAATCGGTGAGCCGAGTTCAAATTCCAGTCGAACACTCTGCATTCACTTACGCACTGGTACCCTTGCGAAAGGTATTAATCCGTCCCTTCCCTCCAGTTATGGGTTATATATCTGAGGTCTGCTGTTCATGAGATCCGTTGCGAACTTCTGCACCGATTGTTTGTTATCAGCAGTTCCAAAAAGTGTGGATGGCGCTACACAAGCCTTCACCACTTTAAACAATTCTTTGTGTGGCAATCTGTGTTAGACACTCATACGTCGAAATCGACGGGAGAGTCCATAACATATATATATATATATATATATATATATATATATATATATATATATACTACCGGCCATAATTATTAGGCCACCCCAGTTTTTAAAAAAATGATGTAATTATTGTCAAGTGGATAAGATAAGTCTAAATGAAAAGAGAATTGTTCTTTTGTTATTATTACTTTGTAAAATTTTACAAGGCAGCCAGGAAGCCAACCAATAAGAAGAAGAGACTAGCATAGGGAAGAGAGCACAAAAACTGGACACCAAAACAGTTGATTCGATGTACATGTTATTGTTCAGTATTAAAAAAGAACCATTCTATTTTCATTTAGAATTATACACTTGGCAATAAATACTAAAAGTAGTATGAAATACATAATTTCTTTTAAAAAGCTTGGGTGGCCTAATAATTATGGCCGGTAGTATATATATATATATATATATATATATATATATATATATATATATAATCAATCAAACAAGCAGACGCACCCGAAAATTATAAACTTTACTAAAAGCTCAGCGATAAAATAATTTTCGATTTCAGATAACTTTAAATGTGGTTACAAAAATGAAATAAATTTGAAATATTACTTTGTATTTATTTTGATTAAATATTATATTTAATTCTATGGAAGTGGACAAATAAGTCTGTATCCTAACACAACTGCATTTTGATCTGAAAGATTGATTATATTATTTGATTAGTAGGGAGGAGATTATGTTGATGAATATTTATTTTATAGAAAATGCATTTTTGTTTCAAAATTGAATCGCGGACGTCTTGACGGACACAAACACGCTTGGAAGTGCTTTTATTACATACATTTATATATATTTATATAATTCGATATGGACACCAGATTTCCTTATCAACTTCTCGTGCCGCCCAGAAACCCTTGTGTTATGGAAGATATCAAGTGCCACACGTGATACACACTTTGGGTGATCATGTCTCTTTCGAGACATGATTGACTGGGCAGAAGATTATCCCGCAATAGGTTGCTATTGCTTTCTGTGGTAGACTGGTTGTCAGCCAAGGCTATAGAACCCAATCCGACCTATTATTTAACCCATAAAAGAGACGGATTAATACCTTTCCCAAGTGTATTTGTGCGTAAGTGAATGCAAAGAATTCAACTGGAATTCGAACTCGGCACTCCGATTTGCCGTTCCGAGTCGATATCCTCTGCACCACAAACTTCTTGTATTTTGTTGTATTTGCCTTTCAAGTTCCTCTAAAGTCTTCGTTTGGTATAGTAGACATTTTCCCTTAACGAATTCCAATGAAAATGTCACACGGTATTAAGTCAAGAATTCTGGCTGACCGTCAAATACGGAGTTACTTTTCAATCAAACTGTATATCTACTGAAACCTATGTAATAAACTAATAAAAGTTTCAGGGAAATATTTTCATGATTAATACGCAAGATATTTCCCCTATGTATCAATTAGAGTTGACTACACAGGAATCTTATGACGTAGCAGCAATAGTTTTAATGAAATTTTCAGCTTCTCGGCCAGAATATCTAAAAAAATATTTTTCTTTTATATGCTATTTAGATACGAGCGAACATGAATCTCCGCAGCCTTTTCTGTTGTGTTTCTCTAAGTAACTTTTCATTATATCTTGTGAGTGTTAAGTTCTCTAGACCTCCTTTCCTCAATATATATGACATAAATTTCAACTGATATTTTGCTCAGCTATGCCTACTGTGGCTACGTGAGATTGCATTTTATCATTTTTGTTCTTTTTCTATGTGTCCTGTCCCTTCAGGACGTAGGCGATCATGGCTTTCTACGTCTCCCTATCTCTGGTGGCTCTTAGCATGCCTTCTGTTACACCATCCAACCCTCGTGCCATCATCCATTTGATTAGGCCCTTCAAATACGTTATCCACTGCTTTCCCCTGTCTCTTTTTCCCTCCATCTAGCCTGTTAGTATCAGGTTCTCCAAGCCCTCTTTCCTCATTGCATGTCCCAGGAACTTCAGCTGTCTCTTCCTGATGCTCAGTATTAATTTCCTTTTCGTTTCCATCATTTTCAAAACCTCATCATTGCTCACATACTCGATCCATGATATCCGCAGCATCCTTCTGTAGAACCAAATTTAAGTTGCTTTAAGTTTTTCCTTCATCTTTGATGATATTGTCTAACATTCACTGCCATATTGCAGAACTGACAAGACATAGCAATCCAGTACTCTCCTCTTTGTTTCTAGCGAAATTGTCCTGTTTCTTAAAACTTTACTCAACATCTGGAATGCTTCCTTCGCCATGCCAATTTGCTTTCGGATCTCTGTGTCGCACTTTCCGTCTTCTGTTATAACACTTCCCAGGTATTTAATTTTTTGTACCAGCTTGATTCTAGTATCCCCGACCTGTATTTGGCATTTTGGGCTGCCCTTTTTGCTGATAGACATGCATTCGATTTTCTTGCAGTTTAGATGTAGTCATTTCTTGTTGCTCTCTTCTGTTACCTTCTGTAGGAGGTCTTGTAGTTCCCTTTCTGTATCTGCTATTAGCACTGTATCATCTGCGTACCTTAGGTTGTTTAAATTGTGGCCTCAGATGACGAATCCAGGCATAATTTCTAGGGTCCTCAAAATATTCTCGCTGTACAATTTAAATCGATCCAGTGAAAAGACACATCCTTGTCTTACGCCCCTTTTTATCTTTGTATATTTGCTGAATTCTTTACCTGTCCGTATACAAGCGGTTTACTGCCAGTAAAGATTCTTGATTACTCTTAAGTCTTTCCCAAATATATCAAGGCTGCGGAGCATCTCCATCAATTCTTTGTGGCGTATTTTGTCAAACGCCTTCGCATAATCAATAAAACACAGGTATAAGTCCTTCTTCATTCGTATTGCCTTTGTAAAAAAATTCATTTAGTAGCATTTCATTTAGTAGCATTCATTTAGTAGCATTTAGTTCTTAGATAGACTTAAATAATAACCTCTGGTACCACTTGGTTACACGTATGTCTTCACCCTGAAACAATCATCTTAACTATTACTTTTCGTAATCCAAATATATTGATATTAATTTATAACAAAGATACAGGCACTTCAGGGAACGTATACGACTTCACGACCCCAGTTACGCATATGTTTTATATTATTAGCACTGAAGCTTTCGAAAGTTTTCGCAAAATAACAAACGGATTCAGAAAAATTTGTACCCTATAAATATGTACCCTAAAAATGTACCCTATAAATATGTACCCCATAAATATGCACCCTATAAATATGTATCCTATAAACATGTACCCTATAAATATGTACACCATAAATATGCACCCTATAAATATGTACCCATAAATATGCACCCTATAAATATGTACACCATAAATATGCACCCTATAAATATGTATCCTATAAACATGTACCCTATAAATATCTATAATATTTCACCATACATGTAAAAATTATAGTTGACAAAGCGTTATTTTTAAAACGTGAAAATAGTTTGTGATTAATACTCCAAGAAATATTTTGTTTTAATAAAATGATAATGACAAAATTTGAGTAACTTAAAAAAAAACCAAAAAAAAAACCAAATGTTTCCGATAAAATAAAATTGAAACACCAAAAATGAAATGATTAAAGCAACACTAATGATCAATGTTAAAGTTACTTGTAATGTGGCTCTAATGTTGAAACTTTTAAATTCAACGGATTCCATCTGTCGTTTGTTTACTGAACAGAAACAAACCGGTTTTTATTCTAACTTTCGAGGCAGGTGTTGCTAGAGTTGTTTTCAACATCAGCATCCCTTCAGTCTGATGAAGTCTTAAAGGACGGAACGTATAATACGGAAAATTACTTCCACTTAGTCATTCATATATATATATATATATATATATATATATATATAAGAGACAATGAATGTCTATTATGTTTAATCATGAGCCGTTCTAAACGTCGTATTTTTGCTTTAATTTCAGTTGAAAATAAAGACAAAAATTCTCCAACATTTGGATAATTATTTATTGGTTTTCTTCTAAGCTTTCGGCTCACATGAGCCATCTTCAGAGAGGTAGTTTAAACTGAAATATTATAAAATCCACCATTAGAAGAAAACCAATAAATAATTATCCAAATGTTGGAGAATTTTTGTCTTTATTTTCAACTGAAATTAAAGCAAAAATACGACGTTTAGAACGGCTCATGATTAAACATAATAGACATTCATTGTCTCTTATATTTAATAGCATATGTCTAGAAAATTACTTGCTGCCTCGATATACTAAATATATATATATATATATGAAATTATTTGTTTGGACATTATTTTTGATCGATACTCGTATTTGAGTAGATATTCTGTTTATAATCAAACAGTATCTCTCTCTCTCTTTTTCTCTCTCTCTCTCTCTCTCTCTCTCTCTCTATATATATATATATATATATATCTATAAAAATTAAAAAAGGATTAATTCAATGATGTTGAATGACCATTTCGATGTGAAAATCCCCACGGGGGATAACACATCACCTCAGCAACCGAAAAATCCTTTCAGAAACTGGAGCTGAAAGGATTTTTCGGTTGCTGAGGTGATGTGTTATCCCCCGTGGGGATTTTCACATCGAAATGGTCATTCAACATCATTGAATTAATCCTTTTTTAATTTATATTTGCTCTGTAATATTTTATTACATGGAGCTCTCTTCCTGTATCATTTTTAATATTAAAATAAAATTTTTAATATTAATTAGGATCGGGTTTTTGGAATTTACCTTCCTGCTTTTTTCACTTGTATTAAAGTATCTGGATTAAATATATATATATATATATATATATATATATATATATATATAATCCAGATACTTTAATCCAAGTGAAAAAAGCAGGAAGGTAATATATATATATATATATATATATATATATATATATATATATATATATATATAAATTTATTTATATCGGACTGATTATTTACGATAAACTTTTGTTATGAAACTGTGTGTCATTTGGCAGAATCCGAACCTGCGACCCATATCCACATAGGGGAAGTCACCAATTGATCTGGCGCGTCTTAGAACTCTTGACCTCGAATGACCAACAACCATATCTGCTCTGGAATGTACACTAATGTCAACAAATGTAAACATGTTACGGAAATTAACCAAGATTAACGAAATGGTTATAAACAAACCGACAATTTGAAATTATTTACATACATATATATATATATATATATATATATATATATATATATATATATATATATATATATTCTTCCTTGGCTCTTAACCCAGAAAGAGTCGTTATGACGCTGACGTGTTGAGTTATCAACCAGTCTCCTCTATCTGTCGTAATTGTGTGCCAGAGCCTGGGTCACTGTCAATGGTTTATAAAAAAACACTCAAAACATGATATAGGGTGGGGCAGAGCAACTTGCTTATTTGAATTTGGACCAAAACTTCAGAGTACGATTAACCCAGTGTATTGAGCAGAATGAACGCCATCTGACTGATGTCATCTTTAAAGCCTGTAAAACATAAAATTCAAATGTTGTAAATGATGCTGTTTAAAGAATTACATTAATTACTGCATTACTGCATTACTTTTGTTTTATTTGTTATTTCAAATAAGCAAGTTGCTCTGCCCCACCCTGTATTACGACCCGCGTCTACTATTCCGTGACCGTTATTGTCGCAGATCAAGCTTCTATGTCAACATAATAGAATATCTTCTTTGATGCTGAATATCTTTCAGTAAATGTCAATATAATCACTCTGAAGTTGGCTGGTGTCAGCCGAAAGCTTAGATCAAGAATCAGCGTAATAAAAAATATTCAAATGTTAGACAAGTTTTGTCTTTATTTTTACTAGAAATTTAAGCTAAAATACGACGATTAGAATAGCTCATGTTTAAACATAGTAGACATTCATTGCCTGTTATATATATATATATATATATATATATATATATATATATATATATTGTTTGAGATGTCCCAAATTCATATTTTGATTCGAATATTTTTGACCGTCTCGGTCAATCAATATCAAAAACTAAATATCGTTAGCCCAGCAGCAGGCAAAAGTTTTTTTTTAGCTCCAACCGTTCATTTTTGAAACAGTTCAAATTTAAATTTATGTGTATCGTAAAATGACGTCATGTGTATAACCCCCGTATATATGACATACGTATATTTACATTTGAAATGTAATATTAACATAAATTGCGAGGATGTAGCTAAGAAAACATTTGCCTAGAATATTGGAAATATACAGTTATTGAAAATAGCAGTCGAAATTACTGGAACAAAAACAATAAAACATGCATTTTGGACAGCTTATCAACAATTTTTTATTCGGATACACAAGAACTTAGGTAGTTAGTTAAATGCCATACGTGATACACGCTTGGGCCAATCATGTCTCGAAAGAGACATGACTGACTGGGCAAAAGATTATTCCTCAGTAGGTTGACATTACTTTCTCCGGTAGACTGGTTGCCAGCCAAGGCTATAGAACCCAATCTGTCCTATTATTTAATCCATAACAAGGGAAGAGACGGATGAATACCTTTCCCAAGGGTATTTGTGCGTATGTGAATGGCATGGATTCAACTGGAATTCGAACTCGACACCACCAATCTATCATTCCGAGTCGATATCCAGTGCACCACAACGCACATCCGCGATGTTAAGTACAAGTTTCCTTTTTGTTTCTATTTTCTCGAAACCTCGTTCGGTGCATGCAATTCTCAGCATCTTTCTGTAGAACCCCATTTCTGTTGTTCTTCTTCATCTTTGAGGGGATCGTCCAGCATTCAGTGCCATCTAGGAGGACACATACCAGTTAACAGTCCAGTATCTTGTCTTTGTTTATAACGAAATTTTCCTATCTCTTAATACTCTACTTAGCTTTTAGAATGCATTTTTGGCCCTCGCAATACGCCTTCGGATTTTAGTGTTGTCCTTTTCATCCTCTGTTAGAACAATTTGATTACCTGACGATTGTAGCAGATTTGGCATGTTTTAAAACTGATCAACAAAAGACAATGTGGTCGGGCCAGTCGATTGACAGACTTTAAAATCGGCGATTCAAATCGACCGATCAATTCTTCTTTTAATTGACTGCGACAAATAAAACACTTTGATCTTTATAAAAATGGTTTCAAAAGACCGTTTCTTTTAGCTCTGTTTTCGAAATTAATAAGTCGTGTTTCTTTTCTCTTTTTCGATTTCGTTTCATTGGTGGAAAATAAAAATAGTTTTTGTCGAACGAACCAATTTTGTTTTTCTTTTCTCTGATGAACCCATTGACCACTTTACTGTCTCAAGCAATCATTTCGGCATTTTAAGGAAATTAATTAATAGAACACAGGTGTTTCGCTTTAGTTTTCTATGATAGCTTGATAAAATGTGATCCTGTCTTGTGGTTGAGATAGTTGGGAATTTCTCACTGGCGAGACGTGTCGACAAAAATCCAACATTTAGAAGGCGGGTTTTTTAAATTCTAACCCGTATAAAAATCCTCCTTTGATCCAAGGGAAGCTTTGAAAATATCCAGAGTTTATGATACGCTCTCGGTTTTAAAGTCTATTCCTGGTCGATTGACTGCATTGTTTATTGTTTTTTTTTTTTGTTTTTTTTAAAATCATATCACCCCGAGCAAGGCAGTCACGCCACTGATGTGCAGGGGGCTACGCAAGAGTGAAAAGATTTGAAAAAGAGAAAGCCGGAAACCACATCCTAAACAGGGAACAAGGGATGAGCCTCTACACCTGTACAATAGACGTGGGTGGAGTGTGAACCGGGCGATAGTTCAGTCTATCTACTCCAATTGAAAAAAAAATAAAATAGAAAAGAAAAGTGAATAGATTGGAAAAGAGAAAGCCGGAAACCACATCCTAAACAAAGAAACAAGGGATGAGCCTCTACACCTGTACAATAGACGTGGGTGGAGTGTGAACCGGGCGATAGTTTATTCTATCTACTCCAATTGAAAAAAATAAAAAAATAAAAATAAAAAATAAGAAAAAGAAAAGTGAAAAGACTGGAAAAGAGAAAGCCGGAAACCACACCCTAAACAGGGAACAAGGGATGAGCCTCTTCACCTGTTCAATAGACGTGGGTGGAGTGTGAATGGAACATCCTATCACCCCCGACAGTTGACTCGCCAAAGAGATAAAGAAGTAAGGAAGTAAGAGACGATTCGACTTCCGCTTCCGTTCCGTCTTGAGTTACTATTTTATTGAACTCTCTGTTAATTCTGTACAATAAACTCTGTTATTTGTTTGCCCTTTACGTGTTGTGTAAATCTTTCCACTTGGAATTTACCTTGTTATTTAGATCGTTCCGGCGATATAACATTTATTAATTAAAGAAAACTATTCCGTCCCTTCAAGACGTACACTACCGGTCATAATTATTAGGCGACCCCAGTTTCTTAAAAAAAATGATGTATTTCATACTATTTTAAGTGTGTAATTCTAAAGGAAAAGAGAATGGTTCTTTTGTTATTATTACTTTGTAAAATTTTAAAAGGCAAGGAAGCAAAGATGAACTCGTCCGAATCACCGTAAATCTTTTTCATTTTTTCATTGATGAAACTGCAATATAGGTAATTATTAAATATTTATAAATTCATTTGATGCACATGTTAACTTTTCCTTACATCTAATGGTATGTAGGGCAGCATTTTTGCTGTTTCCGTAACAACTGCATTTTTTATGGGGCAGGGTTGTTAGCCCTGTGCCCAACCCCCAAACCCCAAACCCGGAGGAGGGTGATTTCTAAGCGTAGCATAGACGTAACACACGGTCGAAAGTAGGGGGTACCCAGTGAGGATCGAACTCATTACTCAGTTATAATGATTCTAGCGAGACGAGCTTGCTAACAATTACACCAGACCGAAGTGCCCTGATGCACATGTTATTGTGCAGTATTAACAAAAGAACCATTCTATTTTCATTTACAATTATTCACTTAGCAATAAATACTAAAAATTAGTATGAAATACATCATTTTTTAAGACACTGGGGTGGCCTAATAATTATGGCCGGTAGGGTATATATATATATATATATAATCTACAGGGTGCGATGGATAAATAGTCGCTTTTTGCCTTGTAAAATTTTGCAAAGTAATAATAACAAAAGAACCATTCTATTTTCTTTTACAATTATTTATTTGGCAATAAATACTAAAAAATAGTATGAAATACATCATTTTCTAAGACACTGAGGTAGCCTAATAATTATGGCCGGTAGTGTAGGCGATCATGAACCTCCACAGTTTCTCATTCTTTATTATCTGGGAATTGCTATGTATTCAAGGCAACCATATCAGAGTATTATCTTGTTGTCATACCCACAATGATGAATTCTGAGTTTTCTTTTGACTAGACAGGTTGTCAACGAACTTTAGAAATCCCAGCCAAAATTGATAAAGAGACAGGTTCATGACTTCTCCAAGGGCGTAAGTGTATGCAGCAGACTAGATAAGAATTTGAACTCGTCTCGCCGATTCAAATTTCTGTGATACACTTGCCGTACATCCTCCATCTGGAACGAGAAATCGAGGAGCCGAGTTCGAATTACAATTGAATTCCCTGCATTCACTTCCGCACAAATAGGGAAGCTTCTGGATCTGGACGTCTATTCGGACACGAACTCCCACCAGACCTAAAATGGGACTCCTATACCTGATCGATTATCCGTTCATTGTAAGTAATTATCTTTCCAGTAAGTAACTGACTCTTCTAAATATACTCTATCTTTATGAGAGCCAATAATGGAGTATTGCTGCTATATTGGTGCTAGAGCTGACCAGTTATTACTTGCCAGTTTTGATAAAGTTCAACAGTTTACGCAGTCTTGTGGGTGATGAATTATTTTCTACTTTAAAACAACTTTTTTTTATAGACGAAACGTTGCGAGCCTCTCACTGCTCTATTGCCATTTCCATGCCACGTGTTATGACGAGTAAGATTGCTTAGTCTAACTAACTCTGATCTTTGCATAAAAAATTCCTTATCTCTTCGATTTACTTAAACATATTTAACCCATATCTCTCTGGTGTTATTTTAAACTGACTCCTTCCATTTTCCACACATCTAAACAAAAAATCCTCTCTATTATAATACCGCTATATATATATAATGAATTATTTTGAACATTATTTTTACCGTTAGTCGTATTTAAGTAGATATTCTGTTTTTAATTAAACAGTATTTTTTATATTTTATATCTAGGTTCGAATCCTGCTGAATAGCACACATTTTCGCAATAAAAATTTATCGTGAAATAATCAGGCCGGTAGATATAAATATAAATTACTGTTTAATTAAAAACAGAATATCTACTTAAATACGAGTATCGGTAAAAATAATGTTCAAAATAATTCATTACAAATTGTCGGTTGCTTATAACCAAGTTTCGTTAAAATTCGTTAATTTCCGTAACATGTTTACATTTGTTGACATTTACGATACATTTCAGAGCAGATATGGTTTGTTTACGATAGATCGAAAATTGTGTTATATAAGCATGATAAAAAACTCGTCTGATTATATATATATATATATATATATATATATATATATATATATATATATATATATATATGTATGGAAATTGCTTTTTTGAACATTATTTTTAATCGATACTCGTATTTTAGTAGATACTCTGTTTTTAATCAAACAGTATATTTATTTCTACCGGCCTGATTATTTAAGATAAATTTTGTTACGAAAATGTGTGTCATTCGACAGGATTCGAACCTGCGACTCCTATCAACATAGGGGAAGCAACCAATTGAGCAGGTGCGTCTTAGATCACCCGATCATGAATAATACCATAGTCGAAACGAAGTCAAATCAAGCCTATATAACACAATTTTCGATTCTACGCAAATAACCATCTCTGCTCGGAAATGTTACGTAATGTCAACAAATGTAAACAATGTTACGGAAAATTCCGAGGATTAACGAAATGGTTAATATATATATATATATATATATATATATATATATATATTGTAAATTAATAGAAAAGAATGGCGGAAACTGCCGATGTGACGTGGAAAATATTAAAAAAGCCAAATCCTGCAATGGTACTGATATCTTCAGATTGTGCCAAAAAAAAAAGTTGGCTATATTATTTCCAGAATGACAAAAGCTACTAAATGAAAGGTCCGAAATAATGTCTAGATGTAGACACGTTAGAAAATATTTTCTAGGCTCGTACAAACCCAGATGAAAGGATTCCCAATAACAAACGACTCTCTTACTTTGAACTTCCTGTTATGTACTTATAAAAGCCTTAACTGTTAAACCGTCAGTCAAAACAAATCGCCTGACGAAACCGAAAAGGCTGAAATCATGCTAGCAGAACCGCTGGTCTTCCTTACCTAAATATGTGTTAGGGTGGCATCCCTGTGAGTCGATTGACTAATGGACTATTCCTAACGTCACGTCCGGTTACCAAGTTATGTATTCCGGGCAGTCAGAGGTAGAGACCGAAGGAGTCAGGGTCGTAACCTGATTCGTCCTGTAGCTGAGCGGAGACAAGACTCGGCGTTAACACCAATCGTATTTTTGTTTATACATTAGGGTATTTCATAGTTCCCGTTGTCTTCTCGTTAGTTATTTCACTAATAACTCCACAATATGTAAACGTTCCACACGATGAACTTTCCTTCAAGTATGGATTGAGCACTTTTTGATACAACTGTTTATTGGTCTAATTTAATTTAAATCTAGCCTATAATTGTTCAAAACACCCCCCACACACATATCTTGGAACAAAGTATTTAGCCTCCCCGTTTAAGACAATGCATCGATGCCTATCCACCTAGGTGTCCTTGACAAAATCCAACGAAGAATCTGTAATGTGATCGATCCCGATTTGGCAGCTAGGATACAGTTGCTTTCTCACCGACGCAGTGTGGCTTCCCTGCGTCTCTTCTACAGATACTTTCACGGCTTCTGCTCCGATGAACTTAGCTCACTGGTGTTTTCTATATATGAATTTACTCGAGTCACATGATTAGCAACTAGGTCCCACCCTTTTACTGAGAAACCAATAGATTGTAAACGCAAATTCTACTCCATCAGCTTCTGTTCTCGCACTTCTCGCCTGTGGAATTCCCTTCCGCTTATTTGCTAAAAAGCAATAGTTGTTTCCAGTTAAAGCGAAACCGTAGACTGAAAGAAAAATGAATGGATATAAGTCAAATTTTGATTTCCTGGTATCGATATCAAATAAGTTTTTTTTGTCGTAAATTGAATTTTGAAGGCTAAATAAGTCCTCTGAGTAAATGGTATCATGGCTGAGACAAAGAACTACAATTATACTACTTAGAGCCAAACCCGGAACAAAAACTAAAATAAAAGTGCTGAAAAAATACATACAGGTAGATAAACAGACACACACACAATCACCTTGCTTTTTATATATATATATATATATATATATATATATATAATCAATTTTCTGCACTATTGTAAGAACTGCAACCTTGAAACTTGTGAATATCGTTTCTTATGTCTTTGTCTATGAGTGTATCAAATTTGATTAAAATCGAACCACTCCTTCTATAACCCGATTTTTTCGATTATCGGTTTTCGATATTTATCGAGGGTACCTCGATACAAAACCTAGCTTAGAACACTCGCAGACGCTTATAGTACAACTGTGTAAATTTTCAAGAAAATTGGTTCAACCGTTTTGGAGTCTATAGATAACGGATACACACACAGACGGACACACACACAGACAAAGTTCCATTTATAAATAAGTTTATATATATATATATATATATATATATACTCTCTGTTTTCTTTTAAGAAAAACTTTAAACACCGGTCATATTTCCGTAATAAATTTATTTCAGTCAATAATTGTTGTTGCCAACAATCACCGACTTCATCAGACGGAAGGCCCTATTCGACTTGTTTCATGTCGTATTACTACGGAATGAAAGTTCAGTCAAGGCCAGGCGGAGGGGGAGGCAACATAGGATAGCCCACTATAATAAGTATTTCCGTTTCCATTTGTCGGGATATAGTGGGAGGAGAAGTTTAATACAAACAAAACAACACGTGACTAATGTCACCAGCAAATTTATACATCAATTCATAATTCAAATTTCTAAGCCAAAATTTTATTTTTATTTTTATTTTCCTAGCTCTGTGATAAGTTCTAACCATCTGTTGCTGGGAGGGGTTTTCTGTGTTCTAATGTTTCGGGTTACTGTCCTCTTTTCCTCATTTTCATTCCTGTTAGTATGTGCGAGGAAGAAGTAGGATTTCCATCTTAATCTTTTTATAAATTCTATTATTTTTTCTGTGAGAGCTAGGGTGAACGTGTGTAAGGGGGGGGTACGGAATATTCTTCAGTGAGTACTTCAGTGTTGTCCTATTCATCTCCGCCATGGTAGTCCGGTCTTGTTGAATTTCCAAGAAGTAATCCTGAGAGAGCTCAACTTTTTTCCAAAGGAGCAGGCTGTATATATATATATATATATATATATATATACATACAAACATACATACATACATATATATATATATATATATATATATATATATATATGTACAGGATGTCCATAATGTCCGGGTGCACCTCAAAAAATTATAACTTTACTTGTATTTGTGATAGAAATAATCTGTAAAAAATGATCTTGAATAATTAAACTTGAAAGATAATAATGCTTCAACAAGATGGAGCCCCTCGTCACATTGATCTGCGTGTTAGACAGTTTCTAAATCAGGAATTTCTTAACAGATGGATCGGAAGAGGGGACCATTTTATTGGCTTCCATGTTCGCCAGATTTGATTCTATTAGAATTTTTTTCATGTGAAAACAATTGTGTATGCAAGCCAACCTAGTTCATTAGAAAATTTGAAAGCTAAAATAACTCATATGATTTTAGGCATTACTGTAAATCAGTTGGCAAATGTTTTTCCGTGAACTGCAAAATCGTATTACCCTTTGTATTGCTAATGATGGAAGACATGTAGAAACTTAAATAAAATTTCAATAAAATATTAAAAATATAGATTTACTTCTTTCTAATCCTTTTTACAAATTATTTCTATCGCAAATAAAGTTATAAATTGTTTAAAGTGTACACGAACTTTATGAACACGATATATATATATATATATATATATTAGTACGATACGGGCTAAACGAAAGGAAGGATTGTCTAAATATTAGTAGTTGTGAATGGATATAGATATAAAAAAGGCAAGTAAAAATATTAAAATAATTTATAAATAAATAAAAATATATAATCAATCTACTTTAATCGATGATAAACGAGGAAATAAAACGAACCTATTGTACTTGAGATTAAACAATCAATTCGAGGGTAAATATAAGATTTATTAAGGATCTTACCACGAGGAAAATTTCTTTTCAAATCCCTTTTTAATGTGGGGTCACGTGTGTCGTATAAATTGTCAAAGGAATTAAACAAATTTAAAAACACAGTGTAAATAATAATAAAGCTTCAATATTCGTGTCTAATGTCAGAGATCGGAAAAGAATTTAACTAAAATCAACCGATTTGATGATAATCCCGGAAGCTATTTTCACTGGAGCAATAGAAAATAATCTCGTAACAATCACGAGCAAACTGACCGGTTTATCGAGAGATTGACAAATGCGGGTGTGCAACTACCACACACAAGGACTTCCTTTCTCTGCTTGCATTCACGCGTGTCTCTTGGCTACAGGAAATCGCATTTGAGCCGAAATCGGCAAAATGCTTTCAACTTGTCAGCTGATTGACAATAAGATTCCGACTAAATGCCTTTGAGAAAGGCATAAGCCGAAAACTTCTTTGCTTGCTATTAAACAGGCTGTAATCTTTCTCCAGTTACGCGATGGGACGTGGGAGGGGAGGAGAGAGAGAGAGAGAGTGAGTGAGAGAGAGAGAGAGAGAGAGAGAGAGAGAGAGAGAGAGAGAGAGATTCTGATCAGATCTTTTTCATCATAATCTGGTGTAGCATGAAAGCTCCGAGAGCGTCGTCTGGCAAAAAAAACAACAAACAAACAAAAAAACAAAAAAAACGATAACTATATATATATATATATATATATATATATATATATATATACATATGAAATCGAAAATCTAAGAGTGAGCCAATAACCTTCCACGGCTCGTCAGGGAAAATTGGCTAAAGACTTAGAAATTATGCAGCATATATGTAGAATTTCAGATTAAACAAGGAAGACACCAAAGTTTGGTGTCTTCCTTGTTTAAGCTGAAATTTGACATATATGCTGCATAATTTCTAAGTCTTTAGCCAATTTTCCCTGACGAGCTGTTACGCGAAACCGTGGTAGGTTATTGGCTCACTCTTAGATTTTCGATTTTGTTTTCTCTACTTTCGCGTTGCGTACTTCTTGTACTCTGCTTTCGTATTGAGCTCTTTATTGTTAAGGTTTTCGTCTTGGGTTTTTTCTTTCTTACGAATGCATGACTTTTTGTTCAGGTATTTCGTTTGTTTGTTCTTTTCTTCCCTTTCTTTTCCCCCTGGGTTAGTTCCCGGTGGGTTTCAAGAAGATCTCATTTATAGTTTAATTATTACTAGTCTTGCCAGAATTAGTTCTGTTGCTATTGGTATTATTACTATAATTAATATTACTATATATATATATATATAATTTTGGGTCATAATTAAATTACACCAGTATACAGTTGTATTAAAATGTGTTCAATATATTTACATAGTAGAACTTTTGATTATTTTTTATTTGGAAATGTGTTTGATAATTAGCGGAGTTTTATGTCAACACGAGATAAAATCGTCGATGATGGTGGATGTTTTTGTGTTACCGTCCTTATAACCTCTCTGAAGATGGCTCCTGTGAGCTGAAAGCTTAGAACCAACTTAAAAAATTATCCAAATTTTGATGAGCATTTTTTCCTAGTTCCCCGTCCGCGTGAATTTAAGAGTGCAACGAGATTGGAATCTAAGATCCATCCTTTTACTGTCGAAATAGTTAAATGTAACCCTCACTTCTACTCTAAAAGTTTCTTTTCTCGCACTTCCTGCTTGTGGGACACCTTTCCGTTAACTTATTTCCTGATAGCTACAATCTCCAAAAGCTTAAATGCAACGTCAATTGCCATTTCCATCTCTTAAATGCCATACCTCTATAATCATTTCTTTGACCCAAGTTGTTTTTTTCTCTCATTACAATCCTTTCCGCATTCGTTATTGTCTCAACTTGCTTGGGTGAAATGATTAAAAGTATATATACAGACTTTTGTAAACACTGTGTTCAATTTCTTCTCCTATGAAGCTCAGAAAAAAAAATGAAAAAGAAAATAACAACAACAAAAAACAAAAAAACAATTGTGTGTTCTTTTTTAATTAAAATAAATTAAGTATTAATAGTGTCTGGTAGAAAATTAAAATCTGTCGTTTGTTAATTGAAATTAATGAAGTATTAATAGGGTCAGTTAGAAAATGAATACCTGTTGTTCGTTAATTAAACCAAATTTAGTATTAGTATTTATAGGGCTGGTTGGAAAATAAATACCTGTCGCTCGTTAATTTAAAAAAAAATTAGTATTAGTATTAATAGGTTTCGTTATAAAATGGATACCAGTCGTTCTTTAATTACAACAAATTTAATATTAATAGGGTCTGTCAGAAAATGAATACCTGTCGTTCGTTAATTAAAAAAATTAATATAAATAGGGTCGCATAGAAAATTAATACGTGCCGTTATTTAATTACAACAAATTTAGTTTTACTATTAATAGGGTCGGTTAGAAAATGAATACCTGTCGTTAGTTAATTAAAACAAATTTAGTAATAATAGGTTCTGTTAGTAAATGAATACTTCTTTCTTTTTAATTACAGCAAATTTAGTACTACGCAGGTAAGAAATAATATACAATACTTGTCTTTCTTTAATTACAATAAAATAAAAGATGTACATAGATCATTTAAAAATGAACAGAAATTTTTCAGGATTCCAAATTTAGTCTTCTTCATAGTTACTTCCTTGTCAATCATGGTATTTCACATATGAATGAGCACATCTATAAATGGCTTTTGTCCCTTTTACCTTATCATATGGGCTCAAATATATGAACGTCTGCGAGGACCAGGCCTGGGCTGTAGAGTGGATGAGGCAAGGTTGTCAAGTCGTGCACTGTTATTGTTTGCATGTTGTGAGGCTTGGTATTGTCATGTTGCAAAAGCACATCATTCATTTTCAGATCGAAGTCTTACTTTGAGATTCGACAATGTGCTCACATCAGTGTTCATATTTGATGTGGACCGGTGATGAGACCACGAAATGATAACTCGAAACACGGTGTTAAGGTTAACAACATATATTAAGTCAAAAATAGATACAAGAGAACAGAGGAAATATAAGCTGGGCTTACTAGTGACTGACAGACAGACTGTGCTAAGCTGAACTGAAGCCACGAGAGTCATTAGCTCTCAGTTAATATACTGGTAGGAAGTGTCCATAGTTAAGTGGGTAACATCCCACAACAGTACTTATAGTAAGACCAGTGGACATAAACTTTACAAATTATACTCTCTTCTCAATAAAACAAGTGCTAGCAAAACTTGCCTGAAGGATTTTACATACTTTTATATCAATATTTATTTTATTGACTGCTTTAACCCTCTAAGGCCATTCGTATCATATTTGATACAGTATGAAAACAAGCCTTGAAAGAAATATTTTCCTGAAAAATTTTTTAAGAGAAATATTTTATAAATTTCAAATGAAAGCAGTACTGACTGCTCAGTCAATGAATACCAAATGTTTCCTTATAGGGAAATACCAAATGTTTCCTTATAGGGAAATACTGTATCAAATATGATACGAATGGCCCTAGAGGGTTAAGTAGTAATTAGTGGGGGATCTGTTTATTACTTCATAACAATATAGAACTGATCCCCCACTTTATGCCCAGTAGAAGCCTTAACCCTCTAGGGCCATTCGTATCATATTTGATACAGTATGAAAACAAGCCTTGAAAGAAATATTTTCCTGAAAAATTTTTTAAGAGAAAGATTTTATAAATTTCAAATGAAAGCAGTACTGACTGCTCAGTCAATGAATACCAAATGTTTCCTTATAGGGAAATACCAAATGTTTCCTTTTAGGGAAATACTGTATCAAATATGATACGAATGGCCCTAGAGGGTTAAGAACTTCAGCATGGTTTGTTCTAGCCTCATACTCAGCAGTAGGCCTGCCACTACTGTGCTTGTCATTAGGATCCGCTTTTTTCTTTCTCTGACTATTATTAATTGTACACTTCAATTTCCTTACACCAAATCTATAAATATTCAATAACTGTTTAAATTATTTTCCCCTTGCGACATTAGAAATTCTGTTAGAATTCTTTGCTTTCTACATATGATCAGCGGTAGAGCTATATTTCTTAAGCGGATTAGGGTTAGAAAAAGAGAAGGTATTCTAACAAATTCACATTGTGCTTCTTAGCACTTAATGATTTATGGCAAGAATCTGTAGAAATAATTGTAAAATGAATTTTGAGTAGATATCGCTTTTAGAATAAGCTTCGTATATAATTTTGTGGTTTTCGTTTACGGGTACGTAAAATATTCATGTTACCTAATTAGAGAATTTTAAGGACGAGTATTATTTTAACTGTCAATATTTATTATTAAATACCTTTCCATTCAGACTTGTATGCTTATGGTGGTTATATTCTCCGGCCTTCTTTAGGTGCTCGTACTCAGCACCTTTTGAAACACAACCTTTATTCAATCCACGGAGCTAAGATATTCTTATTATACTTTACTAATAATTGATCTCTTTAAAGCATGAAACAGTTTTTTTTCTCGTTTTCTGGTTCTATATTGCTTTTCCATTTTTTACATTCAACCAACGAATATGGATTTGAATTCATGACTGTCAGAAAACCAGGTATGATATATTCAACTCTGTGATGAGAAAATTTACATATTTATTTAAAAGAAGCAATTTGAGTTAAGAGTTAAATAAAATTGTGTCGTACAAAATAAAAAAAAGTAACACGTCTATTATACTCATGTCTCGATAGTAAGTGTGATTAGTTTGATAAGAATGGCAGCTGATATCAAAACCAACCTTCAGTCTATTGATAACCGAAGCAAAGAATGGCTTGTTAATTTTAACGCTTCAAAAACTAAGCTGCTTTCTATTAATCATCTGAGAGAACCTCCTCTTTGCCTTCCATCACAATGGCTGGTGCTAACCTCCAGGAAAGTGACTCGTTGCGCCTCTTTGGTTAACTTTCTCAGCTATTATGAAAATGAAAAACTCTACTGAATCCATTAATAGGCCATCTTCCAGGAAGGTTGGTTCACTGTGCCGTGTGAAATGGTGTTTCTCTCCTAAGTATATCTTACATATCTATAAGTCTACCATTCATCCATGCTTACAATATTGCCCGGGGCTCCTACTGTCTATCTAGCGCAGTGGTTACCAACCTTTTTTGATTTGTTCCCCCGTTTCCAATCACTTATTCACTTGTGAACCCCTAAAACAGAATAAGTTAAACCAGCAAAAATAAAAGATTTTTTTCTGTAAAAACATATATTCATGTAAAATGCCCTGCGTTATTATACTGAGTAAGCTTTAAACTTACTCATATAAAATCAAAAAACATTTCATTCAGCCCTCGTTTATTTAAGTAAAACACCGAGTAAAAATGTTATGTTAACTCTCTAGGGCCATTCGTATCATATTTGATACAGTATTTCCCTAAAAGGAAACATTTGGTATTTCCCTATAAGGAAACATTTGGTATTCATTGACTGAGCAGTCAGTATTGCTTTCATTTGAAATTTATAAAATATTTCTCTTAAAAAATTTTTCAGGAAAATATTTCTTTCAAGGCTTGTTTTCATACTGTATCAAATATGATACGAATGGCCCTAGAGGGTTAACGTTGTTATAGTTGTAGGTATTGTACACAAAAACTATCTTTATAAAACTGGCTTTATTTTTGAGCTTACGAGTGAATGTATGAATAAAAGAACATAAAACCCGTATAAATGAAACACATGTATGAAAAAAAAAAAAAAAACACTAAAAAATCACAAAACAGAAGTGAATAAAACTTTTTATTTATTGAAAAAAAGTATTTTACTATATATTTCTCAATGGGACTTTTGTGGTTGTTTTTGAGCAATCAGCTCATGAGTCCTTGGTTCAGTAGCGACCAGTGCACACCTCAAGTCATCTTCTACAGACAGCTTGAAATCATACTTTATCATATGAAGTGTGCGCAGCAACAAACATCACTATCTCATTTCGAACAACTGCATGTGTTGTCATGGGAGCAAATCACACATGAGCATTGAACATATAAATAAAGCCTGCGATTAAAACATAAGCATTACTTCATTTGACACAACTGTGTATGATATTTTATTCATCTTATTGATGACGTTGAGATTTGCACTGCCAATGGGAAAAAGCATCTTACAAGTAGAAGAAAGCAAGTTTGAAATTAGGGATAAAATTATAGGGTGTGCACCACATATCTAGCACATTATGAGTATACGCCGGTGCAAATTAGAATCTTTTGGACCCCTTGAAATTCTTTCATGGACCCCAAAAAATCCTTTCGGAAATCGGAGTTTCCGAAAGGATTTTTTCGTTGCTGAGGTGATGTGTTATCCCCTGTAGGGATTTCATATCGAAATGGTCATTCAACATCCTTGAATTAATCCTATTTTAATTTATATTTGCTCCGTAATATTTTATTACATGGAGCTCTCTTCCTGTATCATTTATAATATTAAAATAAAATTTTAATATTAATTAGGATCAGGTTTTTGGAATTTACCTTCCTGCTTTTTCCTTGGCTTGGAAATATATCTGAATATATCTGAATATATATATATATATATATATATATATATATATATATATATATATATTATTCGCAGAAACACTCCCATCTACCAGCAAGAGTTTTTGTGAAGCATTTTTAACAAAATGTCTGAATTATTCTGTCGATTTAAATTAAACCTTTAGATGCCCAGACTGATGTCGGAAAACTCGCCTATAGTCAATGTAGAATATCTTGCCAGTCACTTAAGATGCCATCAACGACAGAGAAATAAAATTGAAATGATAAATTGAGGTTGGCCTTAATCGGTCAAAAGTCGACTATGTTTCGAAAATAGGTGACACAGACAAACTTTGTGTTTCCCACGTGTGCAAGAAGAGATTGTAAAAGGGAAGCTGGCCGTAAGAATAACTTGCGGGCCCATACCAGAGCGTTTGTCCAGGTATATATGATGGAAATAATAACATTCCGAATGACAAACACAAAAGAAACTACCAAGTTAATAGATGGTCGTCTTCTGCATCGAAGTGACTATGATGTACTTATGAGTATATATATATATATAAAGTTATTTATAAATGGAACGTTGTCTGTGTGCGTGTGCGTGTGTGTGTGTGTGTGTGTCCGTTACCTACAGACTCCGAAACGGCTGAACTGATTTTCTTGAAAATTTACACAGTTGGTTGTACTATAAGCGTCTGCGAGTGTTCTTAGGTAGGTTTTGTATCGAGGCACAGCCGATAAATATCGAAAATCGATAATCGAAAAAATAGGGTTATAGAATCGGGTTATCAAATTTGATACACTCATAGACATAAGAAACGATATTCAGAAGTTTCAAGGTTGCAGTTCTTACAATATTGCAGAAAATCGATAATATATATATATATATATATATATATATATATATATATATATATATATATAAAAGGCAAGAAAATTTGTGTGTGTGTCTGTTTATCTGCCTGTATGTCTATATTATTTCAGCCTTTTTATTTTAGTTTTTGTTTCGAGTTTGGCTCTAAGTAGGTATATTTGTAGTTTTAGTCTTAGCCATGATACCATTTACTCAGAGGACTTATTTAGCCTTCAAAATTCAGTTTACGACGAAAAAAGCTTATTTGATATCGATACCAGGAAATCAAAATTTGACTTACAACCATTCATTTTTCTTTCAGTCTAGGGTTTCGCTTTAACTGGAAACAACTATTGCTTTTTAGTCTTTCGTGCCAACGTCCAAAGAGTCTGAGCTCCAGGACCATGGATTAGTTTCAAAGTTTTCATTACACCCGAGCAACGCCGGGCTATACTGCTAGTATATATATAGTCATCCACAACCAGTTTCGCTGTATCTCATCTCATCCCTGTGGCTAGACATATATGAATATATGTACTATAAAAATGTATATATTTTTAATTTATCTGTTCAGACATTATTTTTAATGGATATTCATATTTGAGCAGATGTTATGTTTTTTATTATTAAGTATTATATTTATTTATTTACATTATTTGGCCTGAATATTCTAGAAATCTTGTGGGAATAAAAAACCATACAGCCTCTGGCAAGATTTGAATGCCTCTTCTAATATGGACCAGTAAGCGTCTATGTAAAATTAAATAAAAGAAAAGAATTTCTTTTTGGGTGGGGGAATATTTTGAGGATCAACTGTTGTACCATTTGGGTCTGACGAGCCGCGATAATAACATCAGGACGCGGGGAAATATGTCTTACCCAAATGTAATAATCTAAAATCTTTTATAAATTAATATATATATATAACTAGAATACTTGGTATATTAGTCAGGTAAATTTCGATAGAGACGAACTCAAAAGAACTCAATGTTAAATTTATTTATTTAATTTAACAGAATAATAAAATTTAGAAAATCTTTTAGATATTCTACAATTTTATGGAGAAAATTCAAAAAACCTTAAAGTGAGAAAGAAAATGAAAAATATAGACAATTGATAAATGGAACGAAGAGAAAGAAAAAGAGAAGAAATGGAAAGAGCGAATAATTGATTTTTGCAGATTATCGTTACAAATGTCTATTCACAATATGGACACGTGAGCATCCGTACGGAATTATTTTCTAGAATATTTTGAAGATTAACTGTTGTATCATTTGGGTCTGACGAGCTGTAAGATCAGCGGCGAAATACGTATTAGCCATATAATTGTAGAATATCGAAAATTTTTTCTAAATCACACACACACACACACACACACATATATTAGTCATCTACATACAAGTCTGTTTTGATGTATTTCAGTTCATCAATGTGGCTGGACACATCCACTTGCTTCTGGCCGGGATCGAAACTCGACCGATTTGGTGTCAGTCGGAGTCGATACCCCATTAACCCTGGGCGCATGGGTTCAGAGAAGAGAAATTTTAACGTGTTGTATATAAGCAGTGTATACACACGCCAGTCACCGAAAGAACTCTCTCTCTCTCTCTCTCTCTCTCTCTCTCTCTCTATATATATATATATATATATATATATATATATGACCATTCCACTTTAGGTACATACAGACGCGGGTCGCCTATGACATCGACGAGGTAATTGCTTAATAAATGCGCGATGGATTTTACATAAAAAATCAATGAACAGATTTCGCTATTTGCTTTTATGTTAGATTTTATATGAATGAAAAAATAGTCTTCCGTTGCTTTTCTCCGTCATTTCCTCGTTGCCCAAGTTACAAATAAAATGTAATCTTTCAACTTTCAAGGGAAACTTAATGATAATAATAATAATAATAGTTACGTATATAAATCAAAGATGATTACTATGCTGTGTTGACATAAAACATTGCTATGCGATGATAAAAGTTACCGAATAGCAGAGGCAGGTCGCAAATTAGGGTAAAATCTCTATGGTTCTTGTGTTAACATTTCGGTCACTCACGTGACGTGACGTCATAGAACCGCATTACTAATTTATGACCTATCGTCGCATAGCAATGCTTTATGTCAACACAGCATAGTAATCATCTTTGATGGTGGATTCCTTTATGATAACGTCCCTGCAATCATTCTGAATATGGCTCATGTGAGCCGAAAGCTTGGAACCAGCGTAATAAAAAATATCCAAATGTTAGACAATTTTTGTCTTTATTTTCACCAGAAATTAAAGCCAAAGTACAATGTTTAGAACGGCTTATTATTAAGCATGATAGACATTGTCTGTTATATTGAACAATATATGTATAGATCTGATGCCTCAATACACTAAACACGCACACACATATATATACGTGTGTGTGTGTGTTTAGTGTATTTTACGAAGCAGATAATTATCTATACATATATTGTTCAACATATTATAATTATCTAAATTAACATATATTATTAAATATATTATAATTATCTAAACATATATTGTCAAATATATTATGCTCTTATTACGATTGAGCTCTCTAGAGAGCAAAAATTTAAAAACCACTTCTGTGTTTTACGCGTTACTCTTCAGCAATGAATTGAGTTCTTCCAGTGATTGGCATGTGTTCACCGCTTATATATATCATGCTAAAATATCATGCTAAAATATCCCCTCTCTTCTATGGCTTAGGAAGTAGAGACTCCGACTGACACTAAATCAGTCGAGTTTCGATCCCGGCCAGAAGTAAGTGGATGTGTCTAGCCACACTGATGAACTGTGAAACAGGCTTGTATGGTGATGGCAATATATATATATATATATATATATATATATATATATATATATATATATGTATGATTTTCTAAACATATACTGTTAAATATAAGAGACAATGAATGTCTATTATGTTTAATTATGAGCCGTTCTAAACATCGTATTTTGGCTATAATTTCAGTTGAAAATAAAGACAAAAATTCTCCAACATTTGGATAATTGTTTATTAAGCTTTCGGCTCACATGAGCCATCTTCAGAGAGGTTATTAAGACGGTAACACAATAACATCCATCATCACCGACAATTTTATTTTGTGTTGACATAAAACTCCGCTAGGCAACGGCAATAGTTACCAAAAATAACAAACGCAGTTCGCAAATTTGCAATGCGGTTCTATGACGTCACACCGCGTGATAGCGCGAAATGACAACAGAACCATAAATTTAAATGCAATGTAATGTGTTATGACCAGATTTAAACGGGATTTTTTAAAAGTGTGGGTTGTTTGGATTTAATGTAGATGGCCTCCAATATCTGAAGGTTCTTTTTACTGTGTAAAAATATATGATTTTGTCTACTGTGTTACATGGTAGGGTCAATTGGGCTACATCTTCGAGAAAAAGAGTACCATGACGCAATTCATTTCGCTAGAAATTTTCAAAAGGCAAAAGGTATACTGTACTTTTTGGCATTCGCGCCAGAAGTTCCAGTAAGAAGATTTCAGTGTGTTTAGATGTTAGTCTGAGGACAGTGCAAAGGATTCGGAAAGTGTTGGATGATATATTCAATAAGCATCATAGCGTTTGGAATGATCATTAGTAAATGGTAACGTTATGCCTCAGGGCCTAAGACTCAACACGAAGACCTCCATCAAGTCCCATGGGAAGGTAGTGCAGCCCTGGGTCAAGAGGGTGGCTGCTGGAAGACACCCTGTTTGTCAACAGGAATCTGCACGATGCCACATAAGAAGGAGAACCCAGTCATGGCTGTCAGACAATTTCTACGACCTGTTGCACCTGGCCAACTAACTCCCCAGACTGCACCCTCCTTGATTATTTGGGGCGCAGTTGAGTGAGAGACTAGGAAAACCCTTTGTAACACCAAAGATGAAGTGAAAGCAAGGATTATGAAAATATTCACCGACTCAAACAAAACGAGTACCCAGAAGAGTAGCAGGAGATTTCGAGGCTGTATGGAGGCCGTCATAGAAAATAATGGCGATTTTATTAAAAAAATTACTCTTTAGTATATCAAAATATTATAGATTCATACATGTGTAATTTTGGTAAATATATCTGATAAAATGAGATGTTAATATTATTTCCATTTTTTTCGTAATTTTGGCGACAATTTATCCATCCCATCCTGTAAGTACCATTGCTTTAGATGTAAAACTGAAAATTCTTCTTAATGTGAATTCAACTATCAATGTTTTTCTAATCGAATTTCGAAGAGAAGTGCGTTGACGATGACCTGGCGTAGTCATGCTTATTACAAGCAGCTTCTGGTGGAATCAGCCGAAATCAATCGATTTTCCTTTTACGATTGTGTTTTCATACTTTAGCTTTTGATGTAGGAGGCGCCTTACAAGTTGGCGAGCGAGCGTTCACAAAAACAACTTTAACTGTTTAATGTTTAAAGTCCTTTTTTTTTGGTTGTTTGTTCCAAATTCCTTTAGCTTTTAGTTGCATGGTCTTTTACAGGAATTAAGATTGTAACAATGAAAGGGGGCGTCCGAGTGTGGCCGTGTGTGTCTGTATGTGTGTGTGTGTGTGTGTGTGTGTGAGAGAGAGAGAGAGAGAGAGAGAATGATAGAAAATAAGAGAGGAAAATAGAGAAGAAGAGGTTAAAACGTGTCTTTATATTTTTGATTGAAAAGTAGAGACAAAATGGACGAAAGAAAGGCAGAAAAGAAGAAAGGAAGGTAAAAAGGAAAATAAGAAAGAAAAGAAAGAAGCAAGGGGAGGGTAAGAAGAGAGGCAAGCAGGAAAGAAAGCAAGAAGTAAAGAAGGCAGGAAGGAAAGCAGAAAAGAAGGAAAAAAAGAAGAGAGAAAGAAAAGCAGGGCGGAAGGATGGAAGGCGGAAAGCGAAAAATGAAGGCAAAACGTCCGGAAGGGAAGAAGGTAGCAAAGAAGGACGGAAAGAAAAGAGGACCAAAGAAAAAATCAAAAATAGAAAAAACAGTAATAAAAATAAAAATAAAAAACTTGCAAAGAAAAATGAAAGAATGTAAAACAATTATGGGATGGAAAAGAACAAAATACAAGTTACTGGTAAGGAAATTCGAGAAAAATCAATAGAAATAAAGATTTCATTTTTATTAGAATGAACTCCATACAAGGCTCGAGAGCCACTCAAGGCAGTGGTTTACTGCTAAACTGGTACTAATAATTGAATTGCGTGATATGAATGAAATAGGAAGTGATAGAAAGTCAGAATAAGGAGGCTAGATAAAGACTGACCCTTGACTTTAAAAAAATGCGATTGTAATAATGAAAAAAAAATAGTAATAAAAAATGGTAATAAAAACGAAAATAAATGAAATTGAAAAATAACATTAACAGAAAAGAAAGAATTAGAAAAGACGAAAGAAAAAAGACGAAACAAAGAAAATAATTAGCAAAAAGAGTAAATTTTTAAAAAATCACAAAAATACAATTAAACAAATAAGCTAAACAATAAAAGTGAATATTTTATCAAATGTACAAATGAATGAAAGAAAAAGAAAAAAACATGGCGTCTAATGTCGTGTGCTAATTGTGGACTAAATACATAATCTACTTCTTCTAAAACTTAAATTGACGAGAACATGATTACCTTGAAGAGAAAATGCAGAATACTAACACCCAGTCTAGATATCTCTCTCTAGACTCAAACTTCTAACATGAAAAGAAAATAAAAACAGTTGAAACAAAAAATACTCTAAATATATGAACATTCTTCTTTTGCCTCATCTGATTTCGCAAAAAATAAAACAAAATGGCTGAAAGAAATCTTTAATTTTCTTGATAAAGAATTTAAGTAAAAGAAACCTTAATACAGACCTTAGCGGAGACAGGTGTGTTTAGCTATTTATATCTCTCCGTCCGTGAAAGTATGCCTATATATGTATATATATATATATTGTGTATCGAGGCAGTAGTTAAGTTGCTAAACATATACTGTTAAATATAAGAGACAGTGAATTCTATTATATTTAATCATGAACCGTTCTAAACATCGTATTTTGGTTTGAATTTCTGGTGAAAATAAAGACAAAAATTGTCCAATATTTTGATATTTTTTATTATGCTGGTTCTAAGCTTTCGGTTCACATAAGTCATATTCAGAGAGGTTACAGGGACGTTAACATAAAGACATCCACCATCAAAGATTCACGACCTGCGTCTGCTATTTGGTGACTTTTATCGTTGCATAGCAATGTTTTATGTCAACACAAGATAAATTCATCTTTGATCATTTTTCACCAAAGTGTTTAGAACGGCTCATGATTAAACATAACAGGCATTCATTGTTTTTTATATTTAACAGTATATGTTTAGAATATATATATATATATATATATGTATTATGAGCATCACACACACACACACACACACACACACACACACACACACACATATATATATATATATATATATATATATATATATATACTAGCATCATACTCGGCGTTGCCCGTGTAACTCAGATCATTTTAGTAGTAGAAGATGCCAGTGAGAAGAGTAGATGGAAATCATTTATAGAAAGTTGGAAAGGAGAGCGGAGGCTGTTAGTAACCATTTTCAGCATTAAGAAGAAGGTATTGAATGCATGTTGCTGTAGTATTCGAATGGAGTATAAAGTGTAGTTTTAGTGCCGGTCATACTTTTGTCTCTTTCTAAAGGGGATGGGGGTTTTGTTTTAAAATTACGGGGAAAAATATTCATATTTTTTGTTGACCAAATGAATTTTTAAAACGTCGGAATAAAAATTAAATATAAAGGCTCATTTCTTTTTAAAGTAAAATATATTTTAGTCGCGTTTGACACGTGTGATTTGATTTCTGTGACGTAATTTAGCAACAATCTGAGATCTTAGATGTTTTACGGAGCAAATGCAAACAATCGTCTCCATTTGCCAAAAAGTGCGACAGGGAAAATTGCTGAATTTAAACTAAAAAAGTATATGTTGACCTGGCTTCCCTGTAGATATGTGTCCCTAGAAAGTTTGAATGGCGTAGCTTAAAAAATGTAGGCGTGCATTGGGAATAGTCACACACAGACTCACAGATTGCCTTTTATATATATAGATATAGAATTAATGTGGAGAAATATGACACTTAGCTAAGCAGTATTTTTTCATGACTGGAAAAACTCAACGCCTCTCGTATTTTTATTATAAACACTTATAATAAAAAATATTACCATATATAATGCTCTACTAAGTATAGAGTACTCTTAAAAAAGTAAATTACTACAAAACAGTGAACCGCTAACCCAACAGTTTGTACTGCTTCATATATATATATATATATATATATATATATATATATATAATACAAGCAAGATGAAACAAATCTCAAAAACACAATACGTAGAAATGTTAAACCAATAAATAATAATAATCAAATTAAGACCATCACATATTATCAAAAATTTAAAACAATTGACCTCATAGTCTCTAATAACCCTACAACCACACAACTAAATCCTTCACAGAATAGCCATTGTAGTGCATCAATTTACATGCCCGTTCAAAGATTGTATCTCTGGTACTAATAATAAACCCACTACATGTATTGGTTTTACTACAATTACGCTCTCCCGTAGACTTACCTGTCAATTTTCTGATCAGAGTTCAATTAAACAACGTTTCTTAGAAAAACATAGCCATGTAGATAATATTAAACAGATTTTAGTCAACAACACAATAATACTCACTCATACTCACAGTAAAAAGAACCTTCAGATATTGGAGGCCATTTACATTGAATCAAAAGAGCCCACACTTAAAAAAATCACATTTCAATCAAGTCATAACACATTACATTGCATTTAAATATATGGTTCTGTTAACATTTCGAGCTCTCACAGTGTGACGTCATAGAACCACATTATAAATTTACGTACTGCGTCTGCTATTTAGTAACTGTTGTCGTTGCTTAGCAAAGTTTTATGTCAACACAAGATAAAATCATTTTTGCTGGTGGATGTTTTTATGTTAACGTCCCTGTAACCTTCCTGATGATGGTTCATGTGAGCCGAAAGCTTAGAACCAACATAAAAAAATATCCAAATATTGAACAATTTTTGTCTTTATTTTCACTTGAAATACGATGTTTAGAACGACTCATGATTAAACATAATAGACATTCATTGTCTCTTATATTTAACAGTATATGTTTAGAATATATATATATATATGTAAATTCAGCTAAAACTTAGAGGGAAAATAGCGATTTTCAACATGTCATTTCAAGACATGCATTCTCAGTCCCATTTTTATAGAGTTAAGCTAGCAGAATTTTAGTACTAATTTCTTCTTTGGTAGTGGAAGTTATGTGGCTTGACACTTGAGTTAGTAGTAGTAGATAGTGGGAAAGTAACTGCTTAGCCAAATTTAAGAAAAAAACCTTTTTGTGACTAATAAGAAGAACATTGCAATTGCAATTTATACTTATTTCTATGACGACACATGCTAATGATCGCCCTCCGTTTATTTAGGAGTATATATTTGTGTATTTAGACAACAAATTTTATTTTAAACATGTCAGATTAAATAAATTACAAACACTATGTTTGCTTATTTTTAATAAAATCCGTTCATACTCACGGATAATCTTTCGCGCATTACAATCAAAAGCAGTCAGAAATGAGCTGTAATGTTGACATTGTTTTCATTCATTTTTTATGCTACCCAAGGACTTTCAACCTCTTTCCGAGATCGTCTTCAAGGGCGATTGTCTGACCATTCATTCATTTTTAGACATCTACAACAACATTCCTGTCTACATTCACAATATAACAAAATAATGATCAATAACACAACTCCCCTACACTAAGAAAACAACAAAAGCAAACTACAGATTCTTGAGGCAATATTTATTAAATCACTTAAGCCGTCAATTAATAGAATCAGTTATGAATACTGTAGTAATGTTCTAAAATGTTTGTAAAAAGTACAGTTTTTTCATTCTTTAATACGTGCATAACCATGACATTACAACATATAAAAAAAATTCCATTTTAGATAATTTTCACGTCCTAATGAAAGATAGCAATTTGTCAACCGTACAGTAATTTTTAGCAACACAATTTTCCGGTTACATTTGTTACCATAACTCACACCCCTGAAGATGACCTCGGAAAGAGGTTGAAAGTACTTGAGTATCTTAAGAAATGAATGAAAATAACATCTGTCAACGTTACAGCTCATTTCTGACATCTTTTGATTGTAATACACGAAAGATTATCTGTGAGTATGAACGGATTTTATTAAAAATAATCAAACATAGTGTTTGCAATTTACTTAATCTCTCTCTCTCTCTCTCTCTCTCTCTCTCTCTCACACACACACACACACATTTATATATATATATTTGGGGAGAGAAGTGTGAAAATGGGGGAAAGTGTTCGCAAAACGCGTTTAGTCCCTTAAGACTTCATTGGATTAAATTTATGTTCACGTTGATGCAATTGCTCATTTGCAGGAAGAAAAGAGAGACACTGGGAATTAAAAAAAAATGCACATGCATAAGTGCGTGTGCGTTTTCTTCATATGCATCTTTCTAATTTCTATCAACACATATAACAATTTTCCTACCTTTTTTGAAAACGACCGACGATGTATATGTATGTGAGTAGATGTTCATTCGACTGCACCTCCCTATCATACGGAGTTTTATATGTATAAATACATACGTGTGTGCTTCGTCATAAATATCCATTTATTTAGCAATATTTGTTTTTATTCCGCTTCAGAAATATGATTCAACCAATGATAGTGGATGAAATGCTTTTTTGCTAAAAAAAAATTCATTTCATCGTTCGAATCGAATTTAAAAATTGAAATCGTGCGTCATTTAAAAGAGAGAGAGAGAGAGAGAGAGAGAGAGAGAGAAGAAAACTGAAAGGCTACTTCTTCGCTTCTTTTTAAAATTATTCTTCAAAAAGATTTCAAAGTTAATTCGTCAGTTGCTTTTTGGTTAATATCTCAGACAGTTGGGTTAAATTTCACACTATATTGGCGTAAAGGTAGTTCGTTTTGGTAACTATAATGGGGATATATCATTTTCTCTACTAGTGTTCTGCTTTTTCGTTTGTATCAACCTGACGCTTTTCAACTTAGGATATAAGTGTAGTATCTGCTAGATATCCAGTTCTTATCTAAACTATTAATGCTAGTAAGCCTGTGCAACCGTAATTGTATCTAGTTTCTATGAACAAGAAGGTGAAAGCGAAATAAATAAATAAATAAATAAAAACAGAAAAAAAGTAAGTGAAAAGAATGCCTCTCTCGAGAAGGTGGAGAATGGATGGAGACGAAAGAAAGCCACAGAGAGATGCGTTTAATTGGCTAGACATCAAGAGAAAATAAATGAAAGACGGAAAAACAGGGAGCTATGGAAGGGCCTAATGAAAAGAATGCCGAGTAGAAAAATGTGTTATTTCCTTGGGCGCATAGGCCATGTTTGTAACAAAACAACAGATATATACTTCTACAGGGTTATGCTGAAAATACCACCGACGAAGTGTATAAGCAACGTAGCTGTCTTAAAGAGAATTCAAAAATAAACAAATAAATAAAGAACTTTTGCTTGGAATCAGAAAACGGACATTGCTAGAACACATGATGAAGGAAAAGGCTTTGAGAATTTGACCCTCACAGGGCACTGTGAAGTAGCAGATGAAAACAGCGAGCAACTCACTTAACAAGCTTTTGTCTAAGAACCGGAGAGGTAGGCATAGTAAAATATTGATTATTATGTGTGAGGGGCATTTGAGCGTGAGACCAACAAAACTCCTTGTAAAATGAAAGACAAATTGAAGGAAAGCGTTATGGCAATATTCAATATCTTAAACAAGGAGACTGTACAGAAGAGTTGCAGGAGATCCCGAAGTTGTCTGAAGGCAGTGCTTGAAGCCAATGACGATCTTTTAGTAAATTTACTCTTTAGCATTTCAAGATATTGTTCTGTAATTTTATTTACCTTTTCTGCGACATTTAGACGGCAATTCATCCATCGCAACAGAAATATAAATAGAGCGTAAATATGAAATTAGACACTCAATTCAACACCTCTGGGTGTTGACCTCAGTTTCCACCCCTGGGTGTTGACTTCAGTTTCCACCCCAGGGTGTTGACTTCAGTTTCCACCCCTGGGTGTTGACTTCAGTTTCAGTTTATGCCTCATAAAAGATAAAATAGTTCTTGTCCTAATACCTTTGCACAGTACTGTGTGTATATATATATATATATATATAAAATGATTTGTTTGAACATTATTTTTGATCGATACTCATATTTAAGTAGATATTCTGTTTTTAATTAAACAGTATTATATATTTATATCTACCGGCTTGATTATTTACGATAAATTTTTATTACGAAAATGTGTGCCATTCGAACCTGCGACCCCTATCCACATAGGGAAAGCTACCATTTGATCTGGCAACATCTTAGAACTCTCGACCACGAATGACCGCCAGTCTAAACGTGCTTTTAATCAAGCCTATATAACACAATTTTCGATTCGTCGCAAACATATCTGCTCTGAAATTTATCGTAATGTCAACAAATGTAAACATGTTACGGAAATTAACGAAGATTAACGAAACTTGGTTATAAACAACCGACAATTTGAAATGATTTGTTTGAACATTATTTTTAATCGATACTCATATTTAAGTAGATATCCTGTTTTTAATTAAACAGTATTATATTTATATCTACTGGCCTGATTATTTACGATAAATTTTTATTACGAAAATGTGTGTCATTCGGCAGGATTCGAACCTGCGACCCTTATCCACATAAATTTTCGTAATAAAAATTTATCGTAAATAATCAAACCAGTAGATATAAATATATAATACTGTTTAATTAAAAACTGAATATCTACTTAAATATGAGTATCGATCAAAAATAATGTTGAAACAGATCGTTTCAAATTGTCGGTTGTTTATAACCACGTTTCGTTAATCTTCGTTAATTTCCGTAATCTATATATATAGGTACAAATATTCATGCCTTGTTAAAGAGATAAACTCTTTGTATAACAGCGCAATGTTTTTCAAATAGGCGTCAAGCTATATGCGGTTTTGTAAGAGACTACATGAATATGACCGCATATCTAGATACACATCTAATTTACATATACATGGTTTGGAGGAAATACTTTATATATGGAAGGAACAAGCGAGAAACGACGTGGTTTTAGATAGGATGGACAGGATAAGGAAACTGATATTTAACACCAGAAAAAGTTTTTGGGACATGTAATGAGGAAGAAGGGCTTGGAGAACCTGATGCTCATGGGGCAGACAGAGGGGAAGAGAGACAAGGGAGAGCAACGTATGGCATACTTGATTGACTTGAGCATATGAATGTTGGAGCAGAGATTGTGTGGAGTAACAGGAGAAGGAGTATTAAGAACGATTACGGATTGTGAGATGTGGAAAGCCATGATAGTTTATGTCCTAAAGAGACACGACACACAGAAGAAGAAGAAGAAGAAGAAGAAGAAGAAGAAGAAGAAGAAGAAGAAGAAGAAGAAGAATGGGTGGGGCAGTGCGTGCGATGCCATCAGGCATTCATATCGGGTGGGCATCCATATCGGGTGGGCATCCATATCGGGTGGACTTCCATATCGGGTGGACTTTCATATTGGGTGGGCATCCATATCGGGTGGGCATCCATATCGGGTGGATATCCAGTCAAAGAGTCAAGTAAAAATTTAGTTTTTATTAAATTTGAAAAAAATGTTTATGTCATGTTTCCTCTGTTTTACATGTATTTAAAATATCTTCCTTCTCACATCTTTCGGTATTAAGCTCTATAGCCCCCCCCACTAGTGTTAGAGCTATACAATCAAGATGTTGGTCCCAGGTATCACCAAACCTCTGTAGGTAACTGAATGCGAACGATCCTTTCCTAAGCAGTACAGTATATTCAATCAGTAAAGTGCCATACGTTGTACACGGTTGGGCGATCATGTCTCGAACTAGATGATTTCCTCTAAGTAGATTGCCATTTCTTTCTGCGGTAGACTGGCTGCCAACCCAGGCTATAAAAACTAATCTGTCGTGCTAAATAACCCAGGGAGAAGCGACCGATTCATACCTTTCCCAAGGGTATTCGGCGTATCTGAATGCAACGATTCGGCTAGATTTCTCGTTCGGAGTCGATATCGACTGCACCACAACGCACATCCTGCCTCGTATATTGCTCAGTCTAAAACTGATTTTATAGGATTAGAGACATTTTGAAAATAAATGAATTGACCTCTGATCTCAAACTTCTGATTGGAGACTTTGCTTATCAATGAATCTTATAACGAATAATCTTTTGATTTAAATTGAACCTATTATGTCACTCATAAAACAACGTTTTGAATCTTTTGTTATAACGTACACGCAGGTAAAGCGGTATTGATTTAGGCAACTAAATCTTTCCTAGACTGAAGGAAAATACACCAGAAAGAGAGATGGATGAAATTTGAATAGCGTGTTAATTTGAAAACAAGAGAGACGAGAGAGACGTATCGTGAGAGTCCCATTATTTGCATCCATTTGATTCCACTTTGAATTCTTCTTTGTGTCCAAATAGAAAGTTTCAAAAGTTCATGTTCTAGACAGATTGAAATTCACTTTGGGGTAGGATCATTTTTTTTTACAGACATAGTTTAGATTCTTGAACTATAAAATAATATGAATGCAAATTGAACGCGAACATTTTACAAGACACTGAGACCCAAGTGCTTAAATATTGGGGAAATTAAAATGAAGCCTTTTCTTCTCAGATTGAATAATAATATAAACGTTTTAAGGAGTCAGTCAGTTAAAGTGCCATACGTGATACACGCTTGGGCGATCATATCTCGAAAGAGACATGACTGACTGGGCAGAAGATTATCCCGCAGTAGGTTGCCATTGCTTTCTGTGGTAGACTGGTTGCCAACCAAGGCTATAGAACCCAATCTGTCCTGCTATTTAACCCATAACTGGAAGGAAGAGACGGATTAATACCTTTCCCAAGGGTATTTGCGCGTAAGTGAATGCAATGAATTCAACTGGAATTCGAACTCGTAATTCGAACTCGGAGACTTAAGGAGACAGTTCCTTAAATAGATGGAAAAGGAAAATGAATTGTATGAATATTATGTGCCATTATATATAACCTCTACGTAAAAAAAAATACTTTAAAGTCATTTTAAACATTATTTGCATGGAAAACAAACTAAATAAACTAGAAAATTATGTTTTCTCTCTGAATTTTTAAAAATTATCTTTGTCCTATTTTCCTCATTTTGTTGTTGTTATCACCACTTTTTGGCCGCTGTGAACTCTGACCTTTTTCAGGTGCTTATCGATCGGGTCACTGGCCCCTTTATCTGATCTATTAATTGTATTTAATCTTAGAAGTCGAGGAAGTTTCTATTTGCCTAAAAGTAATTCTTCATTGGTTGATGGGAATCTCTCTTTAGGTGGTTGCTCAAAGAACGTCAGATCCGATAGCAAAGTGGGTTCAAATCCTGCCGGAAGGTGTATTTTCATTATTAAGTTTTCCCGAGTACGCAAGACAGTAAACGAAATAAATAAATAAATAAATAAATAATAATAATAATAATAAAGAAAAACAGGGCGTCTAGTCAAATACGGGCATCCACTAAAAATAATGATTGAAGCAAGAAAAATATAACAGATTAAAGAAATGCAACCCCGGATGTGTGCTGTGGTGCAGTGGATATCGGCTCGGAATGAGAAATCGGGGCGCCGAGTTCGAATTCCAGTTGAATTCCTTGCATTCACTTACACACAAATACCCTTGGGAAAGGTATTAATCCGTCTCTTCCCACCAGTTATGGGTTAAATAGCAGGACAGATTGGGTTCTATAGTCATGCTGGCAAAGTAATGACAACTTACTACGTGATAATCTTCTGCCCAGTCAGTCATGTCTCTTTTGAGACATGATCACCCAGTCGTGTATAATGTATGGCAGTTAACTGACTGACTGAAGATAATAGTTGAAAACATGAATACGGTTTCTACTGGGCATAAAGTGGGGGATCAGTTTAATATCGTTATGAAGTAATAAACTGGTCCCCCACTAATTTTACTACTTAATAATAGAATACATCTCATCCTTATATTTGTGAGTCAAATAACGGGACAGATTGGTTTCTATAGCCTTGGATGGCAACCAGCCTACTGCAGAAAGCAATGGCAACCTACTGCGGGATAATCTTCTGCCCAGTCAGTCATGCCTCGAAAGCGACATGATCACCCAAGTGTGTATCACGTATGGCACTTGACTGAATCCATTATTTCTTTAGAAATATAATTAAATAAAATAGATATAAAGTTAATTAGAATAATATGAAAAACCAAGAATATGGCGACGTCATGATATCGTCATTAAAACAATAGGAGTGAGATTATTCATCTTGACAAAAAAGAATAATAGTTTCATAGAACAGAGTCGATGCATAGAGAAAATTCTATTAAGTTTTATCTAGAAATTTCCATAGCTTCTTGAGAAATAGAGTGGAGTTGTTTATCGCGGTTTCGAATCCAGAGTTCTCCTGTCGACTTTTGTAGACATAGAAAGATATCTATAAACCGTGTAAATAAAATGGTCATAAACGGAAACAGACTAAGAAAAAGACTGAGAAATATTGTTATTTAGCCGACAGTATTCATCCCATTTAATATATGTCAGTTTGTAGGAATCCTTCTACTCGGGTTTTAGTTAAACGTCAAAAATTTGGGGTGTCCAGATACAATACAATAATCTGAAATATTGTAGTGGGACTGATTCGTCGGTTTGGAATAATCCTAATACATTCACGGAAACAATAAAATTCAATAGGAAAAGACAAAGTAGGGCGACCAAATAACATTACAACAAAAACACAAGAAGTTGGCTAAGTGTATTGAATGAGTAATGACATTTTTGAGTTGTTAATAGAGGTCTTGGGTAGAATATAAGCTGTACTGCATACCTACGTGAGGATAGTAAAATATGATTACATGTGTGTTTGTGAGAAAAAGTCAGTATGTGTATGCGTTCGTAGTAGTAATGTGAATAAAAAAGATTGGTAGAATATAGTTCTTACTGTCGACAGTGGGCGCCATAGTCTGAGGCGGTCTCTTTTTAGTTTGGTCAATGCTGAGTTAAGCGTTGCTTTTGCGTGTGGGAGTGAATGAAGTATTGCATATCAGAAGCTAGAGTCTGCTAGAGCAGCTGATGGCACTTGTCACTCTCTTTCCTGGGACCGGACTTGTGATATTTATACCCTTTTTTTTCTAAGAAATCGGCCCCAGAATTATGTTATTTTAAAAAAATTCCTAATTGTCTCTAAAATACTACGTATTATTTCTAATACTACGTCCGCGCGATATTTGGCTTTATCTCTTTAGATTAGGATAATTAATAAAACAACCTTTATTGTTTGTATTCTATAGTTTTGTATTTGTTTTTAATCATCTCACCCCAAGCAAGGCATTCCATTGCCACTATTGCGCATGGGGCTACAAAGGGGAAGGTAAAGAGAAGGAGTGGTTACATATAGGAAATATCAGAAGGAAGGTGATAGATGAGTAAGGATACTTAGGATGAGGGTTGGGCAGATGGGAAGAGTGTTTGAAAGAATGTGAGCGAGTTAGTGTGTAAGGAGGTGTCTATTGACCGTACATTTAAACTCTTGGAGATTGTAGCCGTCAGGGAAGCAATCATGTGGAAGGGAATTCCACAGTCGGGAAGTGCGAGAAAAGAAACTGTTGGAGTAGAAGTTAGGGTTGCATTTTATCGGTTTCACTGTAAAAGGGTGGGATCTAGTTGCTAATCTAGTTTCTCGTGCAAATTCGTGTCTAGTGGGAAGCAGTGATCTAAGTTCATTGGAGCAGAAGCCGTGAAAGTATTTATAGAAGAGACACAGGGAAGTCACGTCGTGCCGGTGAGAGAGAGACTGCAGGCGGTCTGTCAAGTTGGTATCGATCACATTACAGACCATCCGCTGTACCTTGTCGAGAAGCCCGATGAGAATAGCAGGAGCACCCGACCAGGTTTAGCAGCAGTATTCAATGCACGGGCGGATGGTAGATTTACAAATGTGCAAGATAGATTCAGACGGAAAAAACTTCCGGGCCCTGCACAGAGAACCGACTTTCATAGCAGCGGATTTCGCAAATGGATTCGATATAGTCATTCCATTTGAGGTCCGCTGGAAGTATTGTACCAATTATTTGGTTTGTAAGCACTTTATTGCTCGTTATTGGTTTATAAATATTTTTATAGACGTGTTTTATTGTTTATGTAGCTCTTGTATTTATCGTAGTGGTCACGACAAGTTTATAATCATAACTGCAACATTTTAAATTGTTTTAACTTTACCTTATCTACAAACAAATTTTACTTTATTTATTTTTCGTTTCATTTTCGTTTCATTTTGACTGTAACGCTTATTTTCCTTATTCGTTTTCTCATTGATTCGTCCTTGTCATCTCGTTAAAAATCACTCACTTTGTTTTTGACCTTAGCGCCTTCGTCGAAAGCCCGCCTTCTTCCGCCTAAGGGCAGACGAGAAGTGATGATGCCGTCCGACTAACAAACTGACAGTTCAGTTCAACATCATTATTCAAACACTACAGATGCTGGTCGCTGATTGGATGCTGCCCTCTTGAAATGATTACATCTTCGCACTGAAATGTAACATAGTCTGAGAAATTATATTAAGATGTATCTACTTAGCGTTTGTTTGTCTTTGTCAGGTTTGGCTTAATGGTTAGATAAGAGACAAAAGTAATGTCTAAAATTTGTTACTTATGCTTGGTAGATGAGGCTAGTTAACAAGAGTTTAATTTAGGTGAGTAACAGTTTTTAAAAAATATTGACAAGTTTGAGTTGGAATTTTAAATTCTGTCAGAAGTTGTAACTACAAACTGCAAAGGGAAAACTGATAATAATGTTTGTAAACTGAAACATGTTCTGTGAAAATTTCCCAGATCCAAAATACAAGAGGGGTTTAGATAAAAAGGGCCATGAAGACTATATTTTTTTCAGAACGTGAACTATCATGGCTCTCCACAACCTCTCGCGATTTACTTCTCTAAGTAACTTTTAATCCTTTAGCCTCTATCTTTGATCTTGTTCTGACAATCAATCACTTATTTATCTGCCAAGTTCTTTCAGGAAGAGGACGTTCATGGCTCTCCATAACCTCCTACATTTTATTGTTCTAAGTAACTTTTTACCCCTTACTAGCCCTCTTTATCTCTGTTCTGACAATTATTCAATTCATTTCTTTCAGGAAGTGGACGATCATAGACCTCCACAACCTTCTGCATTTTGTTGCTCTCAGGAACTTCTTATCCTTTCCATCTCTTTGCCTTTGTTCTTACACCTATTTAATTAATTTGTCTACCATTTTTTAGAACCTAAACGTTTATAGCTCTCCACAACCTCCTGTATTTTGTTGCGCTTAGCAAGTTTTCATCTTTTACATCTCTTTGTCTCTATTCTTAAAACTATTCACTTCATTTATCTGTAAAGATTTTCAAGAACATAACTCTCCACAACCTCCTCTATTTTATTGCTCTAAATAACTATTCAACCTTTACCAACCCTAATTATAACTCAATAGTTAGGTTACTCGCTGTTGCCCTCTTTTCTCCCTGCCTGACTGTCTTCAGTATGTCGAACGAGTGTTAAATTTTACAAGCCCCCTTAATAATGGGCCTCAGAAATCTTAACTCTTCCTTCCTGATACTGATTATAAGTTTCCTTCTAGTTCTATCCATTGATTTTCTCCCATACGCCTCTTCTTCACCCGTAAAGATATTGCACGACAATTACCGCGTCATAAGTGGATTGTTATGATATAGCAGTTCTGCAATTTTTCTTTGTTTTTAACCCGATTTTCATTTTTCCTAATATTTTTCTTAGCTTTTGGAATACTATTCCGATACTAATTCGGATTTCTGTGTCACCTTTTCTGTTATTTGTTAATACACTACCCAGTTAGATAAATTTCGACATCTGCTTGATTTTGATGTTTCCAATTCGAAACTGATACCTTTGACTTTTCTCGTTTGCTATCAGCAATACGTTCTGTTTTCTCTTCAGTTCAAGGTTAGTTTTTTCTTTTTTCTTTCCGGCTTCTTAAGTAAACAGTGATTTGCTTTGATTCTGTTTAACGGCATATGAATTTCTAATGGGTCTTTTACTCCCAAAATTTAATTTTTCATGGGAGCAATAAAAATATATGTTGTTCTGCTTTCACAACAGAATACATGGTAGATGATTCTCAGATTTTGTACAAATGCATGTTTGTGTGAAGATAACTACTAGAGGCGGTGATATGTGGGTTTCATATTCTAGTTTTGTTGAAGTTTTATGTTGGAATATAATTTGATTTCTTTTAGAATTTGTAAAACTATTATATGGATTAATATCAGGAGAGAGTTCTTTCATGTTGGTTGCCTGATTTTGTTTAGCGCCATATCAACACCTATATGGGTTATTTAATGCCGAAATCTAAATAGTTTGTACGCAATTTTATGGCTTCAACTACAGATGAAATGCATTGTTAGTCATTTTGCTATAAAATGTAGGTTTACTATAAATAGGTATTGTTGGTAATTTTTTTAAAAATTTAAAAATGCATTGTTGGTAATTTTATTATAAAAATGTATCTTTATATTTTCATAGTGCTTTGCTTTTGCTTAGAGGTTTCATTATTTGCTCGTAGCTGATATTCTAACACGTGCTTCCACACTGGCTCAGAGCGAACCTGGGAACAACGGCGATTAAGAAGTGGTTCCAACCCCTCAAAATCTTCAATTTCCCGATCAGCGGCCTTGCTGCCGGAATGTAGTTTATCGTCATACCCAGAACTGAATGAATAATGGAGGAGTCGACCATCGAGTCAATACGAAAGATCCTTTGGGTAGCTGCATAGTATGTGCTTTGCCCTGGCTACATAGTTTTTATTATTGATGTTAGCAACAGTAACGATGGAAGACGAGTTCAAACGAGCTATCTCTCGAAAACATGTAAAATATTCGATGTGCGATTATAATTGCTAAGATATAGTCGTGTTAATATTTTTGACAACGAGGCTTAATTTGCTCTGTATGTGTTTTTGCGTTGTATGCGCAAATGTTTAATAAAAGAAGATAGCTAGCTAGCTAGCTAACTAGATAGATATGAATAGACTGAGATAGATAGATAGATAGATAGATAGATAGATAGATAGACAGACAGACAGATAGATAGATAGATAGATAGATAGAGAGAGAGAGAGAGAGAGAGAGAGAGCGATAGATAGATAGATAGATAGATAGATAGATAGATAGATAGATAGATAGAAAAACGAGACAGAAAGAGAGTGAGAGAGAAAACGAGAAAGAAGTAGAAAGTTTTCTAGGAATGTTTAAGTTAGATATTGATTTTACTTGACGCAGACAGAACTCGAAAAATTTTGAATAATAATTTCGGGTCCAAGGAAGGCCTCCCCTCTAGACAATAAATCTTTTCGGAAAAGAGTTAAGGTTAATCCTTAGCACCTGAGAAATCTCCAAAGTTATTATGTCGATGGAGCTTCGGCGATTCTTATTCCTGCTCCCATGTACACGATTGGGAGCGTGGAAAAATATGCTTCCCTGGCAAAGGAGTTTGCTTTTAGCTGAAGGTGGGAAAAAACTGTTCTCCTCATTTTAAAAGGCGAAGGTGCGCGCCTTGTTCCAGGGGATTCCATGCCTGTGGCAGCACGTACTCCATTGCACTAAGAGAGGTGGGATCATTGTAATCTCGATGCCAGCCTGACAGTGGTTGCTGAGACTAGGCAATTTATCCTTGGCCAAAGTACATACGTATGGGTGCATCATGTAATAAAAATGGACCTCATGTGAAACTTTGCTTTAGTGTGAGACCGAGTAAATATATTTGTTCTTTGAGCTAAGGTCAAAGTGCAATATCTGTTTTGTTGACACTCTGCCGTGTTTGTGTTCGGTTAATTGGTTGAGTGGTCGAGTTTTTGGGATGTCAATCCTACTGCAGTTGCGGGCATTTGGCTTTAGTTTTCCAGCAACGATCTCCCTGCTGTAATCAGATCCCAATCCGGTATCTACGCTGACGAAACCAGCACTCACTTCCGCTTCGTTACAAAATCTGCCGATGTTGCTGATGCTCTCAAAAAGGCCCTCCAGTCAGTGGTAGACTGGGGTAAGAAAGGGCTCGTAAATTTTAAAACGAAGCTGTTCTCCTTTAACCACCACTGACAAGCTTTCCTACCCGCCATCAGCATGGTTCATTCTAGTCTCCCTGAAAGCAATACACTGCGCCTCCTCGGCTTCACTCTTTCAGCTGAACTTAAGAGGAACGACTACATTGAATTAATAGCTAAATCTACTTTTAATTCATCATGCACATATACAAATCCGCCCGTGCATTGAATACTGCTGTCATATCTGTTCTGGCGCCTCTGTTATTCATATTGGGGTTCTCGACAAAATCGAAAGGTGAATCTGCAATGTAGTAGATCCGGACCTGGCAGCTCGACTCTAGACTCTCTTTCACCGACGAGATGTGGCTTTTTTCTGTCTCTTCTACAAAGACTTTCATGGATTCTGCTTCGACGAGCTTAGCTTTTTGGTGCCCCCTTTGCACAAATTTACTCGAGCTACTAGACTAGCAACGAGGTCCCATTCTTGTACTGTGAAAACAATCAAGTGTAACCATAACTTCTACTCTAATAGCTTCTTTTCTCGCACTTCCCGCTTGTTGAACTCCCTTCCGTATCCTTGATTCATTGATAGCTACAATCTCCAAGAGTTTAAATGCGATGTCAACCGTCACCTCTTATCTCCCTGACTCCCATCCGTCTTCTCCCGTTACACTTTCCTCCCCCACAGCTCTCTTCACATCAATCTACCTGTCCTTCTTTTACCCATTCTCCGACACTTACTGTGACCTGTGCTCCTCTCTCTTTACTCTTCTATTATGTAGCTCCTTGCTCATCAGTGGTAGTACTGCTTTGCTTGAAGTAAGACGATTATATATATTCGTGTAAAATCTTCTGTACAATAAAGACGGAAGCTGAAGATGGTTCGCCTGAAATAGGCCTATACTTCCACTTAACCATGGAATAACGTGTCTGCCTTAATTTTCTCTTATATTTGCTCCATATGTAATTATATACATATATATTTAGAGCTCTCATAGAGAGTTATCCTACCACTGTATGTACAGGATACTCCGTTGGATTCTTCTATATCTACATCGCATATATATATATATATATATATATATATATATATATATATATATATATATATAGTTTTAAGGTGGGCTATATTTATAGGATAAAGTGCTCAGTATCAGAGATAGAGCGTATGTAAATATAAAAGAGTGAATATTGAAGTCAATACTCAGACTGTTTCATGCTAAGCGCAATCATCAGGCGCAATCATGCGGCCTGATGATTGCGGTTAGCATGAAACAGTCTGTCGACCTTGAGTGTTGACTTCAATGTTCACTCTTTTATATATATATATATATATATATATATATATATATATATATGCACGTGTAGCAGGTTGCAAGAATTATGTAGTGAGCTTGAAAAAGAAATGAAATATTATATTATTAATTTCGCTGGACAAGGCCGTCCCCGTAATAAGAAAGAGGGGCGTGTGAGCAAAAATGGAGGCACGATAGCAGGTGCTCGCTGTGTCAATTACCTTCCGACTGTCAAAAAAAGTGCGGCGAAAAAAGCCCGTGAATGTTTACATTTTTATAAGCGCCGTGATATTTATCGATTTCTCCATAAAAGTAATCACCAATCAACAGAAAATAATTAGCATAATCACTAGCATCTAACAATCGATATTCGCATCCTGAAACTGATATTCATACCATAGAACATGTGACGATCGTGACTGAAGCAGTATCGGAGGTTCACTGGATGTTTGTAAAAGTATTTTTAAAGCAATTTTAAACATTGGTGTACATTTAACACACACACATATATATAATAAATATATATATATCATAAATACAAATAAAATTTGTTACTTAGCTGATGACGATCCGTTTTGCAATCGTTCCATCTACACGACAAGATATTTCAGCAGTCGACACAATATATATATATATATATATATATATGTTGGGACGCCCGCGCCTATTCGGCTATAATGGACTATTCCATTACTATGTAAAGTAATGGTGGCATCTACGTAGGAGAGTGTGCCGAGCAGCCGATCGACAAGTCAGTCGTAGACTTCCGGTGACGACCCGGAAGTACCCATTGCTCATACTACGTCTTACGACGGTTGAGACGATTAACCTTTATTCTTGTATTGGATACTAATAACCTTTGTAAATACTATTTTCACGGAATACAACAATTAACCTATTCCTGTTGTTGAGTTATTTATTCTTACTCACGACATAACAATATATATATATATATATATATATATATATGTATATATATATATATATATATATATATATATATATATATATAAATGCAAACTTATCACTATACTTGTTTCGAAAAACCCTCCGCATATATACGCCGAAGGAAAAAATGGTTGTAAAAAAAGAAAGAGCTAAGCACATGAACATCAGCCAAAGTGATTTGGACCAAGCCAGTACGTAGCCCAAAGAAAACAACCCGAGTCGAGTAATCAATAACAAAAAAGCGCTCAATAGGTAAACAGAGCAGAATAAGTAAATTAACCTAGTGAGCCAACAAACCTACTAAGGTTTCACCTAAACGGATCTTCAGGGAAGGTTGGGTCCAACTTTTCCTGAAGATTGGAGCTAACCTTTCCTGAAGATCCGTTTAGACAAAACCTTGGTAGGTTTGTTGGCTCACTAGGTTAATTTACTATATATATATATATATATATATATATATATATATATATATATATATATATATATATATATATTAGCTACTGGAGTGTTTACATGGTATATCACACGCTTCCACCGAGCGTCCACAGCTCAGAGGTGGAATCGCCGACTGATGACAATTCGGTCGGGTTTCAATCCTGGCTAAAACCAATTGGATGTCTAACTGTACTGATGAGCTGTGATACAGCGTAACAAACCTGTCTGCAGATGACTATATATACATATATATCTATAAATAGGTGTTTACCTACTTGACTTATTTATTTATACACGATACCTTGGCCATCAAAAAAGCAAACGGATCTCGACATGTGAATCAACTTTACACTCGGAACACGTGCAGCGACACAAATACCATTATGGACACTTAATATATCATACATAAAGCAAGTAATTATCATAATAATAGCAACAATAAATCTACACATTAAACAAACCATATATGGCTTCTCGCATTTATATATAAAGTGAATACTGAGGTCCATACGTAGAGACGACAGTTTGTTTCAGGCTCAACGCAGTTGTCGCTTCTGGGTGTTGAATTTAATGTCCACTTTTATTTTTACATACACTCTTTCCTTGATATTCAGCTCTTTGACCCATAAATATAGCATTCCTTAAAACTATACTTTACTATATATATATATATATATATATATATATATGAAATTACTTGTTTGAACATTATTTTTGCTCGTTGCTCGTATTTAAGTAGATATTGTGTTCTGTTCTATAATCAAAGAGTATATATATTTATTTCTATTGGACTGATTATTTACGATAAATCTTTGTAACGAAAATGTATGTCGTTCGGCAGGATTCAAATCTGTGACCCTTATCCTATTAGACTGTTGTTCATTCGTGGTCGAGAGGTCTAAGACGTGCCAGATCAATTGGCGATTGGTGGTTTTCCCTATGTGGATCTACTTAAATACGAGTATCGATGAAAAATAATGTTTAAACAAATTATTTCAAATTGTCGGTTTGTTCATAACCATTTCGTTTATCTTCGTGAATTTCCGTAATATATATATATATATATATATATATATATATATATATATATATAATAAAGTAAAAGAACAAATAGATTAAAAACCTACTGTTTATTGCATTTACTTTTATAAAAAAAGTGCTTAATATTAAGTAGAACTTAATATTGAAATGTTAATATTACAATGGTTTATAAAAGCTTTTTATCACCCCCCGAAAAAATTAATGTTTCTAAACTTAGTTTTTCTTTTTCGAATGATATTTTTAAACAAATGATGAAAATATTTTTTTGAAAAATAAAAAAAACGAATTCATGGTTATTTAGAAAATTAAAGAGTGGGAAAGGGGAAAGTTAAACAATATGATTATGGCTATGTTTAGATTATTTAATCAAAAGGGAGAATTAGGTTGAACTATAAAGGTGAACATGTAGGTCGTATGGAGAAGGGTTGTTGAATTATGATAAAATGATACTCTTTATCTCTTTAGGGAAGATACATATTTGGAACACGTAGTATACAGAGTAATTCTGAACAGACCAGATTTTAAGTTTATGGAGAAGATAATTTTTATACTTCAAAATTTTGTTAAAAGGGCTTATTGGTTATGTCAGAATTTAGTTAAGTAACTCTCGTATATTAAGCTATATTAGAGTGAGGAAAAACAAATAAATCGTGTAGTTCATTAATTATTAATAAAATAATGGTTATGTAATATTACAGAATAGGTTATATATGAACATAATAATTAATGAAATATTAAATTGAAATATTTACGATGTTGACATAATACTGTTAATTCATTTCGATTGCTTAGAAGTACTTTATTTTTTTTTTGAAACTATATATGCCATAGAATGATTTACGGATTCTTGTTTTTTTCAAAATATTCCATTTTTAATGGTTTATTGGGATTTTATTGGTTTCTTTTAACTGCAAAAAACGCAGAAAGGGATGATTGGTTTTGGTACGCTTTATTCTTGAAGGAAGTTAAATGCTGATTGCAGCTCTTTTTAAAAGCATTTTTACTAGAACCAATGTAAACTTTTTTTCGGCTTTCATTATTATTATTATTCAATATTTCACTGCTTGATGATGGCGCACTTGGCACCGCAAGCTGAAAGCTTTTGAATTGCAACCTAAATGTTATTATTATAACGCTAATAATTCTCTCTGTATATATAAGCAGTGAAGTATTGTTCAGTTAGGGGGTCATATATATAATATTATGGAAATTTAAAATAAAAACATAGATGCAACCATATTTGGTAAAGGTGCTGGAGTGCGAGGTTATTAGAATTTAAATGATTTATTGTGTAAACCAATGGATATTGAAAATTTATGTGTAACGGTGTGGGAGAGGGTTAGCATGTAGACAGAACAGGAAGTTGCGATAGTATAAGCATAAACTATCTTTTAACAATAAAACCTATAACCAATTTCACTTTCTAAGTACTATTCGCACCTGAAAGCTTTTGAGTTGTAGACCCATATGTTATTATAACACTAATAATGACGATATCTCTGTAAATGCTCTACTTCTGTACTGAGCACTTTATAAAAAGTAATAATAACCAAACTGTGGCATATATATTCATTAGTTTCTACCACTATATATACATTGTGTGTATTTCACGAAGCTTGACACTACACTTGAATGATAATTCTAACATTTTTAGTCATTTAAAACAACATTCCTGGCCAGATACACAATTCCAGAAAATCCTTGTTGAAAACACAACCATACTTAAACATGAAAACAATAAACAAAAACTAAAAATTCTCGAAGCTATAAACATAAAACAGTTGAAACCTAACCTGAACAAGATAAACTAGGAAATCTTTACAAATATCCTTAAATGCCTATAATTAATAACAGAAGCCATTCGTTTATTCCAATGGTTTCCCACACTTAATATATCTTGTTTTCCCTCTCGCTTGATCATGTAGGACGTCACAAGCTGTGATGCGACATTTTCTTCCAGCGTCTTAAATGCACGAGTTTGTTGTTGCTTGGAAATCTTCAATGTAAACAAAAACAGTTTGTCATTATGGTTTGTCTGCGTTTAAATATATAATGTAATTGGACATCTTTGAAAATGGCTTATGTAAGCCGATATCTCAGATTGGATTATTAAAATTATGTATCAATATTATAATTTTCTTTCTTCATTTAATGATAATGCTATTAAACTTATCAGAGAAAATGAAAAAAAAATTGCATAAAATAAATAGACAAAACTTGTCTATATTATTTAATGAAACATGCATTAATATATATATATATATATATATATATATATATATATATATATGTGTGTGTGTGTGTGTGTGTGTGTGTGTGTGTGTGTGTGTGTGTGTGTGTGTAATGAGCCAGACAATACCTACCTAGGTTTCAGCTAAACGGATCGTCGTATATATATATATATCGTGTTCAGAGACACCCGTCTTCGACACCTCGAAATCCCAGTTGCAGATGCCTATTCATGCATAGTTGAGTTTCTGAAACGCAGACAGAGCCAACCTATGGTTTGAATTGAAACTGCTGGTCAAACTGTTTCTGGGAGAGAGCACATAATCTAACCTGAACAGCATTGAAATAAGACTGGTAGGCTCACACCCTCGGTCACGATGACTTGTTACTTCGTGCTAGCACAACCATCGACGACTTCCGGACCCTTTCGTCTACCTGATTTCACTCACAGGGCTTGAGTTAATCGTGGTATTTTCGGGTAATTTCCAATTGTGCCGTGCGCTGAGGTCGTCATTCATTGACGATTTTATGAAGTCACGACTTGGACAAATGGCCCACATAGAGGTCCGTGCCAGGTGCTCGTTGCCAGAAGTCTAAACGCTTTGACCATTCGTTTTTTCTCTCTTTCTCTTTTCACTTTCCTTTTCTCTTTTCTCTCTCTCTTGTCTTTCTATTTCTCTCCCTCTTTTCTTTTTCTTTTCACTCTTTCTTTCTCCCACTATCTCTCTATATATATTGGTTGTGCTAGGGAATTGAAAGGAAATTATAATACGAAGAAAAATAAAGAAATCTAAACCTATTTAAAAATGGAACTTTGTCTGTGTGTGTGTGTGTGTGTGTGTGTGTGTGTGTGTCCGTTACCTATAAACTCTGAAACGGCTGAACCGATTTTCTTGAAAATTTACACAGTTGTACTATAAGCGTCTGTGAGTGTTCTTAGCTAGGTTTTGTGTCGAGGTACCCCGATAAATATCGAAAATCGATTAGCGAATAAATCGGGTTATAGAAGGAGTGGTCCGATTTTAATCAAATTTCATACACTCATAGACAAAAACATAAGAAACGATATTCAGAAGTGTCAAGGTTACAGTTCTTACAATAGTGCAGAAAATCGATAATATATGTATATAAAATGCAAGATGCTTGTGTGTGTGTGTGTGTCTGTTTATCTACCTGTATGTCTGCATTTTTTTCAGCCCTTTTATTTTAGTTTTTGCTTCGGGTTTGGCTCTAAGTAGGTATAATTGTAGTTCTTAGTCTCAGCCATGATACCATTTACTCAGAGGACTTATTTTGCCTTCAAAATTCAGTTTACGACGAAAAAAGCTTATTTGATATCAATAACAGGAAATCAAAATTTGACTTACATCCATTCATTTTTCTTTCTCTCTACGGTTTCGCTTTAACTGGAAACACCTATTGCTTTTTAGTCTTTCGTGCCAACGTTCAAAGAGTCTGAGCTCCAGGACCATGGATTAGTTTTAAAGCTTTCATTACACCCTAGCAACGCCGGGCTATGCTGCTAGTTCAATATAGAAAAGAGCAAAATTTTATGTTACTAAAAGATTCTACAGATTTTCAACTGAGAAAAGATGAAGAATTTCAATAGAACTGCAGCCGGCCTTCCATAGCGACATTCAATGACTTCTGAATATTGTCAGGCCGTTGGTTGATATTCCCTTCGACGACACCCGAAAATTTGTATCCAGAATTCTAGGAGGCTATATGTTGGGTGTGATATGACCAAGAATATCCCCGACTATCTATTAATGGCCGAGTTGATCATTTGTGAAGGTGCAGTGTCCACATGGAACACGTTTGACCAACACTCGATTCCGAGCTTGATCACGGTGTCCAGTGCCTCATTGTTGATTGTGACTCTGGGACCCTGTAGAAATAAGTACGATCTCCAAGACTCTCACAGGCAACGGGTGGGCACGTCGGTGTGGTGTAATGGTTAGTAAGCTTGTCTTGCTAGAACCTATTATAACTGAGTAGTGAGTTCGATTCTCACTGGGTACCCTATACTTTCGGCCTTGTGTCACATCTAAGCGGCGCTTAGAAAATCAACTATCACAGGCAACGGGAATTTGACTTAAATCAATGTGGATTACTGCATCTTTTTACTCTTGTTTACATAGCTATTTTAAAGAAACAGGTTATTTGCAGCTTGCTGTGGCTGGAGGCTAGCGTTTACAAGCCTGTATCAGATTATAAACTCATAATTCGTCTGAAAGTGAAAAGAGAATATTAAATTTTGGCTCATACCATGAAGATCAACTTTCATTTTTGGCCCGCGAATTGTATCTTCTCAAATCCTTGGCGTACAGTGTATATAAAAATCAGTTGAAAAAATCTTTAATTTAAAAGAAAAAAAAAGATAAAGGAAAAAAAAAAAGAAAGCAAAAAAAAAATAAAAAAATAAAGCCAACAAACAAAACAAAAAACCCAAAAACAATCATTTATTCTTTAAATTCTTCGTTAACGTTGTTTCATTCTTCATTTATTATCAAATTACTTTTTTTTTAATAGGAGTATAGATTCTTCTATTGCCCGGCTCACACTTCTTCCCATATTTTGAACAGGAGTAGAGTTTTTCCCCAGTTTATTTATTTAGGACTGTGTTTTCTGTTCCTTCCAAAGTCTTTTCCTTATGTAACTCTCTACCTTGAGTATCTCTTGTGCCTTGTACACGGGGAATATAATTCTAAAAAAAACAAAAAACAAAAAAAAACAAACAATTAAAACGCTCACTAGGAAGAGCATACAATTTCTCCCCCTCCAAAATATTTCCATTTGATTGAAAAAAGAATCTTTGTTACACTGATTTAAAAAGACGAATTCGTAAATTTAATATGTCACGCGATTGGAACTGATTCTAAGTGGTATACCATTAACAATACATACATATGTAGAACTAAAGACTGTGGATAATGGATTTTAGAAGTATCACTAAACACTCCAATTCTGTCCTAACCCCGGCTGACACAGAACACTTTACTCAATTTTTGTTTATTTTCTAGGTTCCAGTTTTGAATTTCTGTATTCGTATATATTAATCAATCAGCGACGTCATATAGAACGCACAGTAGTCTTTGAATTTTCATACAATGTTTATCGTCTGCTGCGCAAATTTGAAAGCTAATTTCAGAAAATGATCAATAATATTTTCCTGTCTTAAGATTAGAAAAAAATTAGAAAAACATTATTAATCTCTAATGTTTTAGCCTTTTCGAAGCCAATTTCTGACTTATAAAAGCGGTTACATTAGTTAAAAAATATTAGGTTGTCCCAAAATTTCGTAAACACTTGTAAAAATCTGAAATTTTACTCGCACAAACAACAAAAATTATTGCTCAAAATAAAGACTATCATTTCCCAAGACTTTCTGCCATCGATCTGCAAGCTTTCGGATCTGGTCAAAGTACCATTCAATCGCCTTCGAATCAAAGAATTCTTGACACATATCCTCGACTACATCAAATGAGTCGAATCGGCGGCCCTTCAGAAAGTGTTGCATTGAGCGGAAAAGGCCATAATCTGACGGAGCACAGTCAGGACTGTAGGCTGGACGTGGCAGAAACTCAACGCCGTCCAGCTCTTCAAACTTGTCTGTGGTCTTCCTGGCGGTGTGTGGCTTGGCATTGTCCTGCTGCATCAAAGCGTGCTTTCGGTTGATCAGAGCCGGGTACTTTCGCTTCAACTTTTCGTCGACCCGCTCAAGTTTCTGACAGTAAAGTTCGGCACTGATGGCACGACCATTCGGAACCAACTCAAAATGCACAATTCCTTCAAAGTTCCCCCAAACGCACAATATGACTTTTTTGCCGAATCGATCTTGTTTTGGAACCGACGGTGTCTCTTGCTCTTTCTGAACCCATTGTTGTCCCGATTATGCTGGACCAGATAGACCCATTTCTTGTCGGATGTCGCAATGCGCTTCCAAAAATGCTCGTTCAATGGATTGCTGAGCAATTGACGGCAAATTTCAACTCGTCTGTTGGCCTGTGTTTCGGTGAGTTCGTGCGGATATTGGCGCAGCTTTTTGTGAACAAAATCAAGTTGCTTCAAATTTTCGATTTGCCAACTCCAAGCTCATCAGCCAATTCAGGAGTTCTCGATGAAGGCGCAATGTCCAACCCGGTTTGCAAGTCTCCATCATACAACTTTAACAGCCTTCCCGAACGAGGCTTATCTTCAAGACTCATGTCGCCAGAATCGAAACGCTTGTAATACTTTGAGATCACCGCATATGCAATTGTTCCTCCACCTTCGGCAACACAAATCTCTTTTGCAGCTTTTCTGGTTGAAAGACCTCGCTTCCAGCAATAACAAATCAAAACTCGCAGCTCAATTTTATCAATTGCCATCTGGAATACAAAGATGAAGATCACTATAACATTATAAACGCAAAATTGCATAAAACTTCAATTTTTCGCAAGTCTTTACGAACTTTTGGGACAATCTAATAGTTTTTCAGTTCACCTTTGACTAGCGTTCTTCATTGTTATAGAAGCTGAAATTCTCAAACCATAATTATTCAAACTTTCGCATATTTACTCAAGTATACTATATTACTAAAAAGGTTTAGTGATATTGAGTTAAGAAACAAAAATATGGCATACGGACTGAGTTTGTTTCCAAACGTAAGCAGTAATATCACTGCCTATTCACTGCTAGGAAATTACACGCATACATAAAACTACGTAAATACGTGACACTCATTCTCGTATGTAGACATGTTCTATTTTTTTTAACTAACGCAATTTATTTAGTTGGATTCTTAAGAAAGACAGACAAAAATGTTTTTGTATAACGTTGTTTCGCAAGGAATCATTGTAATTCATTTCTTTCAATTTGAAAAAAAACTAATATTCAATAATAAAAATTCATTTAAATTGGTATAGCCGTGTTCGAGATCGCTTATTTCTTTATGCACGCATATTCCACTAAACACACACACACACACACACACACACACACACACACACACACACACACACACACACACACACACACACATATACACATATGTGAGATAAAATACTTGACAAACAACAAAATATGTATTTATTGTAGGGTAGTCAACATTATAATGTTTCGGTTATTATAACCATCATCAGGGCTTATATTATTATTAATAGTGTGAAGTTTTATCAGGGCTTATATTATTATTAATAGTGTGAAGTTTTAATAATATAAGCCCTGATGATGGTTATAACAACTGAAACATTATAATATTGACTACCCTACAATAAATATATATTTTGTTGTTTCTCAAGTATTTTTTATCTCACATCGTCGGAATTTACTTTCTATTTCCCTTAATATATATATATATATATATATATATATATATATATATATATATATATTGCCCGGCCACTTGTTTACAGTCACCCTTGTCTGCTAGGGTGGCTAGCCCATCCCAATCGCAAACGCCTGCTCAGTTACATTTGTGTTTGTTCAACGCCTACAGACACACCTGTGGTTTATACTAAACTATGGTGTGTGAGCCTTGGTAGCAATGTTTTTGAGAGAGCGCATAATTTGGCCTGATCAGTATGGAAATAAGACTACGAGACTCAACACCTCCGTCACGTTGACTTGTGACTTCTTGATAGCCCGACCATCGGCCACATCTGACCTGTTCCATTTACGCAAATTCAGCCAGAAGACTCGGGTGAATACATGATACCGTTTTTCATACAAGTTCCAAATGTGTAGTAGGCTGGAGTCATCTCTCCATGCCTTCACGTTCCTAACAATTCAACCACCGTGAACTTAGAACAGGTATGCATCCCTACCTAAACAAAAACTCTCTCGCATTTTGACGCCAACAGCTGACAGGATTATCATTCACAAAAATGACGATCTTTGCTCCTGTCTTCTTTTCAGATTTTTTGCAAGGCGGAATAATAAATTGCGTTTGAGATTGGGAAATTGAAGAGCCAGGTTCAGATTTCAGTCGGGTTCATTACATTCTGTTGGGGATCACCCCTTTATTGCACAATAAATGGACTCGTCTAATCTGTACATATAATTATGATTTCTGTTTGTATCTTTCATTTAAATGTTTTTTTGTTTTGTGAATTTATGTCATGCTCCTCCCCACATATCATTTCATGATATATTTTTAAATATATTTTTGTATCTATTATTCACAATAAAAATTTTGTACTCTTTTGGGTTTTTTGAGGTATTTTGGTGTATGTTGGATTGAATGATTATGGACATGTTCTTGTGGTGGATGAGAAAATTTTAAAGCATTTTTGGGTCGTGTGTCGGATTATCTAGGTATAGGATAGGTACTGAAAACCAACTTAAAGTTTTTTCCCTCGCCAATCGGCCTTGTGTCACAATTGTATTTTCATACAATAAATATTGAGAGAGTGTAGCAGAAGTTGAGTAGTTGGACCGCCGCTTAGTTGGTCAGTAAGAATATAGACTTATTACCCGGACTTACTTCTTCTCTACAAGAATGTATATATTGATTCCTACTAACAGTATTCCTGAATTTACTAACCCGTGTTCCAGGTTGTATATATTTTTGTTCAATATAACTTACATTTTATCTCTCCATATCTGTTTTTGTTTTTATTATTTTGTATGGTTTCTAAACAAGAATCCACAACACATTCACTTATATTTAAATACTCTTGGGAAAGGTATGAATCCGTCCCTTCAGGTATGGGTAAATGCCAGAACAGACTAATTTTTATAGTCTATGGTGGCAATTGATCTAAGAGAAAACTCTGAAATCAAACAGGGATGGGAGGATTTAGCTATGTCAGGTTATCTTGCGTAAGACACACCACCTGCTGCGGCTCTAATGAGTCACTACAGACTCGTGAATGTGACATATGTATTTATTTTTGTCCGCGTGCATATATTTATCCGTTACTTTATTGTCTTTACCCAGGTTGGACACCCTTTTGCTCTTTAGAACAATATCAATTCGATGATATTATATCAACACTCTTTCCGAATTTGTCTTTATGGCAACCCGTAATTATTTTAGATTGATTGTCTGCATCTCTTGGATTCGAATCTCCCTTTCCATCACACCCCAAAATGCCCCATGTGATTGAGATCCTGCGACTGTGAAGAGCAATTTAATACCGAAAACATATTTTTGTGTTTCATGAATCAAGTAGCCATTAATTTTGATTTGTCATAATTTGAATCGCATGATTAACTACAATACCTAGGCATGTAGCAGTATTTAAATGATATTTTATTGGTACCAGTGGTCTCAATGTATGCCAAGAAAATATTCCTCATACTATTAAATCACCACCAATCTGAGTCCTTGATACAAACCAGGTTGCATCTACATGTTCATGATGTGTACAGCAAATTCTTAGCCTAAAGACCGACTGTCGCAGCAAACATCGAGACTCATTCAGACTAATAAAAATTTTTATAAAATTCTACCCAATGTGGAGCCTGGATGAAAATCTAGTTTCTCTGTTCTCTCTCAGATAAAACATCTTCGATCATACATCTTATCTCTCCTGTTGTGGGGTCTCCCCTTTTTCCACGATAATAGACTCGTCTAGAGTATACATATACTCCTGCCATAGAAGCAAGTCGTCAGATAACGTTTAGACATCGTCAGACATCGTCAGACATCGAGAGATCCGCGAGATGCCGAACGATACCGAGAGAATACAGCGTCAGTAGTTCATAGTAGCTCTGAGCTCCACGCAGCAGAATATTATTATACATCACTCGTCAGCTTCCGACGTGGAAATGCTAATTCTACTATGGCTTCACTTCAGAAACATTGTATATATCTGTCTTACTAACTGTATTCCTGGATTACTAACCTGCGTTCAAGCTTGTATTCTTTACGTTTAATATACCTATTTTTCTATCTCAAATTCTGTTTGTTGTTCCTTTATTTTGTGCGGTTCCCATTCTCGGAATCCACAACACCTCCTAAATTTCAAAACTTTTTGAGGCCGATAAATCTCTAGGCTACTAGAGTATAACTGCTTCTATCAATATATACTCTCTAGATTAATTGCGTACCAATATGGCTATTTGATGAGGTCATGTGACATCGTGCAACCTTTCGAAAAATATCACTCATAAGAGCTGGGTCAATTTGTGCTATGGTTTTCAGGCGCTTTCTAACATGAGATCGTCTTCCTAGGCATATACATATACATATATATATATATATATATATATATATATATATATATATATATATATATTTTAGAACATGTATAATTTTGTTTTATATATATCCACTACAAATTGTACATTTTGTTTCGACATTGGGCTTCCAATGTCTCATCTCAGGGGGTGTGGAAAGGAATGGAAGACCTCTTTTCTTATATTTGGGAGTTGTGTGTGGGATGTTGGCGGGGGTTAGCGACAAGGGAATCTTGTAATAATTATTCTTCACCTCTAATAAGACCAAAGAATAAAGGCTATGCAGGTGCGTCATAAAACACACTTTCATGACACAACTATATCCCCTACCCACCCCACATTCTTCAAAATTCTAACGGACAATTTACAAGACTTATTCCCTTATCACTAACCAATAAATATTCACAGCTCTATATTTTATATCGAGCACTGTTTTTAAATTAATGTTTTTGGACGTTGTAAATTTTTCTTCGTTCTTTATTCACTCGGATATATATATATATATATATATATATATATATATATATATATATATATATCCGAGTGAATAAGGAACGAAGAACAATTTACAACGTCCAAAAACATTAATATATATATATATATATATATATATATATATATATATATAACTTATTACATAGCAACAATTCATTCATCAAAACATTTATTAAACTAGAGACTCCCAATGTTTTAGATCATCCACCCCTTCACAGAATCCTTGATTTTTCGTCGACTGCCAAGCATGTAAAATGAAAATATCAATAAAACTTGTTTTCATTTAAGTGTAGATATTCCTTTACCCTTTTCCTTGTTTAGTGTTTCTTGATAAGATTAGTTTTCGCTTTTTGTTTTGTTTTTCCTTTTACAGTGTATATCTCTTCCCATACTCGATGCATTCGTTCAAACAACAACAAGAAGAAGACGGCCATTTTGGAGACAAACCTTTGTTCTTTTTCTTATTTCAGCAGAGAAATCTCTTTTGACATTTTCTGTCATTATTGTTTCCCGATTCGGTTTCTCGAGTCGTTTTAGTTTTACGCTTTTTCATTTTTGAACTTCTGTTTTTATTCCTACACTCGATGTCTTTGTTCAAATAATAATAATAATAATAATAATAATAAGCGAAGCTTCATTAATGATAAGGGTAATAACTGAAGTCATTAAAGAATGAATATGGCTATATTGTTTGACACCATTAAAGAGCCACACATTAACAAGAGTATTGATATTTAGTGTGCTTTGGCCAAAGCCATTTCGCTTTCTTGGATTTATCCTGTTTCTCTGCCTTATTAGAATTGAATTTACTTGGTTAAAACCAGTTTCACCTATTCAAAAATTTGTAAATAAAAGAAAGATTGACTCAACTACTGCACTAAGCTTAGGTTGTATAGTAACAGTATTTACATTAGTCCAATAGACATGGCGACTTTTACCCTCGATCAATGGTTTAGCTTCGACATCAGCATACTATTTCTAGTCACTATCATAAACATTAATTTTATCAGTAAAAATAGAGAACAACTAAGATTAATTCTATCCTCGTTTTCCCAAAAACCTTATAAATGAATTTATATTACGTACATTGGTCGAACTGCTGTCCTCATCTTTATTGCCCTGTTTAAGACGTTTCGGCCGTTGTGCGCTCCGGCTTTCTTTAGGTGTTATGAATTTGGAACTTTTTATTTTGATCACTACATTACATAATTCTCGTTCCATGTGCGATGCCACTTCCGGATGCCCTCTAGTTATCTCCCTCGAACTCAACTCTTTAAGTTATTTGTTCACCACTGCTGTAGCCTGGTATTGAACTCACGACTCTTTAGGTCAAGTTAATAGAACTAACCAACGCTTTAACTCAACTCTCTAAGTTATTTGTTCATCAATGCTGTAGCCAGGTATTGAACTTACAACTCTTTGGAACAGTCCACTAGAACTAATCAACGCCTATATCCATGTTTTATTGAAGAATGAATTTCTGGGACTTATAAACCAAATGTTCAAGTCACCTTGTCGTCTTATGTGAATGTCAAATTCTCTAATTTTTTTCCCTCACTATAGACTTCAGTGGTTCGGTTCAAAATTCCTCGCACGTGAAAAAGGCAGGTGCGATTAATACCTTCCACAAGCGTATTTGCGCGTTGAATTCGTTTCAAATATCCTTGGAAAATGTATTAATCCGTCTTTTCTCTCCAGCTATGGGTTAAATATTAGTACAGATTGAGTTCTATAACCTTGGTCGGTAGCCAGTCTATCGCAGAAAATAATGGCAACATACTGCAAAAAAATCTTCTGCCCAGTCAGTCATGTCACTTTCCAGACATGATCATCCAGGCATGTAGCACGTATGGCACTTGGCTGACTCACTGAATATAATAGTTGTAAACAATTAAAATTTTTACTGGATAGGTTTTCTATTGTTATAAAGTAATAAACTGATCCTCGATTAATTACGACTTATTAATATAATAATATAATTCATCTGTTCCCCTTCCTGCTATGGGTTAAATAGCAGAACAGATCGGTCAGAGAGTAGTTGCAGCCGGTTCGCCAAGACAGGATCGATCACGTTACAGATTCTCTGTTGTGTTTTGTCAAGAAGCCCGAGGAGAGTAGCAGGGGCACCCGACCAGATGTGGCAGCAGTATTCAATACACGGGCGGATGGTAGATTTATATATGTGCAGGATAGGTTTAGACGGGAAAAATTTCCGGGCTCTGCACAGAGAACCGACCTTCATAGCAGCGGACTTAGCAATGGATTTGATATAGTCATTCCATTTGAGGTCCGCCGAGAGGGTAAGGCCAAGGAGGCGTAGTGTTTTACTCTCAGGGAGGCAAGCTGTTCCATTACGTGGAATCGAACTTCTGACACAACAATGGCAAAAGACAATAAAATATAAGATTTTGATGGATAAATGTTTATTTGTATATAATGTGTTTGAACAGTTATTTAAAGCTTGAAATATGAAAAAGACTTTGACTGAATCTAGTATATTCTCTCCTGACGAGATTATTTCACAGTTTACTGAATGAGAAACATCACCGCCTAATGTTCAGAGATATGTGGAATCGTCTTCGTATGGAACCGTCTTCGCGTGAATTTTAACGAATCGGATGAAGAAATAGCAGAAGTATGTAATGTAAAGCACTCAAGACGAAATTGTTTCGTCCCCACTCATTACTTTCAAGTTTTTTTCCCTCTCTTGTCCGGTCTCCTTGTCCGGTCTCCCTTTTTTTTGGCCTATCTACAAAGCGAAACACACGCAATCGGAACTTTAACTGGATATTCTTATTTTTCAAATGACCAAAGGAAAAGAGAGAAAGTATCGAAGGGTGGGGAGGGGGAACGTTTTAGCCTGAAGCACTCTCTGATATCTGATACGTCGAAGTTGTGGTTAACAGAAACAATTTCCCACCCAAAACTTGTTGGTAAAATACGTAGAAAATAAGAAAGAGAAATATTGAACGTCGATTCCCCGAAGCAATAGACAACAGCTGAGTCTACAAAGACAAAACAATCAATCTAAACACAGACTTTTATAAATAACTGGCTTTGGCAAAGGAAGGAAAATAGACACTTATGGACAAACCCATATATCTATACAGATACCACGTACATATGTGCACATAGAGATAGATGATGCATGTGTATTACCCTGCCTACGTAGATAAAAGCACATCGATCGTACACACATCTATGTAGATGTTATGTAGATCCGTACCAAATTTAGCGATTTCTGCTAAAAAAAAAATGTCTATAAGGGAGCGCCCATTAAAAATAAAACTTATTTGTAACAACCTGTAAGACTAATCTGTTAGACATTCACCTACATTGGTGCTTCTTTCTTTCTTTCCATATTGCTTATCTTTTATTCACTTTCTTTCTTTATATATATATATATATATATATTGTGTATCTGGGCGGCAATCTCTCTTTTATGTAGGTTCCATTAAAAATGACGGGCAAGGTATGATGGTTAAGATTTTATATAATTTTTTTATGTGATTTTATGATTTTTTTGAGGATATGAATTATATAAAAATTGTCCAAATAATTTGTTTATTTAAGCACTTTCAGTTATGCTTTTAGCCATTTTCAAGGATGAATGTTATTTTATGCGTAACAAATGTATGTATGTTTAATATGGAGTAGTGGTATGTGTTATGTACCGAACACGGTCAGCATGTTGTTAGCGTGTTCGTAGTCAATGTTATTGAGTGATGGATCTTTTGTTTTTATTGATAAGGCCTCCATTATTTTTAGGTTTTTTTTTTGCATATGAATGATGCTATGATATTTTTGTTGTCAACGAGTATGTTCCGGATAGAGTATGGTAGGTCTCCGTGTGTGTTTAAATGAGATCGAATTTAGTCCTGTTGAGAGAAAGGTAGTGTGAGTCTTCGAGTTTGTTAAAAAATTTGCTAAGGAGGTTATTTTTAGGGAAGTGTTTCTTAACTAATTTGAGGAATTTATGCCTTAAATTTATACCTAAATTTTACGGTTACTATAAAAACTAACAAAAAAAAAAAAAATTGAACTTCCTAAATGCAACACCTGATCTAGTCGATAACACTCACCCTACATAAAAACTAATGTTAATCCTACATACATTCACCCTAAATCTAACCACCTTAGATCAATCATCAAACATATCTTCTTCTCCATTAAAAATCGAATTAATAACAACTTCTCCAGTAAAGATATCTTTTATAAACACAGCAAATTTAATGGCACTGCCCTAAAAGACAATGGCTACAAATGCCCTGACATTAAATGTGACAAACATTAATAATAACAACAATAATAATTGAAAGAGAAAAATCATTTGTTATACATCCTTATTTAACCAAATGATTAGTACCAAGTTAGGACATAAATTCCTCAAATTAGTTGAGAAACACTTGTCTAAAAATAACCCCTTAGCAGAAATTTTAACAGAAATACTCTTAAATTAAGCTATAGCTGTATGGATAACCTTGAGATAACCAAAAAATAATAACAATATTAAACCAATATAACAACCTAAGCAATCAACATCATCATAAAAAATAATGATTACAATATCAATACTTGCAATTATCGAAAAGTGATTGAATGTCCATTACAAAAGAAATGTCTAACTGACTATATAGTCTACCTATGCTGTATTTTTACCATAGAAAATTCCACAGTAAAAACAAAGTTATGTTGGTTGTACCAAGAATCCTTTTAAAACTCGCTATTACCAGCACATCTTTTCTTTAATAATAAAACTTAATGCAATAGTACAGCACTTTCCACATGCTATTAGCAATTACTAGAAGCTAGTTAATAAACCCCTACTGTAAAATATAAAAAAACGAACTTGTAAATCTTTACATGAGCCATGTTTTCTATGTTTACAGGAAAAATTTCAAATTATTAAATTCACAAAATCAAACCTGCTAAACAAGTGTAACGAAATAACTCCCATTACCTTCTAATTAAATTTACTAAATCGATTACATATTTTTGATGCAAATTATATTTTTAACACTTTCCTATCTTTATCGCTTTTTACAACTTTAAGCAATAAATAATTTAAAGCAAATCCCGTAACCGTTTCACAAATACACATGATAACATTGCCGACATGCTAAGATAAATATGTATCCAATTCTTTTATTACTGACACACACACACACACACACACACACACACACACACACACACACACACACACACACACACACACACACACACACACACACACACAAAAAGGTTGGGTTTTCAAGTCATTTCAATTCTTTACCCATCTTACCATGATAATCGAATTATAACTATCCATCATGACCTGTCTTTTTATTGGTTACTTGAGACAGGTAGGTAAGTAGAGGGCGAAATTCCTACCTTGAGTGTCTCATGAGCCTTGTATTGGGCAAACTAAAGTAATACAAAATATCGTCAAGTCTAAGATGAGTGTGGTCCTGGGCATGACGGTAAACTGCATCCGGCAGCAAGGCCTCTGATTGGGAGGTTGTGAGGAGCATGGAACCATCTCTTAATTGCTGTTGTTCCAAGGTCCACCCTGACCCGGAGTGGTAGCACCTTTTAGAGTTCCATCTATGGTCAAATAGTTAACCCTCAAAATGGGGTGAAAACACTATGAAAGTATAAAAATACACTTTTATAGAAATATATACATAAAAATAGACTTATGGAAAAATAAATATTTTTAAAGAAAAAATTATTATCATAACATATTTTTGAAGAAAAAATATTATTCTCAACAAAACATTTTTTAATACAAAATTAGAAGACATTTTCAGTTTTCTAAGATAAAAAAGAATAAAAACAAAAAAATAATAAAATCTAACTAAATCAACCTTCTCACTATAAGCGAACATTAAAAACAAACAAACCCTTAAACCCCAAATTTTTTGGCATTAAATAACCCACAGAGGTGTTGATATGCCGTTAAACAAAACTCAAACTCAAACTCTAAGGTGGGTGATATTTGAGAAATAAGCTGCGAACATTTAATAACGTTTTCATTGCTTTGCAAATGTAACATTTTGCTCTACAATCTTATTTTTCCATCTAGCGAGAATGATGACATTGTCTTATAGACGAACGCATACGTACCATACTTGGATTCATGCAACTAGAGCCAACCTTACACTTTTGCAACAACAGCATCATCTGTGCGGAAACACTTTCTAGATAATATTTTCAAGATTTCAAATATGATCTTCTGAAGAAACCAGGTCAGAACATTTGAAATTTGATGAATCTAATAAAAAATGAACCATATGGTTGAAACTATTTTTTTCAATCACCGAAAAATCCATTTGTGTTCTTGGAAACAAAAGTGACTATTAGAGATTGGATAGACAAAGGGGAATCTGTTTAGTAAAAGAAACCAGAACGTTGGCATAAGTATTTCATCCTGCTGCGTGAGATCGCACATCACACTCGGCCAATCTGATGTGGAAATGCAGCATCCTGGTGCCGTAACTTATGAACGATCTTTTAACTTTTCTATTACTAATATACTAATATGTTGGCTTAGTAAATAAATATTTCGGACAACTCTCGGAAATCACATTTTGCATTTACAGAAATTTTCTTTGAAAGATACTACCAGTAATTGGTGTCACTTACGCGCAAATAGCAGTTATGGGTCAAATAATAGGATAGATTGGGTTCTATAGCATTGGCTGGCAACCAATCTACCGCATAAAGTAATGGAAACATACTGCGGGATAATCTTCTGCCAGTCAGTCATGTCTCTTTCGAGACATGATCGCCCAACGTGTATTACGTATGGTTATCACACTGACTGAATATAATATTTGGAAACATGACTGAGGCTTCTACTGGGCATAAAGTGGGTGATCAGTTTTCTATTGTTACAAAGTAAAAAATTGATCCCCCACTAATTAATACTGAATAATATAATACATCTCTTCTCCCTCTGGCCATGAGTCAAATAATAGGACAGATTGGGTTCTATAGCCTTGGCTGGCAACCAATCTACCGCAGGAAGTACTGGCAACATACTGCGGGATAATCTTCTGCCAGTCAGTCATGTCTCTTTTGAGACATAATCGCCCAAAGCATGTATCAGGTATGGCACTTAACTGACTGAAGATGATAGTTGGAAACATAAGTAAAGCTTTTACTAAGCATAAGAGACGGGTTGTTTTAATAATTAGTAATTAGTGGGGGATCAGTTTACTATTGCTATGAAGTAATAAACTGATCCCCCACTAATTATTAATTATTAATACAACCCGTCTCTTCTCCCTTCAGCTATACTTTAAATAGCAGGATACTTTAAATACCAATCAGTCATGTCTCTTTCTAGACATGATCGCTTAAAGCGTGCATCACGTATGGCACTTAACTGAAGAATACAATATAGTAATACAATACAAGAGGTTATTGTAATCTTGATGATAGCAGTAATATCCTTTGAAAGTACGTACTGACCGCAAAATTGCTAAAAGATATGAAAGAAAAATAACTGATATTATCAAGAAATTCAAACCCATCACTTAATGAAACACATTTGAATACAAACTGACAAGTCCACTGCTCGTTATTGTAAATAGACAATCACGAAGAATAATTTGCTAATAATGTACATTACGTGAAAGAATTTCTGGTAAATTATTGCATGAATTCGACGTTGAACTATTATAAAAATTGTTTTCAAATTTTAGATCTTTTTCGCTGTTGTTATTTTTTAAAAACTGTTAAGAGATAAGAACGAATAATTTATTCCATTCGAACACGCAACACGAAATAATCAGCTGCAAATCACGAACATATAAGAGGAGAAAGAAAGTTCAATCGTTTAAATTCAGCAAAGAAACAGCGTTTTTGTAAGATTGACTTTGTATTGTAGTCGATTCTGTCCTAAAGTTCTTTGAAATGAGTCCAAACCAAATAGAAGAGCATAAAATCTGATGTCTATTTGGTTAATTAATTAATAGTAGTATTTGTCTATATTTCTGAGATAAGGACTTCTACGAGGGTCATTCAATAAATAAGGTGAATTTTTCGGTATAAGGACTTCTACGAGGGTCATTCAATAAATAAGGTGAATTTTTTGGTATAAGGACTTCTACGAGGGTCATTCAATAAATAAGGTGAATGTTTTGGTATAAGGACTTCTACGAGGGTCATTCAATAAATAAGGTGAATTTTTTGGTATAAGAACTTCTACGAGGGTCATTCAATAAATAAGGTGAATTTTTTGGTATAAGGACTTCTACGAGGGTCATTCAATAAATAAGGTGAATTTTTTGGTATAAGGACTTCTACGAGGGCCATTCAATAAATAAGGTGAATTTTTCGGTATAAGGACTTCTACGAGGGTCATTCAATAAATAAGGTGAATTTTTCGGTATAGGAACTTCTACGAGGGTCATTCAATAAATAAGGAGAATTTTTCGGTATAAGGACTTTTACGAGGGTCATTCAATAAATAAGGTGAATTTTTCGGTCTAAGGACTTCTACGAGGGTCATTCAATAAATAAGATGAATTTTTGGGTATAAGGACTTTTACGAGGGTCATTCAATAAATAAGGTGAATTTTTCGGTCTAAGGACTTTTACGAGGGTCATTCAATAAATAAGATAAATTTTTCGGTATAAGGACTTCTACGAGGGTCATTCAATAAATAAGGTGAATTTTTTGGTATAATGACTTCTAATACAGATAGAAGCTTACTTTTCTTTTATTTTTCAACGTAGTCTCTCTTTCCCCATCTGAGCACAATCTTCCGTATTCCCTCAACGTAAAAATCTTTGGACTGATGTCTCAGCCAATCGCTCACAGCACTTTTGACTTGATCGTCACTTTCAAACTTCGTGCTTCTCGTAGACGTTTTCAAGGGAGCAAAAAGGTGAAAGTCTGAAGGGGCAAAGTCTGGGCTGTAAGGAGGATGAGGGACAACTCGACCCTTTTCAGTTTGTGCTCTGTAGTAAGCATCTTTGGCACCCACCGGCAGCTGACCTTCGGGTAGGCAAGGTCATCATGGACAATTTTGTGTGCTGTCCCAACAGACAGGCACAAAGTCCTTGCACTGTCATCCACTGTCACTCTTTTGTCAGACTGAATGAGTTTAGGAGGCCTCACTTCTGTAGGCCTCCCAGGCTTGTCTTCATTCTCAACATTGCTCCGTCCTTCTTTAAACAATTTAGCCCACTTGTAGACATTTTTTGGCTGAAACCTGTGGTACCATACACAGCTGACATTCTCCTGTGAATTTCAACTGGTTTGCACCCTTCAGCAACCAAAAAATGATAACTGACCTCTGTTCAATCCTGGATCATGCTTCTTGGTCAGCCATCTTTGTTAATCTCCCATACTCTCAAAGATTTTTTTTCAATCTGTAAAAAAAATTAAATCCCTTTGAAAAAGAAGTAAAGGAAAAAGATTAAAAAAAAAGGTAAGCTTCTATCTGTATTAGAAGTCCTTATACCGAAAAATTCACCTCGAAAGAGACATGATTGACTAGGCAGAAGTCTTTCCCGCAGTAGGTTGCCATTACTTTCTGCAGTACATTAATTACCTACCAGATACTAGAGAAGCGACGGAATCATGCCTTTCCCAGGGGCATTTGCGCGTCAGTGAATGCAACGAATTCAACTTGAATTCGAACTTGGCTCTTCAATTTCTCGTTCCGAGCCGATATCCACTGCACCACAACGCACATTGAATATTGCTGCCATATCTTCAATCAGTTTCTCACCGACGTGATGTGGCTTCCCTCTGTCTTTTCTACAAGTATTTTCATGGCAACTGCTCTGACCAGCTTTTTTCCCTGGTTTCCCGACCAAATGTATTTACTCGTGCTACTGGATTGGCATCCAAGTGCCACGCTTTTACCATAGAAATAATAAAATGCAACTGCCTCTTCTACTCTAACAGTTTATTATCTCGCATTTCCCGTTTGTGGAATTCACTTCTATTAGCTACAATCTTCAAAAGTTTAAATGCAACGTCAATTGCCATCTTTTATATAATTGCTTCCCATCCATCTCTTATATTTTCTTCAACATTTCAATAGCTACAATCTCCAAAATTTTAAATGGAACCTCAGTTGCCATCTTTTATATAATTGATTCCCATCCATCTCTTATCTATTTTTCAACATCCCAAAAGCTACATTCTCCAAAAGTTTAAATTCTACGTAAATTGCCATCTTTTATCTACTTGATTCCCGTCCATCTCTTATCTTTTCGTCAACATCCCAAAAGCTACAATCTCCAAAAGTTTAAATGCAACGTCAATTGCCATCTTTTATCTTCTTGATTCCCATCCATCTCTTATCTTTTCTTCTACATTCCCTGTAGATTTTTTCTCGCTGTAATCCCTGTGCACATCAGAGACATTTCTGCCTTGCTTGGGGTGCAATGTTTTTTTAAAAAATATCTGTACATGTGCTCCTGCTATTCATACCGAGGTTTTTGACAAAAGCCAAAGAAAGATCTGTAATTTAATCGATCCTAACTTTTCATCTCTATTTCAGTTACCTTTTCACCAAGCCGACACGGCTTCCCTCTGTCCTTTCTACAAATCTTTCCATGGTAACAGTTCTGACGATCATTTTCCCCTTGTGCCGCGTCTAGATGAATTTAAGAGTGCTGATAGATTGGTATCTTGATCCTACTAGTTTATTGTTAAAATGACTAGATGCAAGAATCGCTTCTATAGTAACAGTTAGGTTTCCCGCACTTCTCGCCTGTAGAACTCCCGTTTAATCTCGTAATTTTAAATTCAAGGCGGCGACACGCGAATAGCCCGATCAAAGCCCGGTGGTAGACGAGCAGCGAGCGGCGGCGGGGGCCAGGAGTCGTTGTCAGGGAGCGGCGAAGGGGCACCGAGACAGACTGACAGACACTCCAACGACGACGGTTCGATCATCTTCGTTGAGGAGGAGGCGGAGACCAGCTGCAAACGATGACGGTCACCGGGTTGGGAAGAAAGGAGTAGGCGGCGGAACCGCGAGCGGACAACGCATTCGAACTCACCCGATTCCAGATCGCAATGTAAACGAACGAGTCCGATTCGAACACCGAGTCGCAAGACGTCAATCGGCATGCAGAGGTGAGGACAGTGCTGCCAGCCGACGGGGATCTTCTTTGCCTGCCGCCGCTCTGCTTAGCGAAGGAACCGGCAACCCACCTTACCGTCTTACGGTTGATGGCCCGAATTCGGATGCTCGCAAAATATCCATCCGTAAACGTCTTTTGTCTCAGTTTTATTTTTTTTGTCACCGTCCTGCGTAATAGTGGCATTCTCGCCTTGCTTGGGAGAAAATAATGAAAAGAAATAGAAATGTCTATGCCAGAAACAAAAAAAACAAAACAAAAAAAAAAACGAGGGAGAAGAAGTTAGTTTTTTGTTTTCTTGATTTTAGCCAATTTTTCTTAATCATTTACTTGGGTAGTTAAAAAAAAGTGTCTCGGCCAATCATTTTGCACTTTGCGTTGCTTGATTTACAAATTGTAAATCACTCAACGTGACTTATTCCGGAGAATGCCAAAATAGATTTTGCACTCAGTGGGACGCCAGAGAATACCGGTAGATTGACGGGTTGACTTGCGGTATAACCTACTAGCTACCAAGTGCAAATCCGTGCTTCACAGGATTTCAGTAGCTAACCGTGTCAGCATTTACGCGAATGAATCAGTGGTACGTATTTTGCGGCTTATAAACCTAATTTCTCAGTAACCACTTTTTTATCACAGCTCATATTATAATTTCAATTATTGTTGTTGTTTTCTTTTTAGCTATCTGTATTACTGCTTCCCATATTATATTCATGTCTATGCTTTGCCGGCTTAGATTTTTCTCGTCTAGCATATGTGCTGATTCCCTAAGTTTATATAGTTTCCACTGATTATCTCTATCAATAAGCATTCTGTGGTTCCCATATTGTATGCATTTTTATGCTTTGCCGGCTGAGGAGATTTTTTCTCGCTACCATATGTGCTGATTCCTTAAGTTTTCCTATTTTCCAGTAATGTTCTGTCTATTATTTTAACTTCATCGCATCAAGGACATTGATTACCTTTTCCCTTTCATATATTGTCAGCTAGCCTTGATTTTCTATCACTCTGTGTTATGACGTGAGGATGTTTTGCAATCTTATCTTTTGGAGGCAGCCATGTTTGCCTTTCTATTTCTGGCGGATCTGAAGGAGACTACAACCACCTTTTAGGGAAACTTTAAATTTGTTGTTTTTCAAATTTTTTAACTTTTTTTTAGCGCAGTCCTATCGTTTATTACATTATTATCAAAAAACAAAAAACAAAAAAACAAAAAAATGGAAAAATTTCAATATTAAAACAATTTTACTGGGGGCTCAGTTTCTCATACAACGTTATAGTAAATCAATCCTCCATTTTGGGAAACATTCGTGTTGGGTCGCTTTGTTTTGTTTTTTAGGGACTAGTTGTTGCTCTTGTTTTTGTCTTTTTCAAGTTTTCTTCAGTTCTTACGATGGCATCTACTTCGGAAACTGCAAGAATGGCTTTATTCAAAAAATTTGCAAAGGATTCAGTAGTTGAATATGCGCAAGTAAAAAAGTTCATTGCACAGGATCGATTTACTATAAGGTTGTATAAAAAACTGAGCCCCCCACTAAAATTGTTTAAATATTGAAATTTTTACTATTTTTTTTTTGTCAATTTGAAAGATTAGGGCTTAATCGATAAGATTGTGCTAAAAAACTAAAAAAATTGATAATCAACAAATTTACTGATGGTTGTAATGTCGTGTTGGCGAGTGGTTCCAAAATGGAGGATCGATTTACTATAACATTGCATGAAAAACTGAGCCCCCACCCAAAATTGTTTAAATATTGAAATTGTTACTAATTTTGTTTTTTCTTGTCAATCGGAAAGTTTAGGGTTTATTCGATTAGATTGCCCTGAACAAAATAAAAAGAAAAAAGAAAAACAACAGATTTAAAGGTGCTTGCAGTCTCCTTCAGGTTCGCCCTATTTCTTGCTACAACTGCAGGGGATGGCGTACACACAGTTCTTAATCATATTCCCCTATATAAGTGTTCTTAATCGAAAGATATGCCTGCGTAGTTTTAAAACAACCCTGAAGTTTGTCTTGATTTTATATGAACCACAGGTCTTATGAATCTTTTCCGATGATTTTTTCACGTAGGATGTTTACTAAATGCTGTTAATCTTGTCACTTACACAGACAGCACCCACTTCTTGATAACTGATATAGTCGAATCTATTTGAACAAACTAAAATAACTACGAACTTAGGGAAGTTTATTCATCATTTTTATCTCGATATACAGAACGTCATTCAGAAATTAAAAATGCAGGTGAATTAGATTTATATTTCGGCCTTATTTGTAGCATTTAAAAAAATGTTAATAGTGCAGTTAGTGATCTCTGTAAAGAAACGTTTCAATTCAATGGCCGAGTAGCCAGTACTTCCGTCGATTGAAATTTATAAAATCCTTCTCTTAAAACAATTAAAAAAAACTTGCTAACTGTTATTGCTATTTCTAGTATTGACAGGAGTGTCCTTCTTAAATTCGTTTTTCTTGTTGGGGCGCTCTCCACCTTTCAACGGAAATGGACTATTCGAATCACTATATAAAATAGAAGTGATTATACCTCGAGCAAGGAAATCGAGTGAGCCAGTCAGTCGGGAATTTCCGGTATTGCACCGGAAGTGTTCTACTAGTCAATCTATCACGTATCTACGACGATACTGGATACTAATTACCTTGTTCTGTAGTCTACTAATCCTCACCTCTTGTAAATACTTCTCTTTCCTGTCAATACACCTACTTTTATACTATTACGTTGTTTTGTATTATTTCAAATAATTCTGTTACCCGACGTAATATTTATTTTCAACATCTTTATTGTATTATTATTTTCTTTTTTAATTACAGTGCTATCCATTGTAGTTGTTACTGCTGTTTGAACTCTTTGGTGTGTATTTTATTTGGAAAAGGTTCTTTGTTTGGGATTCTGTAGCGCCAGACATCAGATCTAATGAAGGATTTTCTTCTTTAAGTACCACTTTTTGATTCTTTATATAGTCAAAATATTTGTGATCCGATGATGATTTGAAACAAACCTCAAGGTAATAAAAATATATATTTTGTGATTATCAATGAATTATTGATTGCTTCCAAACATCACTTTGAAAACTGACTTTTAAAAATGTCTCATAGAAATGATTTTCAAATATCCTTAAGAGATTCGAGGGTGATGCAATGATTTGAATAAATGATAATATTTATTTTAGTATTATCGATTCCAAAATAAACACCGGTTAAAGAATCTTTCTTTCAGAGATATTCGAGATTTGCCCGTTCCTTGGTAGGTCAAGGAAAGAACACATGATCCGTTGGCAACAATGATCGACTTTTAGATCTTATCGTTTTCTGTTCACTGATGGGGAAGAGGAACGGAAATGTGCGTGACATTTCTGTATCAGCATAAATATGAGGAGGGATTCATATTTTTACCTCGATAATTCGAAGTAAACCAGTAAATCGTCATGAATTTTTTCGAATTTGGGGCAACATGCTTATGCTGCGAAAGATCACATAAATGAAGAATTCCCTTTCTTTCTTTCTTTCTTTCTTTCTTTCTTTCTTCTATGTGCCGTGACCGTTCAGGACGTAGGTTATCATGGTCTTCCACATCTCCCTATCCTTCGTGACTCTTAGCACTTTTTATCCTGTTACCCCACTCGAACTCCGCTATTCCATCCTTTTTCTCAAGCCCATAAATCTTGAATATAAATAGAAACTAGCATGACCACAAATTGAGGGATCAGTTTATATGTCGATGATAATATAAAATTGATTCCCCACTTTATACCCATATTATATATTTTTATTTGTTAATCAAATTCTCATTAGGTACGAATCCACCTCCTCTCAATAATGTCTACGCAATTATGTCTTTTATATTTATTTCTTCTTTTATGTGCCGTGTTCTTTCAGGACGTAGGCGATCATGGCCCTCCACATCTTCTTGTCACTTCTTACCAACCCTTTTTCTTGTTACCCCTTTCAAACCTTGTTCTACCATTCATTTGTCAAGCCCATAAACCTAGAATATAAATATATAGAAACTAGCATGGCCACAAAATGAGGGATCAATCTATATGTCGATTATAATATAGTATTAATCCTCCACTTTATACCCACATTATATTTTCTTCTTTATTTATCAAATTCTCATTAGGTATGAATCCATCTCTTCTCAATAATGATTAGCTACGCAATTATGTCTTTTGGATTTATTTCTTCTTCATTGAGCCGTGTTCTTTGAGGATGTAGACGATCATGGCCCTCCACTTGTAGCTCTGAACAACCCTTTCTCTTGTTACTCCTTCCAAACCCTACTTTGCCGTTCATTTATCAAGTCCATAAACCTAGAATATAAATATATAGAAGCTAGCATGGCTAAAGTGAAGGATTAGTTTATATGTCGATTATAATATAGTATTAAACCCCCCCCACCACTTTATACCCATATTATATTTTCTTATTTGTTTATCAGAGATTTATTTCTTTTTCTTCTTTCTCTCTTCTTCTTCCTTCTTCTTCTATGTGTTGTGTCCCTTCAGGACGTAGGCGATCATAGCCTTCCATATCTTCCTATCCCTAGTAGCTATTAATACGCTTTTTCCTTTTAACCCTCACAAACCCCGCTCTGCTAACCATTTGCTCAAGCGCTTCAAGTATGTTACATGCTGCTTTTTCCTGTCTCTCTTTCCTTTTATCTGACTTGTGAGTATCAGATTTTCTAAGCCGCTCTTCCTTATTACATGTCTTAGGAACTTTAGCTGTCTTTTTCTGACGTTAATTATTAGTTTTCATCCTCTCCAAAACATCGTCGTTGCTTATATGTTCGGTCCATGGAATTCTCAGTATCCTTCTGTAGAGCCCCATTTCGGTTGCTTTAAGTTTTCCCTTCATCGTTGGTGAGATTTTTTAGCATTCACTGCCATACTGACATTACATAACAACCCAGTACTATAAAAAGACATTGTGACATAACAACTGACATTACATAACAACCCAGTACTATAAAAAGACATTGTGACATAACTTTAACTCTACGCCTTTAAGCTAAGTGGAAATGTAATGGTCGGTGAGGGATAACGCGTTTGCTGGGATTTAATATTACACTTATTGATCCTTAGTTATCAATGTTCAAAGAAAAACACCAGCAAAATTCCAGGGAGGTGTGTGTTCGTTCAGAAAGGGAGAAAGAGGCATGAAGGAGAAAATGTAAAGTTGAAATCCAATCAGTAATTCGTAGTTTACCCGGAAAGCGTGAAGCCTTTAAAATATCTCGAGAACCGTTTGCAAATTGACAGGAACGCGTCCTGCGCTCTACTGTGGGATAACTGCCTACTATATGGCTATATGACTATGTGACTGTTACGAGGATGAATTTCTATATAAAAAAAATATTAATAAAGTCTACAAAAAGGTTAACATTTATATTAAGGGATTCTACTGAATCCTATTTGTTAATGCAAAAGAGTTTTCATTCATGAAGTAATTGTAAAATAGAAAGATTAGAAAAAGAACGTTTGGAATATTCTAGATAATTCCAGTATATTCGAGAAAAATCTAGATGATTCGAGAAAAATGCTAATTAGGTGCAAGCCCCTATAAAAATTTGGAAAAGAGTGGTCAGTTGTAAAAAGGGAATTTCTGGTATTATCAACTACGGCTTTTGGTTCGTGGATTATTATATCCAGCCGAAAGAATCTCTATGAAAAGTTACCGACCAACAAAAAGCCAAAAGAGAACCTCAGGGAACTAAATTGGTAAATAGAATTTTTGAATATTTTCATTGACCAAACTAAAAATTTATTCGATATATATACATATATTTGTGGATTTCCAGTAATAGCACTTAGATTACTTCGCTAGCCCTAATGTGGTAAAGATACTTGACCCTCTCCTTTTCTTCTCCCTCGTAACACTTCGCCAGTAGACCTAGAACAGCCTAAAACTCTATGTTTTCTGTTTTGAATGCCACAGTTGTATCTTTGTATGTATGTTGTGTTTTTTAGAAAATTAAATATTTGTTTGTGATTTAGCTCTGTATTTTGGTAAATCAGGACGTAGGCGATCATGGCCCTACACGTCTCCCTGTCACTTGTATCTCTTAACAATTCTTTCTCTTGCTACCCCTTCCAAACCCTGCTCTGACATCCATTTGCTCAAACCCATAAATCTAGAATATAAATGTTTAAAAAACTAGCATGGCCACCAAGTGAGGGATCAGTTTATATGTCGATTATAATATAGTATTCATCCCCCACTTTATACCCACATTATATTTTCTTATTTGTTTATCAAATTCTCATTAGGTACGAATCCACCTCTTCTCAATAATGATTAGCTACGATAATGATAGCTGTGTTTTGGTAAATCAGTTTTTTTTCTTTGGTTACAATTTCTAACACGTAACAGTGAGCGTCACATTCATCCTGAAAAGAAACCCGTTAGTTACATCTCGAGTAAAACATCGAATCACCCAAGTTTTTCAAACCCCGTCTTCTCCACAATTCAGATTTGCACTTTTATGACCTTTCATCATTATCTGTCCCTGTTTCAATCGTCGGTGCAGATCATGATATTTTCAAACAGTTTTCAAATAGATTGGAGGTACCTATCTTCTCTCAAAGCTCTTAACCAACAGAGAAAAGGGAATATGATGTTGATCTGTTTTAACTATAGCATTTAACTTTTTAAAAATTTAGAATTGCTGATTAAACGGTTATTTAAAAGCATGGTCATAATTAAGGAAATCACATCCAGGCAGATGAGGGTGATGGTTAAAGAGGATTTTATAGGCTGTTTAAAAAATGTGAATAACACTAGGATAACATGACACAAGTGTGTGTTTCCAATTTAAATTTGAAACAAATGTAAGGAGTCATTGCCCTAAGTATATCCTTTTATTGTTAATTTCAAATTGCTGAATGTTTTAGGGAAGAAAACGTATATATTTATTATTTGTATCTGCTTTCACGTATGGAGGAATTATGAAAACAAAATGAAAATGAATGTGAAAGTGAAAGCGAATGAAAATAAAAAAAGAAAATACAGATTTGTAATGCGGAGAAAACGAATTAAGTGTGAAGGGTGGGATGGGAAAGAAGCGAATAGAAAAAAAAATGAAATAAATTTGCATACATATTTGCATACAGATTGATGGCAGAAATAAATATAAGTAATCGCAAAGGTCAGCACCTAATTATCAAAAGGTCAAAAAGCCGGGGAAGTTTTATCATCGACTCAGGTTTTATGGCAGATTTAGGAAAAAATTATGTTAAGATTTCAAATTATTTGGTTTTACAGAAAAAATGTTTTTTTCTGTTTTGCACAATATATTTAGTAAGTGAACCCAAGAACCAAACTAGTATTTTGGCGAATGTTCGTTTAGTTAAAGCTGACAAGGGTAGACTGATGGAAAATTCATAGTGGGTATGAGGAGATTAAAGTGTTTCTTTCCAATTATTATTATAAAAACATTTATTAATTTCAAAAAAGTACAAAACTCTAATCTACTTCAAAGTAAGATTATCTGACTTGTATTGCACGGGATAGTTAGTTAAGGGCCATACGTGATACACGTTTTGGGCGATCATGTCTCGAAAGAGACATCACTGACTGAGCAGAAGATTATCCCGTAGTAGGTTGCCATTGCTTTTTGGGGTAGAATGATTGCCAGCCAAGGCTACAGAACCCAATCTGTCCTATTATTTAACCCATAAAGACGTATTAATAACTTTCCCAAGGGTATTTGCGCGTAAGTGAATGCAACGAATTTAACTGGAATTCGAACTCGGCTCACCGATTTGTCGTTCCGAGTCGATATCCACTGCACCACAATGGACATCATTGCACAGGATACTTTGTCAATACCACATGGAAGTCACCCAAAATTAAGTTTTCAAGACACTTGTCACAGCCTTCGTTATCTTTTCAATGTCTTCAATTTTACCGTCACTGGGGTTCACCTTCAGCTTGGAGAACAACCAAAAGTCATAGGGAGCAATTTATGAACTGTAGGGTGGTTGAAGGAAAGTTTTGATGCCCATTTCTGCTGCAACCAATGTATCTTTCCTTCTCTTCCTCACTGAGCATCCTAGGGACAAATTTCAGATCTTCAGAAAGTCTGTGTACAGTTGCCATACCAAGTCAAGGCTGTATTGATTTTTATCTAGCCCTAGATTTATTGTCTTATGTATTCATCCAGAAAACTGCGAATATTTTTAACCAGCACTGATATTCTGACGTCTTTTTTCCTTCCACATTTTTCATTGCCTCTCTACCGCTCTAGAACTTGTGAAATACAGTTTCTTGGCTAATAAAAATTAATCTATAAGTAGTCTGGTGTATTTAATAAGTTCTGTAAGTGTTTTTTCTCAGTTTAACACAAAATTCTGCTGCCTAACAAACTTCCAAATTGTCTTCACGTCTCAATTGTATTCTGTAAAACAATACAACCGTAACGATAAACTGTTTCGATGGGGGTGTGTTTAAAGATCTGTTGCAACCGTCTCTTTCGATTTGGAATAACAGGATTTTGGCAGGTCAGCTTATTAGGTATATAGTAAAGATAAACTACAATTGCAATAATCTAGAATTTTATAATTGCTCTACTTTAAAAGTCTCAAAATCTGTGACATTTATTTATGACATCACTTTATGATCAAATAGCAGTATAGCCCGGCGTTGCTCGGGTGTAATAAAAGCTTTAAAACTAATCCATGGTCCTGGAGCTCAGACTCTTTGGACGTTGGCACGAAAGACTAAAAAGCAATAGTTGTTTCCAATTAAAGCGAAACCGTACACTGAAAGAAAAATGAATAGATGTAAGTCAAATTTTGATTTCCTAGTATCGATATCAAATAAGTTTTTTTCCGTCGTAAACTGAATTTTGAAGGCTAAATAAGTCCTCTGATTAAATGGTATCATGGCTGAGACTAAGAACTACAATTATACCTACTTAGAGCCAAACCCGAAGCAAAAAGTAAAATAAAAGGGCTGAAAAAATACAGACGTACAGGCAGATAAACAGACAAACATCTTGCCTTTTATATATATATATTATCGATTTTCTGCACTATTGTAAGAACTGCAACCTTGAAACTTCTGAATATCGTTTCTTATGTCTTTGTTTATGAGTGTATCAAATTTGATTACAATCGGACCACTCCTTCTATAACCCGATTTTTGCGATTATCGATTTTCGATATTTATCGGGGGTACCTCGACACAAAACCTAGCTAAGAACACTCGCAGACGCTTATAGTACAACTGTGTAAATTTTCAAGAAAATTGGTTCAGCCGTTTCGGAGTCTATAGGTAACGGACACACACACACACACACACACACACACACACACACACACAAAGTTCCATTTATAAATAAGTTTAGGTAGATGATGAAAAATGAAAGACGCCATGTTTATGACATGATCTAATGAAAGAATAACTCGTGATGATCTCAGGCAATCACTCAATCTGCACACATCAAGTCTGCCCTTCGGTCGAGTTGACATTTACAATCGTCCCAAGTGTAGGGGATTCAGATGCACTATTTTAAAGCCTGTATGTTAATCTAATATACTTCACTCGAACACGCTTTTAAGGATGTTTCAAAATTAATACTAGCCCGAACCCTTGGTGGACATCCCCACTGGCAGTACCTTGCCTTAGGGAAAGGGCTGGGGTTATTAACCGGCGCTTGAAGCGTCTCCAAATGAGGAAGCGCCGAGAGAACCTGAGCAATCTTTGAAAAGCGGCCGTTTGAACTGATTAAATCGCTACTTGAATTGACGGTTCTGATCTTTGCTGAAAACTGTTCTTTTTACCTCTCGAATAAAGTCATCAATTACTCTTTAATTATTTTCTATTTATTGTGATTTATTTGCTGTCTGACATGTGGTAGTATTTACATTATTTACAGTGTTCGGACTGTTTCCCTCATCTTTATTGCCATGTTTACAACATTTCGGCCGTTGTACGCTCCGGCTTTGCTTAAGGACACATGGCGCAGTGGATATAGACGTTGGTTAGTTCCAGTGTCTTAACCCAAAGAGTTGTGAGTTCAATACATGGCTACAGCAGTGGGGAGCAAATAATTTAGAGAATTGAGTTAAAGCGTTGGTTAGGTCCAGTAACTTGACCCAAAAAGTTGTGAGTTCAATACCAGGCTACAATAGTGGTGAACAAATAACTTAAAAAGAGTTGAATTAAGTAAAATAATTATATGGCATCCAGAAGTGGCATTACACTTAGAACGTGAAGGTTCTAGCCAAGTGATCGAAATAAAAGTTTCGGTTTCATATTCCTCGCACCATAGGAAGGCCGGAGCGTACAATAGAGCGAAACATCGTAAACATGGCAATAAAGATGAGAACAACACTGTGAACAATGTAAATGATATATTTATTTGCTATTTACTATTATTTAAAATCTTGGCGGACCTGAAGGAGACTACCACCACCTTTAAATTTGTTGATTTTCTTTTTTTTTTTTTTTAGTTTTTTCAGCGCAGTCTTATCGACATAAAGTTTCCGATTATCAAAAGAATTTGAAAAAATTTCAATATTTAAACAACTTTAGTGGGGCTCAGTTTCTCATACAACGTTATAGTAAATCGATCCTCCATTTTGGAACCACTCGCGTTGGGATCGCTTTATTTATTTTGTGGTGTGGGGACCAGTTGTTGTTCTTGTTTTGTCTTTTTCAAGTTTTCTTCAGTTCTTACGATGGCATCTTCCTCGGAAACTCCAAGAATGGCTTTATTCAAAAATTTTGCAAAGGATTTAGTTGTTGAATATGCGCAAGCAAAAAAAAGTTAATTGCACAGGATTGATTTACTATAAGGTTGTATGAAAAACTGAGCCCCCTCTAAAATTGTTCAAATATTGACCTTTTTCCAAAGGTCGGAAAGTTTAGGGTGGAATCGATAAGATTGCACAGAAAAAAAAACAAAAAAAAATTAAAGGTGGTGGTAGTCTCCTTCAGGTCCGCCATAAAAATATAATAGAAAATTACTAACAGAGCCTGATTGATATTTTTATTGTTATTTTGAAAGTAATTACGAATGTCTCTTTAATCCTCTAGGGCCATTCGTATCATATTTGATACAGTATGAAAACAAGCCTTGAAAGAAATATTTTCCTGAAAAATTTTTTAAGAGAAATATTTTATAAATTTCAAATGAAAGCAGTACTGACTGCTCAGTCAATGAATACCAAATGTTTCCTTATAGGGAAATACCAAATGTTTCCTTATAGGGAAATACTGTATCAAATATGATACGAATGGCCCTAGAGGGTTAAGGGAAACTGTTGTGGGACCTCCCCTTTTTCTATGATAATGGACTCGACTTGAGTATACTTGAGTATACACCTGCCATAGTGAGCTACAGTACGAGTTATCGTAGAGATCCGTAAGATACCGAAGTTACACAGAGAATACCGCGTCAAAAGTCATAGTAGCTCTGAGCTCCACTCAGCCAGAATAGTATTACACGGATATACTAATTCCAGCACGGCTTCACTTCAAAGATTTGTATGTATATTCGTTACTAATCGTATTTCTGGATTACTAACCTGCGTTCCAGTTGTAGCTTTAGGTTTAATATAACCTATTTTTTCTATCTCAAATATCTGTTTTGTTGTTCATTATTTTGTGTGGTTCCTCACCCGGAATCCACAACAGAAACATTTTTTCACCATTCTTAAAACACTCCTATGCTAACTTAATGAAAAATTATATTTCAGCAGGAAACAATTGTACAATCTCTTTCAACATGAAAGCACCTTGTAATTAGAACTTCTTGTTATTAATAGTTTAATCAGTAAGCTGTCATTTGTTTTCTCCCCTCAGAATAAATCTAAAAATAATCTTTAAAAGAGACAATCTCGTTTTGATATCATGAAAAGTAAGATCCAAATGTCTTTGTCTTTTTCCTATACAGTCAAAAAAAAAAATGAATTAATCGGAAACCAGTTGGATGCTGCATTTGACATTTAACATAATATGAACAGCTTTGCTTCACAAGGCCAATTGTGAAATCCGAATTATAGTTTGAAAGCAAATACATTCAAAGTGAGATAACATTTTCCCGTCTGAATCTTTATTTTAACGCCTTGAGACAACTGAAACTATTTACCGCTATTTTCGTATTTTCAGGACGACGACAACTAATCGCAAATCGACTGTTGTCGTATCGAGAATAAAGTCAAGGAATGATATTAAGAAACAGGTGGTGAACAAACTTCGATCAACATCTAGATACAAAAAGGCAAAAGGCGACCTGTCTCGTTCCCTCCCTCCATTCATCCAGCTATGATGATTAATGACAGAAAAATAAAGTCATTTGTAGACTTGCATTGATGAATAAATAGACTAATACACAAAAAATCAATCGAGTTGTATTGATCAACAGAAGAGTAGCTAATATATAAATAAACTTTTCCGTTACACCCAATGGTGTATAGAGCAGCGTTTTGGGTTGTTTCCGTAACAAACTGTTTTTTGGGGCAGGGATTTTAGCCCTGCGCCCAACCCCAAACCTGAAGGAAGGTGATTCTCTAAGCGTAGCTTAGACGTGACACTAAGCCGAAAGTAGGGGGTACCCAATGAGGATCGAACTCACTTATAATGATTCTAGCGAGACGAGCTTGTTAAACATTACACCACGCCGAGGTGCCCAAGATTTTTGTAATACCCACTTATTTATTATTTCATCTTTATAATTAATATTCATTTATTATTAGTTATTTAGTAACTAATATATATATATATATATATATATATATATATATATACACTTATTTATAAATGGAACTTTATCTCTGTGTGTGTGTGTGTCCCCGTTACCTATAGACTCCGAAACGGCTGAACCGATTCGCTTGAAAATTTACACAGTTGTACTATATGCGCCTGAGAGTGTTCTTAGCTAGGTTTTCTGTCGAGGTACCCCCGATAAATATCGAAAATCGATAATCGAAAAAATCGGGTTATAGAAGGAGTGGTCCAATTTTAATCAAATTTGATACATTCAGACAACGACATAAGAAACAATATTCAGAAGTTTCAAGGTTGCAGTTTTTACAATAGTGCAGAAAATCGAATATATATATATATATATATATATATATATATATATATATATATATAAGGCAAGATGTTTGTGTGTGTGTCTGTTTATCTGCCTGTATGTCTGTATTTTTTTCAGCCCTTTTATTTTAGTTTTTCCTTCAGGTTTAGCTCTAAGTAGGTATAATTGTAGTTCTTAGTCTCAGCCATGATACCATTTACTCAGAGGTGTTATTTAGCCTTCAAAATTCAGATTACGACGAAAAACATTATTTGATATCGATACCAGGAAATCAAAATTTGACTTACATTCATTCATTTTTCTTTCAGTCTACAATTTCACTTTAACTGGAAACAACTATTGCTTTTTAGTCTTTCTTGCCAACGTCCAAAGAGTCTGAGCTCCAGGACCATGGATTAGTTTTAAAGTTTTCATTATACCCGAGAAACGCCGGGCTATAGTGCTAGTATATATATATATATATATATATATATATATATATATATATATTAGTTACTAAATAACTAATAAAAATTGAATATTATATAGGCGGTCTTGCGGCATGAAGGACAGCATCCTGAGGAGACAATTAATGTCTGGAACGCTTGGGTGTTTCATACAAAACCCACTTTTCATCACCTGTAAGCACTCGATTGAATAAGTACGGTGGCGAGAAAGCAGCGATACGCAGGCTACCACTCGTTGTCCCTTGTAGACCTCCAACAGCAGTTGCGGAACCCACTTGCTCAGTTTGTACGTCTTACCTAGGCGGTGCAGGTGAAGTCTAACTGTTTCTTTGGAAATGTTGAACTGTCTTGCAAGGTCACCACACGTTAGACTACTGTCTTCTTCAATGGCCGTCTTCAGGACTCCGTCATTCAAGACCTGTGGTCGTCCACTGCGAGGCTCATCATGAAGAGACAAATCTCCCGACTTGAATTTTCGAAACCAACGCCTTGAAGTAGGTTTATCCACAGCCCTATCCCCAAACGCTTGACATATGCGGTGACATGATGCAGCTGCTGATGAAACCACTTTGAAGCCGTAAAGCAAACAGCTCTAAACGAGATCTCTAGGCACGTCCATCCTTCTCACAGCTGTCCGGCTGATAACTGATGGCCGGGCACGGCGTGCCTGATGTTCCTACTTCCGGTTATCCGAATTTGAAAGCAATTGCTACATGCATTTCGTATATATTTCAACTTCATTCAATGACTAATCAAAACACAGACAGAACTTTTTTGGTTACCTTGTATATATATATATATATATATATATATATATATGGGAAAAACTACTAAAAAGTGTTGTCAGTTTTAAAATGTATGTTTCTGACAGTATTTATTTATTTCTATTATTATATTTGATATTTCAGACCGTCCTCGGCCTTTGATCAGAAACAAATGATTTTAAGATTTAAATTTGAAACGTTTTCGCGAGAGCGTTCGTTTGAGAGATTGTTTACATCACGTGACGCAGAAAGCGACAGATTGTCATAAATATTTGTAAACGTAAACCTATCTTTAATAATACTTATAAATTTTGTTTTAGAGAAAATTTTTTAATTGAATCTAAAAAATGTTTAACTATTGAAATATTTTAAAGATTCAAGACACCTAAGTCCCTATTTAACCCTAGCCTGTGTGTATTTAATTTTAAAATCCAGCATTTTTCTTTCTTTCTGCGTGAGTGTGTAAAACTAAAATCGAAGTCTATTAGTAAACATTTGCAATTTTCTAATGTGTGTCCTGGTTGATTGAAGTGTTGGGCTATGGGAGAATATTGGTAGTTCTGACGTATGCTAAGTTTATGATTATTGATATATATATATATATATATATATATATATATATATATATATATATTGTTAGTTTTTCAGTAAACCATTGTCCAGAGTTTCTTTCTTTTAATAATCATATCGGCCTAACTAAGGCATTTTACTGCCACTGTTGAGCAAGGGGTTACATAGGAGGAAAGTTATGAGAAAGAGTGACAGGTTATATGGGGTGTCAGGAAGTAGGTAAGAGAAGGATGACTGGCCTAAAGTGAGGGAACAATTTATATATTGATTGTAATATAAAATTGATCCCTCACTTTATAATACATAATAATTCCTTGTCTGTTGATAAGCCGTAGAAAACAAATCACTCAGTCAATGAAATACTGGTTAGCTACACATGCATGTCTTTTAAATTTATTTATATTCTCTGGAATATAAATGTATAGAATTTTTTTTATAATCTTATTGCCCCAAGCAAGTCATTTTGCTGCCACTGTTGTGCAAGGGGTTACATAGGAGGAAAATTATGTGAAAGAGTGACAGGTTATAGGGGGTCTCATGAAGTGGGTAAGAGAAGGATGAGATTACTAATGAGAGTGGAGTGGACGGAGAAATGAGCATGAGAGAGAGGATGCAAGTCAGTGAGATAGGAGATGACTATTGACTTCACATTTACATTCTTGTAGATTGTAGCTGTCGGGGAAGCAAGTAAATGGAAGGGAATTCCACATACGGGAAGTGTGAGAAAAGAAGCTGAGGGAGTAGAATTTGTGTTTACATTTTATTGGTTTCACAGTAAAAGGGTGGGACCTAGTTGCTAATCTTGTGGCTCGAGTAGATTCATATATGGGGGGCACTAGTAAGCCAAGTTAATCGGAGCAGAAGCCGTGAAGAAACCAGAAATTTCCAAACTTAATTACTCTCATATTTTGAGTAGATATTCGAGTATATGATATTACAAAAAATGCTCAGCGATACTGGCACACAAATACAAAAGACAGTGTGTGTTTACGATCGTGAACAATAATAAGCTAGCCCCCTTATTCGGTCAACTGCTGCGATTCATAGACATACATAAGGCAACATATTATAGGCATACATAAGACAATATACATCCGTGTCACACATATTCTCACATTAACGACGCATTTTGACACTTCTTCGCTAACTCAATTCATTGTAAAAAGATACGAAAAATATTTTTAAGAATCTTTGTAATTCATTTCTTTGTAATTCATTTCTTTGTAATTCATTTCTTTCAATTTGAAAGAAAAATAATACATAAATAATAATAAAGATCATAGAAATTTGTAGTTCCGTCTTCAAGATTCATTTAACTTTTAGTTTTATGCATGCATAATCTAATATATATATATATATATATATATATATATATATATATATATAATACCGACCATAATTATAAGGCCAACCCAGTGGCCCAGTTTTTTAAAAAATGATGTATTTCATACTATTTTTAGTATTTATTGTCAAGTGGATAATTCTAAATGAAAAAAAGAATGGTTCTTTTGTTAATACTGCACAATAACATGTGCATCAAATGAATTTATAAATATTTAATAATTACCTATATTGCAGTTTCATTAATGAAAGAATAAAGAAAATTTAGGGTGATTCGGATAAATTCATCTTTGTTTCCTTGCCTTGTAAAATTTTGCAAAGTCAGTCAGTTAAGTGCCATACGGGATACACGCTTGGGCGATCATGTCTCGAAAGAAATATTATCCCGCAGTGGGTTGCCATTGCTTTCTGAGGTAGACTGGTTGCCGACCAAGGCTATAGAACCCAATCTGTCCTGTTATTTAACCCATAACTGGTAGGAAGAGACGGATTAATACCTTTCCCAAGGGTATTTGCGCGTAAGTGAATGCAATGAATTCAGCTGGAATTTGAACTCGGCTCCCCGATTTCTCGTTCCGAGCAGATAATAGTAACAAAAGAACCATTCTATTTTCATTTAGAGTTATCCACTTCGAAATAGTATAAAATATATCATTTCTTCTAAAAAACTGAGGTGGCTTAATAATTTTGGCCGGTAGTGTATATATATATATATATATATATAAGGAACGAAGATATTTGCAACCTTCAAAACTTTAATTTAAAACAGTGTTCAATATAGAAATAGAGCAATGAATATTTATTATAAATTATACTTTAGAACATGTACAAACTACAATATTACAAAATTGTATATTTTGTTTCGACATTGAAAGAACAATGTCTCATCAGGTAAACCATCATAATTTTGTAATTTTATAGTAGATTTTACTTTGTACATGTTCTAATTCAGCGATTCCCAAACTGGAGGAAATTTCTTCCTGGTGGGAAATTTGAAGCTACTAGTGGGTAAATAATTACACTAACTACTAAATAAAAAATCTCGCGCTTGTCAAAACTAACCCTGATATTGATACACTGGTGCCCAAGAAGCAGCATCACCCTTCTCACTAATTTAATTCTAAAGTAGAAGAGCAAACAAAAGTCCTTTTATTTGCTACTAACCGCTTTCTATGGCTATGCTTAGTTGTTACTAACTGCTCTCTATCTACTTTACTCTGTAACTATAAGTTTATCAGTATATTTGTACATTTGAAAAATAAATCAGTAAATAGTCTCAGTGTGTTTTAACTGCTCTTTCTCTCAAACACATGAAGGGGAAAATCTGAATGGTTGAACTGTGTGTGTGTGTAGGGAGAAATGACAGAAAAATGGTTGGGAACCACTGTTCTAAAGTATTTATAATATATATATATATATATATATATATATATATATTCAGACCACACTTCAATTCGATCTCGTTTTAACACACGGAGATTTATCAGGCCATACCCGTAACATACTTGTTGACAATACACACATAACAGCATCATCCATATGCAAAAAAACAAAAAAAACAAACAAAACCAAACAAAACCAAACAAACGAAAAACATTAAAAATAAAGGCGGTATTATTAATAAAAAAGAAAAATATAACACTTAATGATATCAATTATAAACACGGTATTAATATGCTTACATACATGACTTTATAGACATAATCTCAACACTACATATATTCAATTACACGTAAAATAAAATTCACACTTGATGATGGCTACAAGTATAGCCGAAATCGCTCTGATAAACAAAACATTTGAACAATTTCTATATAAGTTCTGAAAAGAAAAATCATGAAAAATATATAAAAAAACTTAAATATGATTACTAATCAGCCATTTTCAATGTAACTTGCATAACGCAGAGATTGCTGCCCAAATACACAATATATATACTAGCAGTATAGCCCGACGTTGCTCGGATATCATGAAAGCTTTAAAACTAATCCATGGTACTTGAGCTCAGACTCAGCCTAAAGAATATTTGTGTGAAGTTTGGTGAGAATCGGATAAAAATTGTGGATTTGTATAAAGGACACACAGACAGATAAACAGACACACACACAAACATCTTGCCTTATATATATATATATATATATATATATATATATATATATATATAATCGACTTTCTGCACTATTGTAAGAACTGCAACCTTGAAACTTCTGAATATCGTTTCTTATATCTTTGTCTATGAGTGTATCAAATTTGATTAAAATCGGACCACTCCTTCTATAACCCGATTTTTGCGATTATCGATTTTCGATATTTATCGGGGGTACCTCGACAGAAAACCTAGCTAAGAACACTCGCAGACGCTTATAGTACAACTGCGTAAATTTTCAAGAAAATCGGTTTCAGCCATTTCGGAGTCTATAGGTAACGGACTCACACACACACACACACACACACACACACACACACACACACACACACACACGCACACAGATAACGTTCCATTTATGAATAAGTTTATATATATATATATATATATATATATATATATATGATTGGATAGGAAATAGAAAATTGATCTATGACGCCAGTCAATTTTTTTCACATCTAAAATGAAAATGCCGCTGGAGTCGGTCATATGAGTAAAATCCCATACTTAAACCAAATATCTTGACCGGACAAAGACAGTCAGAATGGGAGCAGTATCTGATAGCATCTCGTCGCCATGTAAGAAAGAAACTTCCAGCTGAGGTCCTATCTCGCCGACATCCATTCATTCTACCTCTTCATTTTCATTCCACGCCACCAACGAAAACAACAATAACAACATTAACAGGAGACTCCAACTGTCTGCGATGAGTACAGTTTCTTTATTTACTTCACCTTCTTTCTCACCCTGTCGCCAACCTACCAAAAAAGGGAAAGAAACATAAGGCTGTCCATTCTGCTACTATCAGTATACACGCCCCGGGACACTTAGCTACTTACTACTATCGACCTTGAACTCTTCATTTCTGGAGGACATTTTGATACTTACATTTCTCCTTGAACAATTAACTACATGCACTTTCTCTATGAACATTTCATTTATCTTCTTACAATTGTGTTATTCTGTTAATAAATCTTTACTTTAATGTACAACGAAATATTTTATCCTTCCACATTTCAATATCCAACCTTCAACCTTCTGATATTTTAAATTGTGGGGACTTCGGTTGTGTTTGGCATAAGGCCAATTTGACAAGCGTCACCGAAGTTCCTAGAATATATATATATATATATATATATATTAATTTGTAAACGAGTTATTACGCAAGCCAGGTTTTCTAACTATTCGGTGTCTTCACTATATATATATATATATATATATATATATATATATATATATATATATATATGTGTGTGTGTATTTAGGCAGCAAATTTTCTTTTAAACCCCTGAAGATGATCTCGGAAAAAGGTTAAAAGTACTTGGGTACCTTAAGAAATGAATGAAAATAACATCTGTCAACGTTACAGCTCATTTCTGACATTTTTTATTGTAATACGAGAAAGATTATCCGTGAGTACGAACGGATTTTATTAAAAATAAGCAAACATAGTGTTTGCAATTTATTTAATCTTATATATATATATATATATATATATATATATATATATATATATATACTATTTAATTACTTCATTTTTGGTCATAATAAAATTAGACCAGTACAGAGTTGAATTAAAAAGTGTTCAATCCAATTATATTGCAGAACGTTTGAATATTTTTCATTTGTCAACGAGTTATTAAGCGGCCTAGGTTTCTACCATGTGGCGTCTTCAGGCGATTTACAAGAACTGATTTTATCATTTTCTTTTTAAGAACCGTCATGTAACGGGGATTTTTTGAACGAGCAATTTTCAAAATTGGAAGAAATTCTTACGTTTTCATCCATGAAATTTAGGCTACATTTTTTGTATATCTCTTAAGCTGGAGTTTCCAAGGATTCTTTCAATGTGTTATTTTGTTCCATTTTTTATCATTCCAAGTGAACCTACTATCACTGGCACGACTCTTGTTTTCAATTTCTACATTTTTTCTATTTCAATTTCTAGGTCTTTATACTTTTGATAAGGAATTGAAATTCGTTGGTTGCTATATTACGATCCGCTGGTCAAGGCGTATCAATTAATGGGCAAGTTTTTTCTTTTTGGTTTTTAACAATAATGTCCGGCCTATTTGCTTCAATTTTTCTATCTGTGTAGATGGTGTAATCCCATAGAATGGTGGCATCTTCTATTTCTGTAACCGGTGCTGTGTGATGTTCATACCAATGTTTGGAAAATATGTAAACAAACACCGAACATTATTCTATTTATTATTCATAATTAAATCTAACGAACAACACATTTTATGATGCTTAACCAGTGAGATTCATGTGGAGATAAACGAAGGATTGTGTTCTTACATTATGAATATATGCTTCCATTTCTGAAGTGCAAGAGAAAAAAGGCATTTTCTACTGACGTTATACGTTCCATTGGAACACTATCGAAGGAACAGTTCGGAGGCAAAAAGGACAACCGGTGGAAACCATATCACGAAACTATTAACAAAATGTACTTATTTAGACGTGATGATTATAGTGGATGTCATGCCAGCAAACCTAGTCATTAGGATGAAAGGCCTTGTTACACTGATTTGAAATAAATGTACCTTTCTATCACAAACGTGTCGGTCAGAAAGCCTCATTGTCCAAAATTTCAAATCTCTTATCGTCAATCTTCAGTCCAAATAATGAGCTAAATTGCCAAGGGAAATGTTTCCAACATCATTTTCTTTTCAGTATCTAACTATTGATGCATTCTGACAATAAATGGCTCATAATCCGTTTCTATCAGAAGTTATTTACTGTGTATTTTAGATTAAACTAAACATTTCGCCGACCGAAGGTTGTCATTGATGTCACCTCCTTTGTCGCTGATGCTACTTTCTGTTGGAATGTTTTATATGGAAGAATTTCTTTCATTCAGAGTTTATAATTTTTTTAAATATAATTGTGTAGCCCCAAGCAAGGCATTTTATTGACACTGTTATGCAGGGGTTTACATAGGAGGAAAGTTATGAGAAAGAGTGACAGGTTACAGGAGGTTTCAGGAAGTGGGTAAAAGAAGGATGAATGTGGCCATAAAGTGAGTGATTAATTTATATATTGATTGTAATATGAAATTGATCCCCCACTTTATATTTACATAATAATAATTTCTTGTCTGTTGATAAGCCGTAGGAAACGAATCAGTTAGTCAATGAAATACTGATTAACTCACATGCACGTCTTTTAGATTTATTTACATTCTCTGGAATATGAAAGTATAGAAGTTTTTTTTATAATAATATCGCCCCAAGCAAGGCATTTTGCTGCCACTGTTTTGCAGGGGGTTACATAGGAGGAATGTTATGCGAAAGATTGACAGATTACAGGGGGTGTCAGGAAGAGAGTATGAGAAGGAAGAGAATACTGATGAGAGTAGGGTGGACGGAGAAAAATGCATGAGAGGATGTAAGTTAGTGAGAAAGGAGATGACTATTGACTTTACATTTGAATTCTTGAAGATTGTAGCTGTCGGGAAAGCAAGTAAACGGAAGGGAATTCCACAGGCGGGAAGTGCGAGAAAAGTAGCTGATGGAGTAGAATTTGCGTTTACAATTTATCGGTTTCACCGTAAAAGGGTGGGACATAGTTGCTAATCTGGTGGCTCGAGTAAATTCATATATAGAGGGTACCAGTGAGCTAAGTTAATCGAAGCAGAAGCCGTGAAAATATTTGTAGAAGAGACACAGGGAAGCCACATTGCGCCGGTGAGAAAGTGACTGTATCCGAGCTGTCAAGTTGGGATCGATCACATTACAGAGTCTCCGTTGGATTTGGTCGAGGACACCTCGGTGGAAAACATAAAACGTATTATTTTATAGTTTTCTGGCTTGAAAAATATTTTTCCGTTTGCGCGTGAATGCAGACTCTCACAATCTGTTTCGGTTGCAAATTACTTGGATTTTCCTTTCAGTCTTTCAATTAGATGTGACTGAACTCCTTTCCTCTGACTTCAACGTATTATCTGGGGTCAATTTGAGGTTTCACACCGTTGCAGATGATGGCGCCTTTTATACGATATAGATATTTTTCTATAATTAATGATTTCATATGCATTTCTGTAGGAAATAATTTTCATTGGCCTTTGAAGTGGCTTTCAAAATTTATATATAATACATAATATTCGTTTCTTTTCCATTATAAGGAATTTCAGTTAATTTTTACAGTGGATAGATGTGCAGCTAATCTAAATAAATAATGTCCTCACAATGACTGGCTAGTTGATTTTATTTAACGGCACATAAAACTCTATTGGTTATTTAATGCCGAAATCAAAATATTTTGTAGGTAATTTTATGGCTTCAGCGAAATATATTTTTACATAATTTATACTTTCAGGGTAAACGTATGTTTTTTTATTTATATATAGTTTGTAAGTGAACAGTTACGTGATACCTGTTCTCCTATATAGTGGATAATTTCTTCAAAGATTGTTATGGTGAAACACACCTATTCTATAGTGAATAGACTCTCCCATCTAATTTAAGTATGAGTAGCGAGAGGAACGAGGGTCAGTCCGTGTTGGACGATAGTAGTCGACAGATAGTCGAATACGAAAGTAGTCAGTGACATGGCAAGATTACACTGCGTAATACATATTATATCAAGTTCCTAACGTTTTGTTCGTTGGACCTATTAGAACCGACTTTAGCACAAATACTAGCCTCCACTGCGAAAATAACCCCACAACAATTTTGGCGGCGAAGGTATCAAACTCACGTGGAGGAGATAAAAAGAATTTTTTCCACTCGCCAGAAGACCATTTTGGCGACGAGTATTCGGATATCGGATAAAGATATCGGACGAAGATCCAATTCACTCGGAGTAATAAAGAAATTTTTCTCTTTTTCGCTCATCAAAAACAAATTTGGGCGACGAAATTCGCACTCATACGGAGGAAGAAAAAATTCGCTCACCACACTAATTTTGGCGACGAAGTCTCGAATTCACGTTTAAAAAAACTTGGCAAAGTTTCTTGCAAGCCAAGACGTCAATTTAGTGACGAAAAAATCTGTCGTATTCTCAACTGAGAAAATAAATATTTTTTCTCGATAACACAGTTTGCTCAAATAGGTCACGAATTACAAATTCCTAAGCACCCCCCCCCCCACCTCTAAAGTTTTAGGCATTGTGTTAACTCTGCGAAAATGGAGGAATGTAAAAGTCTATTTCTGGAATTCTTTAAGTTCCAGTCGGAACAACAGACGAAAATATTAGAGCAACAAAAAACATTCCAGATGCAGATACAGGAGGAAACTTTCAATAGACAAATGCAATTTCAACAAAAAATGGAACAGATGCATAGGGAGTTCAAAACAAAATTCTGGAAATAACTGAGAAGAGGAAAGAGAAAAATCTACAAAATGATTCTTTCCTGGCGAATGCAATATGGAATTTAATTGAAATATTCACGTACAGTCCACATGAAGAAATAACTTTTGTTTTGCAGAGTATTATAAAAAAATGTACGGACGTGTATAACGAGAACTGCGACTCGTGGTCTGAAGGAAAGAAGGTTAGGTTTCTTTTAAGCAAATTAGGAATTACTGAGCATAACAAATTGGTAAACTACATTTTATCGAAAAAAGAAAAAATCAAAAACTAGCGAGTTGACTTTTACCGAGGCGGTAAATATATTAAATGAATTATTTAGTAAAAAGACATCTCTGTTCCATAAAAGGTGGAAATGTTTAAATCTGACGAAAGATGACGAACAAGACTATATAACATACACAGCCAATGTGAATAAGCATTGGGAAAAATTCAACTGGCAGAATTAAGTACAGACAATTTTAAGTGCTTGGTGTTTGTTCGGGGGCTGGTATCGGAAAGAGACGCAGAGTTGAAAAAATTAGTACTGGCAAAATTGGAAAGCGATTCAAGTATTACGGTACAAAATTTGGCAGAAGACTGCACAAGATATGTTAGTGTAAACAAAGATTAAAAAAAGATAGAACAGTCTGGCGTTTCGTATATAAGAAAAAAGTCAGTCTACCAAAAAGAATTCTAAAATCGCGGATTATCAAGCAAAAAGCGAAATACCAGAGAAAAATAAATAAAAACTCCCGAAGCCATGTTTTGCTTGCGATGAACTACACTGGCATAGATATTGCAATTTTAGAAATAAAAAATGTTTCAACTGTAAAAGAATAGGACATAAAAGCACGCATTTCAGGTCAAGAAATAAAGACAATAAAATAAGAAAATTAAAGTCCAACGAGGTAAAAGATGGAATAACCAGAAAATTTGTTAGCGTCGAAATCAATAAGAAAAATATAAAAATGCAACTTGACACAGGTTCGGATTTATATATCATAAATTTGCATACGTGGAAAAAGTTGGGGAAACCAACTTTAATGAAGACAAAGAAAATCGTGAGGTCAGTGACGGGAGAAAAATACAATTTATTGGAAAATTTGTTACAAACATCACGTTAAATAAAAACACACAAAAAGGTAAACTATTTGACATAGAAAAGACCACGACTCTTGGTACGAATTGGATAACAGAATTCCAATTATGGGATTTAACGATAAATTCTTTCTGTTACAAGGTAGAAAGTTTAATCACCGAACACAAAAATTAATAAAAGAACTTAAGGAAACATTTCCTACTGTTTTTCTCCAGGTTTGGGAACGTGTACCAAGGCGAAATTCCAGATAAAAGAAAACGCTCAGGCGGTATTCAAAAAGAAAAGGAATGTGCCGTTTGCCTCAAAGAATTAGTCAGATTAGAGAAAACCGGTGTACTTAAAAAAGTTGAGTATAGTGAATAGACGACATTGACGCTGTATATGAAAAAAGTCTAAAGAAATTCGTGTTTGTGCTGATTTTTCGACGGGTTTAAACGCGGAACTCAAAGATTATAATTATTCCCTACCAACAACAGAAGAAATATTTGTGAAACTAAACGGAGGCACAATATTTTCGAAGATATACCTCAGCGATGAATATTTGCATATGCCGGTAGAACAGGTAACGTCAGAACTTTTGTGTATAAACAAACATCGGGGTCTGTATAAATTTAACAGACTACCTTTTGGGGTCAAGGTCGCACCCGCCATTTTTCAGTAAGTAATGGATTCGATGTTGGGTGGTCTAGATTTTGCCGTAGCATATCTGGATGACATTCTCATGAGAAGTACAAGTATAGCAGAACATGTGGAACATGTAAATGCAGTAGTTTCAAGAATACAGGAATTTAGATTTAAACTCATGGAAAGCAAATGTGAGTTTTTTTTATGGAGAAAGTAAAATATCTGGGGCAGATCATCGATAAGAATGGTAGAAGGCCAGACCAAGAGTGAGAAGCAGCTATGAAAGACATGCCGGGACCGAATGATATTACAAAGTTTTTTGGGATTAGCAAATTATTACCAAATATAGATACCTAAAATGTATGATCTGCGGACACCATTAAATAATTTATTGAAGAAAGGAAAACCCTAGAAATGGACTAATGAATGTCAGAAAGCATTTGAAAAGATAAAGAAAGTTTTAACCACGGAATTATTTTTAACTCACTACAACCCGAATTTAGAGATCATAGTAGCTTGCGACGCAAGTGCGTATCGAGTAGGAACATGCATCTTACACAAGATGTCAGATGTTCAAGTAAAACCAATTGCTCATGCTTCCAGAGCACTACTTCCGGCTGAGAAGAACTCCTCTCAGATAGAGAAAGAGGCGCTAGGAATAATATTTGCGGTAGAGAAATTTCACCGTTTTGTCCACGGTCGACATTTTAAGCTACAAACTGATCATAAGCCTCTAATTTCGATTTTTGGGTCGGAAAAGGGTTTGCCGAAGGATACAGCCAACCGATTACAGAGATGGGGTATAATACTGCTAAAGCATAGAGTATATACCATCGAATAAATGTGGCTACACTGATGGGCTGTCCAAGTTAATTCCTAAAATGGCCAAACCATTAGAAGACACAGTAATTGCCTCACTGAAGTCAGAAGAAGAGCTGAAATTTACTGTATGTAATGCAGTTCGGGAACTTCCGTTAACTCTAGAAAAAATAAAAGAAGTCATCAGGGATAAGTATATCTTGAAAATAAAAGAAAAAATAGCCGGGAGGGACCAGTACACAACCAATTATTTTTTAGCTTTGCGATACAGTATTGTTATACGTGTGGTGATTCCATACACACTGCAAAAGCAAATACTACAGGATTTTCATACTGGCCATCCGGGCAGCATTAGGATGAAGAGCCTAATGCAAAGTTTTGTATATTGGCCAAATATGGACAGGAACATTGAGAACGCAGTGGCAAAATATAAAGGCTGTGCCTTAGCTGCAAAGGCACCCCCGATAAAATTTAATCCTTGGCCCAGAACAGCCCTTCCATGGTCTAGGTTACATGTGGGTTTTGCAGGTACACTGAATGGATACCATTACATCATAGTAGTGGATAGTTTTTTGAAATGACCTGAGATACAAAGGATAAGAAAGCCAATGATGCAAAGCACTAAAAACTTCCTGCTGGAATTGTTCACAAGGTTTGGTGTGGTAGACATGATTGTGATGGACAATGGAAGTCAATTTACGTCGAAATAATTTAAAGATTTCTGCAAGGAATACAACGTCGAATAATTTACCACAGCTCCATATCACCAAAGATTAAACGGGTTAGCTGAAAAATTTGTGGACGCCCTAAAAAGAGCTTTAAAGAAATCTAGGGAAATACCTGCAGATGAAGCCCTACAGAAGTTTCTACAGGTATACAGAATTACACCAAATAATGGGACACCAGCCCCACAATCACCAGCTGAGGTGATATTCGCACGTCGGGTAAGATCTGTCTTCGACAAATTACTACCAAAAAAAAAAAAAAAGCCAGGTAGAAAAAAATTTATTCAAGTAAAAAAAATACAATCCTGGTGAAAAAGTATATTTTAAGGTCTACAAATAGAATAAATTGTTCTGGGAGATTGGAAAAATGGAAAAGCGGATTGGCAATATGATGTACTTGGTGAAAGGCGAAAAATTCATGTGCAGACGGCAGATTAACCAGATCAGACGACGTTCTTCAGACATGGTTGACAGCGATCCCGCGGAAGAAACGCCTATGGAAGTGATTTTCGATACATTTGATCTATCAACCCCAGCAACGATTTTACCTGAGGTACACTGATCCAGGAGGAAAAGAAATGCAACTAATCATTTAAAAGTTGATCCAAAACGTAAGAGATACACTACGATGTTGCTAAAAAAACAATGAAGTGTTTTTTTCTTTTCTTTATATTTCCTCTAAAAAAAAAAGAAAAAAAGAAAACTGTTTTACTCCCTACCTATGGAGTAAAGTTTTAGGAGGGGATAGCAGCACGTGGCGGCTTGTTTCATTTTACTTGAGTCATGGTACTCCAAGGAAGCTGAGAGTGGAAGACGTCTTTTTCTTCTTTATTTCTGCAACCGTACTGATCGTTTTGCATGGACTTGATCCTATGATAATTATTTAAAAAAGACGATTCACTGCTATGATTTACTTCAAACCATTTCTAGTTAGTTTGGGACGTCAGAGTTATGACCAGTAGAGTTTATCATTTTAGCTAGCTTATGCATTCTGTAACACTTACAAGCACACGAGTCCCGTGAAACATCGTAAGTGCATCACGAGTACTGCATCTATAGCAGCGGGGGTTCGTTTTTGACAAGATAGCCTGACGGAGCCCATCCCTCTTAAGGTTGATTTTTAATTCAGAATTTTCATTATGTTAGCGTGAAAGAAAGATTGCGCTGTAATTTAATCTATATCAGGATGTTGATGGATGGATTTATGTTTTTCCAATACAATTCTTTTGAACTTTTTGGTCGAACCATAGTGATAAGTAGGCGGGGGTGGCAGACAACTGAATAGCCAGTATGTGACCCGTAGGCGGTGAAAGGGACAGAAAGAAAACTCAAACAGCCGAGGAGGAAAGCGAAAGAAAGAAACAAAGAATCTAAAAGCGGGGGGGGGAGTGAGAAAGAGAGAAACAAAGAATCCAACAACCAGAGAAATTTCTGCTAAGTTAAAGAAAAGAAAACCAAACGTCCAATTAAGCATAAAAACTAATTTAAAATTAAGCAAAAAATGACTTACTTTTAAGAATATTTTAAAGAAAGTTGAGCTCCCATCCCAAACACATGGTTTCTGCTAGTAAGGTAAAAATACAACTCTTTATAACTTTTTGGCAGAACCAAAGTGATAAGTAGGCGTGGGTGGAGGTCAACTAAATAACCAGTATGTGACCCGTAGGCCGTGAAGGGACAGAAAGAAAGACAGAATCAAATAGCCGAGGAGGAAAAAGAAAGAGAGAAACAAAGAATCAAACAGCCGAGGAGGAAAAAGAAAGAGAGAAACAAAGAATCAAACAGCCGAGGAGGAAAAAGAAAGAGAGAAACAAAGAATCAAACAGCCGAGGAGGAAAAAGAAAGAGAGAAACAAAGAATCAAACAGCCGAGGAGGAAAAAGAAAGAGAGAAACAAATAATCAAACAGCCGAGGAGGAAAAAGAAAGAGAGAAACAAAGAATCAAACAGCCGAGGAGGAAAAAGAAAGAGAGAAACAAATAATCAAACAGCCGAGGAGGAAAAAGAAAGAGAGAAACAAAGAATCAAACAGCCGAGGAGGAAAAAGAAAGAGAGAAACAAAGAATCAAACAGCCGAGGAGGAAAAAGAAAGAGAGAAACAAAGAATCAAACAGCCGAGGAGGAAAAAGAAAGAGAGAAACAAAGAATCAAACAGCCGAGGAGGAAAAAGAAAGAGAGAAACAAAGAATCAAACAGCCGAGGAGGAAAAAGAAAGGGAGAAACAAAGAATCCAACAACCAGAGAAATTTCTGCCAAGTTCGAGCGGGAATTGAACTCAGCATACTGACTGATTTTTTAGCGCTAATAACCGTTACTGTACCCGCGCCTCATATCTGCTTAAAACATATGGAGTGAAAAAGCGCGTTAAAGGTTAGCTTCTTTTTATCTATTATGTTTGCTTCTCTCGCAACTCTCTGTCTCTGTTTTTTTTCCGGTTCCTATTCTAAATTTTTATTTCTTTTTTCTTGTTCTTTAATAATAGGTTTCTTCTCGCGACATTTTCTATTGCTTTCTGCTTTTGATTAAACTTTTATATAAAATCTATCAAGAATATTGTGTTTGTGTTTCACTTGTCATGCTAATGGTTCCCCTATATTTAATTAATTCTGTGTTTCTCTTCGTTTCTCCTCCCGCTCTACATACATCTAAACCACTTGCATTTTTATCTCTATAACAAGCCATTCGTTAAATACATATGTATATGTGTTGTGTACTTGGTAAGTAGGCTATTACTCATTTCCTTTAAATGACGTCACTTTTATGTATCGGCGTAAAAATAAATGATAAATTTAATTGTGCTAGATATACCTTCCCCTCACCTTTCATGCCTGTAATTAGACAATATCTAGATAATTATCACTTCTATAGAGTTAGGGTTATACCTTCCCGGGAGACATTGCAATAAAATGTTCGCTGCAGTTGGCAACCAGGATTTTTGATCGGCGTGGTATGAACAAATGCATTTGTAAGCTTTGGAGAAATCGCCGTGGAGAAGATTGAATAATTGACTTTCTCGATCCGTCATTCTTAACAAGGATGATCTCAAGGAGAAAGCACCTATTCGTTCTATTTATCAGTTAAAAGTGTCCGTTTATTCCCGTATCTGTCTATTTATTCATCCATCGATATATCAATCAGCACATACATTTGCATATATTTATTTACGCAGAGAGATATGTGCATATAGATAGTAAAAAAATAACAAGCATTTACATATGGCCATTTGATAGAAATTCGGACTAAATAAAAATATCCTTGTTGGAATAGCTTTAAAAAAGAGAGAAAAACGTCACAAGACTATAAATACAGACACACAGAGATGTCATGCATATTTATAGAAAAACGAGATGGTTCAGGGGGAAAAATGAGTTCATGAAAACTAAAAAACAAAAAAAAAATTGAATTAGATGTAACATAATATCCAATTTGATTTTCAAGTTTATGGGCAGAGCACACATGTTTGTTGTTATATTCGCCTGGTTGTATCTGTGTTTATATTAATGTTTCAAAGTTGAGACAGAAGATAATTTTTGCAGTGGAAAAAATGTCAAAGATGCAATAAGACAAGATCAGAAAGAAAAATAACAAGCGACTAAAATGGTATAAACATCACAAAAGCGAATATTTTATCACTGATTTGTTTTTTTTAGAATTAAAGATGTCCGACTGCGTTTGTACGAGTAAAACGATTTTGGTTATGACGAATAAAGAGAATAAAACATATGTTTATGTTTATATCTATCTATCTATCTATCTATCTATCTATCTATCTATCTATCTATCTATCTATCTATCTAAGCCTGTTCGACCTTGTGCCACATTTAAGCGGAGCTTCGAAAATCGACTATCCATCTTAGTTTGTTAATCTCCACTTTCTATGTCTCTTTCTTTCTTTCTTTCTTTCTTTCTTTCTTTCTTTCTTAGTTCAGTTTATATGCATATATATTTGTATAAAATTATACAAAATATGGCACATGGCTGAAAAAAGGGGGTGGGTAGAAGGTGGTCTTCTGTACTTATTTTATACCTCGCTAAACACTTTCACGACCCTATCACTCATTAACAATTTGCGCATTCACCACAAGAACCCATTCATTACCTCCCAATCTTTCACGCACCACAATACCACGTATTTACAAGGGGCACCTAAAAAAAGGGAAACAAACCCACGACGTAAAAATTTGCTAATATATACAATAATTACAAAAATATATTATATTATATTTATAAAAATATAATATATAAAAATGAAAAACGGGGGGGGGGATGAAGTATCGAAAACTAAATAAAAAATATAACAAAATATTCAAACTAAAATAAACAAATGTTAGTAAGACTCGTCCATCCCAGAAAATCAGAGTGGCTGCTGTCTTCTGCCAAACGGAGAAATCAAGTGGCACACTCGCTAAGGGAGCGGGAGAAGATAAAATAAATAATGGAATGGGAAAATCAAATACTGACCCAGTGAGGATGAAAAATGGGGTAAAAGCAAACTGGAGAGGTTGGAAATCTTGACTTGGATCATATCAAAAGAGAAAGCCTGGAACAGGAGAAATATATATATATATATATATATATATATATATATATATCCAAGTGAATAAGGAAAGACGAAAATATGAACAACGTTCAAAACATTAATTTAAAATAGTGCTCAATATAAAAATAGAGCTATGAATATTTATTATAAATTATAGTTTAGAACATGTACAAATTATCATCTACTACAAAGTGTACATTTTGTATTAGATGATAATTTGTACATGTTCTAAACTATTATCTATAATATATATATATATATTGTTGAACATATATATATATATATTTCTCTCTACATATATATATATATATATATATATATATATATATATTGTTGAATATTGTTGAACAGATATATATATATATTTCTCTCTACATATATATATATATATATATATATATATATATATATTAATATATATATTGTTGAATATTGTGGAACATATATATATATATATATATATTTCACTCTACACACACACACACACACACACACACACACACACACACACACACATATATATATATATATGCGTTGTGTAGCTATTTGTATACAGGAATGGAATGTTTATATCTTCTTAAATACGTCGAAACTCTTGGAATAAAGTAAAGTAGACAGTGATTAAGAGTAAGTATACAAGACGAGAGCTCGGCTCGGCCTTGAGCAGGGTCTACGGGATATTTTTAGCTGGGCTTAAGGGCTCGGGAATCCCACTTTAATTGACCTTGTGTCGCATCAGCCTTGGGCATCCGCCCTAGTGTGGAGGTGGTAAATATCGAGTAGAGAGTGATTCTCCTGACTAGTAGTGTATCTATTTCACGTCATGTGCGAGTCTTGTACTTGTTGATATACTATTATTCCAAACCTCCGTTTTGGGGTTGATTCACGCTGTCACCTTTTAGGGTTACAAGAACATGTTAATCTCTCGCTCACTCCCTCTCTTTATCTGTGCTTTTTCTATCTCTCTCTTTCTACGTGTATATTTTTCTCAGTATGGCGAATAGAAACTCCGTAATTCATTGACTAATATTCAACAATATATATATATATATATATATATATATATATATATATATAATACCAGGAAGAGAAAGCTAAAGTTCTTGGGACATGCAATGAGAAAAGAGGGCTTGGAGGACCTGATACTAACAGGCCAGATAGAGGGAAAAAGAGACAAGTTAAAGCAACGAATAACATATTTGAAGGACCTGATCAGGTTGATGATGGAACGAGGATTGCGTGATGTAACACGATAAAGTGTGCTAAGAGCCACTAGGGATAGGGAGATGTGAAAAGCCATGATCGACTTCGTCCTGAAAGGGCAGGGCACATAGAAGAAGAAGAAGAAGAAGAAGAAGAAGAATATATATATATATATATATATGTATGTATGTCTGATGGACTCTCTCGTCGATTCAGTTTTTATAATTATATCATATGTAACACTTCTGTCCCGCTTGTGATCTGCATACAAGTCCACATATTATGTAATGGCGAGGATCTCGGGACATATCCATGGGAATATTTGTTGAAACTTTTCGTCCTTTTCGTTCGGTTCTCCTATATATGTAATATTTCGTTTTGTTATAGTTATTTTTGGCACTAGTGTTGGGTGACAGGAGCACTGTGTTGGGTGCAATAGAAACAAAGACAGAAATATGGAGACTTTTCTTTTAGTTTGTCCTTTTTTTCCCGTTTTATTGTTTTGTTTTTAGTTGGTTTCTTTATTAGT